>JAGDQO010000439.1:1200000-1758760 GCA_018342035.1 Solanum appendiculatum | reverse complement strand
CTACCACCTTACCATTTTGCATTAGGACACAACCCAAGCCAACTCTAGAAGCATCACAATACACAACAAATCCCTCAAGCCCATCCGTTAGTGACAATATAGGAGCGGACACAAGTTTATCTTTCAAGGTTTGAAAACTCCTTTCGCACTCGTCAGTCCACTCAAACTTAGCCTTCTTTTGTGTCAACTTAGTCATGGGAGAAGCAATAGAAGAAAACCCATTCACAAATCTCCGGTAGTAACCCGCTAAGCCCAAGAAGCTCCTAATATCCGACGGGGTCAATGGCCTAGGCCAATTTCTAATCACCTCGGTCTTCTTAGGGTCTACCTTAATACCATCCCCCGACACCACATGACCTAGGAAGGCAACCTCCCTCAACCAAACTTCACACTTTTCATACTTGGCATACAACTTCTCCTCTCTTAATCTTTGCAACACAACCCTCAAGTGACCCATATGTTCTTCCTCGCTATACGAATAGATTAAAATATCATCAATGAAGACCACAACAAAGGAATCAAGGTAGGGTTTAAAGACCCTATTCATTAGGTCCATGAAGGTAGCCGGTGCATTGGTCAACCCAAAGGACATGACCACAAATTCATAATGTCCATACCTAGTCTTTTTTTGGGTATGGGTTTGTTACGGAAGGCTGTCTTGGGAATATCACCCTCCCTCACCTTCACTTGATGATACCCGGACCGAAGATCAATCTTAGAGAAGTGGCTAGCCCCTTGCAATTGGTCGAACAAGTCATCAATCCTAGGAAGAGGATATTTATTCTTTGACGGTGACCCTATTGAGTTGCCGATAATCAATACACATCCTAAAGGACCCATCTTTCTTCTTCACAAACAACACCGGTGCACCCCATGGTGATTGGCTAGGCCTAATAAAACCCTTCTCCAACAAGTCCCTCAATTGTTCTTTCAACTCCTTTAACTCCGCCGGGGCCATACGGTAAGGGGGAATAGAAATGGGTTGAGTATCGGGGAGGAGGTCTATGCCAAAAATCTATTTCCCTTTCGGGAGGAACATCGGGAAGGTCATTAGGAAAAGACAATCAAGGAATTCATTTCACGACCGGAACCGACTCTATAAGAAGGGTTTTGGGACTCCACATCCCTAACCCTCACAAGGTGATAGAAACACCCCTTAGAGATCAACTTACGGGCTTTAATGCAAGAGATGAATCTACCCTTGACTACCACATTTTGGCTTTTCCACTCAAGAATGGGTTCACTTGGGAATTGGAACTTGACCCTACGGGTTCTACAATCAATAGAAGCATAGTATGCATGCAACCAATCCATCCCAAGAACAACATCAAAATCGACCATGTTCAACTCAACAAGATCACAAGGCAATATTTTATGCAAGATGCAAATAGGACAATTTCTATAGACCTTCCTAGCAACAATATATGCACCAATAGGAGTAGACACCTTATATGACTCACGCAACAAGTCGGGCTCAACATGAAACTTTTTGGCAACAAAGGGGGTGACAAAAGAAAGAGAGGCACCCGGATCAATTAGTGCATGATCTAGCATAGCAAAGAACAACCGTTAGGGAAGAACTTAATTCAACTCTACAGCACGACTTAGAACATGGAGAAGGGAAACATTTCCTAAAACGTCTCATAGCCTCCTACTCATAGTTGTGGTGCACAACACAACCATGAATCGGACTCTAATCAACGCGGTGTGTTGGACTCCGAGGATCATTCAACCTAGTGCTCTGATACCAAGTTTGTCACGACCCAAGCCTAGGGCCTAGATGTGACCGGCTAATGGGGAACCCGAAGGAACCCCAAAAAAGCCTCATAGCGTATCATTACACATCCTTGGTCGCGGAAGCAATTAAATGACCATAAGCGATAAGCATAATCAAGGGGGGGAAATCGGGACTAAGGGAGCAAGAAAAAAAAAGAAATGATACATAAATACCATAGATGAGTCAAGCTCAAGCATAATACACAACTTGTCCAACACCACCTCTAAACATGAGTACTTAGCGGGGCCAAGACAAACTACCGGGCTCACCCTCATAGTCAAAACATAACTAGAAAGGAAAAGTTTTATACATAGCAAAAGATCATGAGCAACGTCCCGAAATGGAGGACTCACCAATAACCACTATAGAAAATCGTACTAGCCACGCGGAGGAGGATGGTCAAGCGGTGCTCCGGTCCCTACATGGTGACATCATGTAGGCATAGAGTATGCGTTAATACATTTGAATGTACTAAGTATATGGGATGCAATGCAATGCTACATTAGATGGACATCATAGGAAAATGCGTAATCATACCCGATAAATAGCATATTAATGAAATGATATGTATAATGATGCTTACATAAAATCATATTTAGTGGGACGTAGTACATGTGTGGCGAGTGACCATCAATATAGTATTTCCAAGGCCTACCACCCCCTTGGAGAGGCGAAAGAGGTACAAACCCCTCAATATGGTTACACGGGCCTACCACCCCCCGAGCTAGGGACCAAGGTACAAACCCCTCGATATGGTTATACGGGCCTACTACCCCCCGTACTAGGCAACCAAGGTACCAACCCTCGATACGGTTATACGGGCCTACTACCCCCCGTACTAGGCAACCAAGGCAACCCCTCGATACGGTTTATACGGGCCTACTACCCCCCGTACTAGGCAACCAAGGTACCAACCCCTCGATACGGTTATACGGGCCTACTACCCCCCGTACTAGGCTTGGTCGACTCACAACACTTATATAGAGAAAATCATATACATGTGTCCATTTCATCATCATTTCAGTAATTACATAACCATCCGACTCATAGGACGTACCTTGGACCTTCCCTTTCCTAAGAATTATATAAATGGTCATTTTATCAAACACAAGGTGGGCAATTATTCATGTAAATGAAATCATGTATTTCAAGAATACCAAGTCCAACCAATTCCAAAATCCATATAAATCAGCCCACCAACAACATACATATATATATCAACCTTCATAATTTGATCATGGAAGCATGTAAACCATAAACATCACTTAATAATTCCATTTCATGATAATATGCAAAAATGGACCATAATAGGGTGTGTAGTAGTAATTCCATAATTCAAGAGTTCATAAATAATCATAAGGACCCATAAACTTGAAGTAGAAATAGAGGATAAATGGTTGGACTTGTGGAAAGGAAGGTTTCCACAATCAAACCCACATACCTCAACTTTGGAGAATCCTTGATGAAGATTGGAATGGAGAATCGAAGCTTTAGTTTGAGTCTTGAATCCGGAATTAGAGCTTGAGATGTTTGAATTTGGTTGAAGATCTTGGTGGAATTTTTGGAGAGGGCTTAGAGAGTGTTTTTGGAGTTAAGAAAAATGACTAAGTATGGGACATATCCCCTTTTTATAAAAAAAAAACGTCTCCAATCCCGCCTAAAAAAAAGCTCACTGGAAATTGCAAATCTGCACAGACAGGTTTTACGAAAATGGTCATAACTCCCTCATCCTAACTCGGACTAAGGTGAAACCAATTGCGTTGGAAAGCTAACTCAAAGATCTTTAATTTGATAGGTAGCAGCCCTTCCAGTTCCTTGTGTGCTAAGAGATATGCCCCTTTAAAGTTGACCCTCCAAATCGAAATTTTTGCGATTTTCGAATTTTGATACGGTTGCTCTAAAATTTGGGTTAGACCCATTTCCCACTCAATTTGACCCCACAAATAAGAATATGAAGTCGAATTTCCGAAATCATGCACGGATTTTGAGATATATGGAAATTACAATTATAGGTGTTTACGAAGCACATTTTCGGGCTTTTTTGGGGTCGTTTCACCCAGTGTCAAATAGGTTTCGACCTGAATTATGTGATACATAAAAAGAATGGTTGAAGAAGAACCTCGCTGGAACCATCGAACCCGGCCTAAATGTCCCTCATCATATCAAAGATGTGGGCGCTGAGTATCAAGTTCGACTCCACCGACTTCAAGAACGGTATGAGGAAAATGAGTTGGCCCATCAACACCGACATTCAGAGGATGCCAAAGTCATAGCCCAATTGAAGAAGGAACTAGGAAAATCAAGAAAATGCATGGCCGAGCAAGATGACTGCATGGAGCTACAGATCCAGACCATAGAGAGGGTTGGGTATGAAGAAGGGTCTCGGCTAGCAAGAGATCACTTGTGGGCAAATAGATACTCCATATGGGAAGAGGTTGTTTCCGCCAAGAGAGCCAGACTTGATGAAGGACCGGAAGCAGTTTGAACTTGTTATCATCCCCTGCGTGGGATTGCTTTTTACTTGTACTTCATTTTGTCATTTACATCTCTGAACTTGTATCCTCATTTTGATGTTTTGTTAAACATTTTTGAGTTCTATCAATGAAAATATTTTATGGATAATGAATTGGCTTAAAAAGACATACACATCATTCAATTCCCTAGGCCTACCCTTGGCACAAAAGGGTCACATATCTATTTAGGACGCGCAATAACTATTTGTGTGATTTGTGTTATAAAACTTTATGTCAATATGTTGCTCTGAATGAGGACATTTTAGCCCACCCCTTTTGAAAGTTTTCTAAAAATCGCAAGTCACTATCCAAAGTTCATCCAAAATACTCTTCGAGTCTTGAGTTTCTTAATCAAATCCAAGTTCCATTACCAAATCCTAAAACCTTACTCTATCATTTCATGAAAGGTTGAACTTGCTGCTAAGATGGAAAGAAATCAAGGTATTGAGGTTGAGCAGACTAAAGAAGAATTGATGATGAAATTGCACCAGCTCAACCAAAAGATTCGGGAAGCTGAGAGAAAGACTAGAGAAGTGGACTTTGCCAATGCAGTTGCAATGGCTAAAATTGTTGCGATGGATGTAAAAATTGAGATCACAAAAAGGAAACTGGCTATGGTAGATGAGATGATAGCGATGACTTTGAAAAAGAAAGATGAAAAGGCTCTCGAAATAAGGAAGTTGCGTGAGGAATACCCCTTCATTGCATAAAAGAGATTAAGGTCACTGTTGGTGAAGAGAACTAGCCTGAAGTTGCCGAAGAAAAACTCAAAAGGGAAATAGAGTGTACTAAAAATTACCCTTTGAGTGTACTTTTGGGAATATGACCTAGGTCCTGAAGTCATTCCATGTGCCACCATCTATCAAGCTCTTCGTGCCATGGGCAACCTACATTCTATCAAGGGATCCACCTCCAGGGTTGAACCCGAAGACGCACGCAAGAGTGCGCCTACCATCAGAACCAGAAAGGGCATACTACAGACAAATGCATGGAGTTGAAGACTGTGATTCATGACATGATCAGTAGTGGGAAAATTAGCTATATGTGGGAGCCTCACACTGTTTTTACTTATGATAAATTGGAACCCGACATGCCGATCACAGAGAATACTTTGATATGCCGTCACGACTTCACAGCTTTTGAGGAGTCGTATCTGAGTATCTACCATAAGTTGGTTCAAGGCGGGGAAGAAGGCAAGAATGGTCTTTGCCCATAAACGTGAAAATGCTGGAACTTGCCCTTATCATGACACCGAGGACCATGACATTGAGAAATGTCTCACATTCTGTTATGATGTGGAGTCACTGGTCAACAAAGAAAAGATCCAGATCAAGTACCCCCTCTGTTACCACCTGTCAAGGGTCAGGCAATGAAGAAATCCAGCAAATTGGAAGAAGAAGCCTCAAGAAAGGTGTAGTTTATGTTTCTAGGAGTTTTTATCATTGTATCTTTTCCAGTTTTCCTGTAATGTAGTCATGAATGAATGAAGAATCAAAATTGTCCTTGTACAAAGTCGAAGTACGTAGGGCCTGATTTCTTCTTCGTGAGATACGTCAGCAGCCTTTCAAGGCTGGACCCCTATCTTTCAAAAACTTTCTTTTCCCCTTCATTTTTACAAGGAAATAATGAGTTCACGTTGACAAATGCTGAGAACACAACCAGAAGACCTTCCTGATTCTCAACGCAAGTCAACCTTGCTGATTCACTAGTTCCAAAATTAAATGGGTAAATTCTCGCTTATTTAAATCATTTCCTGATACTCGTGGGTTAATATTTCCTCAAACAAAGCAACTCTTATGTGTTTATTTGCTCTCTATGTGATATTTAGCATTATGTGTTATGAACTAAAACTAACAGATTTGTCTTTGAGTTATTTTTCTTTGACAAGTATTTAGAACTAATCTGTGTTGACAAACTAGCCAAACATCCTTACTTTACGAGATCCAAGGCTCCCAAAGATTCCTTCCCCAACCAAGATCTATTGAAAGAAAAGGAAAAAATCAATGATAACGGTGAAGATGTTGGTCTGTCCGAAATTGATAAGTGGATCCCTCCACCTGTTGAACAAAATGAGTTGATTGTGCAATTAATGCAACAGATTGCTGATGAAAGTCCAAAAAAATCGAGACCTATTTAATTTGGCCATCACTGCTAACACTCCAGCTGTTGGAAGGCCTCCCCTCCATTTTCCTCCTGCAAATCCTACTCATGAATATGTCCCAAATAATCCAACTACTGTGCCTATTCGGGAATCCCCCCATTATCGACTTAACCACCCCTAACCCACGGCAGCACTTCATACAAGGCACCTCTTTCTCTTTAAAACCCAAATACCAACCCTTAAACCTTCCCTCCCCTTCAAACCCAGAATGCAAACAATTCCTAGACTTTCCCTCCACTTCAAAGCCAGAATGCAAATATTTCTCAGACTTTTCCCCCTCCTCAAAACCAAAATTCCAACAATTCCCAAACCTTCACTCCTCCTCAGAACCAAAATACCAACGACCCTCAAGTATTCCCTCCGAAATACCAAGCCTCCCCCTCAAAACACCCAAAACCCCTCTACTGCTCCACCTTTACCTCCAAAACCCACTTTCCCAATCCCAGTCCACAATGAACCTCACCTGCATTACACTAATTATTCTGAACTCGATCATTATGAGGAGCAGGAAAATGAGTGGAAGGCCAAAGAAGAAATGGCCAAGCAGAATATGAAGGAAGAGATCATGAAAGCCATGAAGGAGTTGCATTATACTCCAGAGTTCTCTGGACTGAACTATGAAGATCTATGTATTCATCCAAATTTGGACCTTCCAGAAGAGTTCAAAGTGCCAAAATTTGACACTTATGGAGGAACTTGGAATCCATTGACGCATTTGAGAGCTTACTGAGATCAACTCGTAGGAGTTGGAAAGAATGAAGTCTTGTTAATGCGGATCTTTAGACGAAGCCTAAGCGGAGAAGCATTAGAATGGTTTACTTCACAAGAGATAAAGCAGTGGTCTAGCTGGAACGCACTGGATAGGGATTTCATTGAATGGTTTACTTATAATGTTGAGATTGTTCTTGATCGTTATTCTTTGGAGAAAGTCAAGCAGAAAGCCACTAAAATCTACCGTGAATATGCATATTGGTGGAGGAAGGAGGCAGCTAGGGTCCGACCTCCCATGTCAGAAAAAGAAATTATTGAAGTGTTTGTACGTATTCAAGAGCTGGAGAATTAGGACAGGATAATGTTGCTCATTGGAGCGAAATTTGCAGAGATAGTTAAAGTAGGTGAGACTATCGATGATGGATTGGAGGAAAAGACTCCTAATGGTGAACACTATCATACCTCAAAGCAATCCACAAGAAATTGGAGAAGATTGAAGGTCTTCAATGGAGGATTCAAGCTTCTTCTTCTTCCTTGAGAGTTGAGAGAGTTTTTTTTTAGAGAGAGAAATATTTGAGAGAGGAGAGTTTTGGAATGAATTAGAATGAAAGGAATTAGGCTTAGATTAGTATTTGTAGGTCTTAGATTAAGGGTATAACCGACTTAGCTTAATAGGTAAACAATTAGGGAAAAGACCAAAAAGCCCTTAATTAAAAACTGTCGGGGCCAATCGACGGACAGGATCTACGGTCCGTACATCAATTGACGGACCGTCCTGTTCTTCCGTCAATTGATTCAGAAAGTTCATTTTGGGCTGAAAATTTGGCTAAGTCTGGAAGGCATCTACGGAACCCATCTACGGCCCGTCAACTGAACTACGAACCGTCCTGCTATTCCGTAGGTCAAAGTTCAGAAACATGGAAATCCTGAAATTTCACAGTGCCATTGACGGTCCCACCTACGGCCCGTCAATCCATCTACGGCCCGTAGGTGGCCTCCGTAGGTCACTGTCTTCAGGTGAGTTCTACATTTTAAAATCCTTTGGAAGCTTGGGGTGTTACAGTATGAGATGTGAAAGCTAAGCTAGACCTTGATTCAGTTATGGTTCATTTAAAGAAATAGGTTTCCAAAAAAGCCATTGAGGCTTTCTTCCAAGGGGGAGATGGTGTCCTTCAATACCAAGTTCGATTGTGTGTTTCGAATGTTGATAAGATGAGAAATCAGATTTTGACAAAAGCTTACTATTCTTGGTGTTCTATTTACCCGGGAGCCACCAAGATGTACCGCGATTTGCAGGAGGTCTATTGGTGGAATGAGATGAAGAAGCATATTGCGAAAGTTTTGGCTAAATGTCTGAATTGTCAACAAGTGAAAGTTGAGCATCAGAAACCCGATGGTTTGGCTCAAGATATTAGTATTCCTACATGGAAGAGGGAAGATTTGAATATGGACTTCATTACGGGTTTACCTCGTGCTAGTCCTCAGTTTGATTCAATTTGGATTATTGTGGATCGAATGACGAAATCAGCTCACTTTCTTCCCGTTAAGACTTCATTTTTAGTAGAGGAGTGCACCAAACAATATATTCAGGAAATGGTAAGGTTGCATGGGGTGCCCTTGTCCATTATCTCCGATCGTGGTACTCAATTTACGTCTCAGTCTTGGAAGTCATTTCAGAAAGGTCTTGGTACTCGAGTAAAAGCTAGCATGACTTTTCATCCTCAAACCGATGGACAAGCCGAGCGTACTATTCAGACCGTGGAGGATATGTTGAGAGCTTGCGTGATTGACTTCAAGGGTAATTATGATGATCATTTGCCTTTGATTGAGTTTGCTTATAATAATAGCTATCGTTCTAGCGTCGGGATGGCTATGTTTGAGGTTCTCTATGGTAGGAGGTGTAAATCTCCTATTGGTTGGTTTGAAGTTGGTGAGGTTGCTTTGATAAGATCTGAGTTGGTGCATGAGGCTATGGAAAAGGTTTGACTTATTCGTGAGAGATTGAAAACAGCTCAAAATCAACAAAAGTCTTATGCCTATGTTAGAAGAAGAGAACTTGAATATAATGTTGATGATTGAGTTTATTTGAAAATTTCACCCATGAAGGATATAATGATATTTGGAAAGAAAGGGAAGCTTAGTCCCCGTTATGTGGGCCCATATAAGATTTTAAGGCGTATTGGCAAAGTTGCTTATGAACTTGAGTTGCCTAATGATTTAGCATCGTTATATTCGATATTCCATATCTCTTTGTTGAAAAAGTGTGTTTGAGATCCGACGTTCATTATGCCTGTAGAAGTTTTGGGAGTTAAAGAAAATCTTTCTTATGAAGAGGGTCCGGTTGAGATTTTAGACCGACAAGTCCGAAAGTTGAGAAACAAAGAAGTTATTTTTGTGAAAGTTCTTTGGAGGAATCAATTAGTTGAGGGTGCTACTTGGGAGGCCAAAGCCGATACGATGTCTCGGTATCCGCATCTCTTTCCCTCCGCTACTATTATAGCTTTAGGTATTAGATCCTCATGGTTTGTTCTTTCAGATTCATGTGTTTTAGTCATTCTCATGTTTCCATATGCATGCATGTCCATGAAAAACTTGATTTTGATGTTATGATTTAGCTTGGAGTGATTCTCCATGTTTATGTGCATTATGATGAGATTTGCATTCATGTTAGATTGTTAGTTTCTCACCTATTCTATTCATGCTAGATTGAGTCCCATTCGAGGACGATGTTTTCAAGGGGGATATATTGTAACACCTCAAAAATTGGAAAGCTAAAAAAGGAAAGAAAAGTTACAGAAATTCTACTGAGGCAATGGTCTGCGAGACTAACCTACGGACCATAGGAAGTCCTACGGGCCGTAGGAAGGGAATCATAGAACCCAGAGTTGAGTTTTGGAAATTTCAAGCTTCTGAAGCTTGACCTACGGTGAACAAGACGAGGAGTAGGATGTTTGACGGGTCGTAGGACTGATCCGTACGGTTGATTCAGAGAAATTGATTGAGAGCTCAGTCTACGATAAGGGTTTGAGGGTTGTAGTTGATTCTACGAATCATAGAGTGGTCTCGTAGAACTGATCCAGACGTAATGGAATTTTAGGCTTAGACTTGTGTTCTACGGAAGGGGTATACAAACCGTAGACCAAAATATGAATAGTAGAAAGGTCTCGTGGGAAGTTGATTGAATTTTGGGTTTCTGAAGTTGGTTCTATGGTTGACCAGTACGGGTCGTAGAAAGTTTTATAGATCGTAGATCCGTCTGACAGTTATTTTTGAAAGATATTTGGGTCTTTTCCTATGCATTTAATGCCTATACTTCGTCGTTTTACCCCTATTTCTAAAACCTATAACTACCTTTCTATTCCTAAAACTAATCCAACTCTCTCATTCTCTCAAAACTTCAATTCCCATCCACATTCATCCTCTCAAATTCTCTCTCAAGTTCAAGGAAGAAATCTAGGGTTCAAGATTCAAGTCTCCTTTTTCCTCCATTGGTTTTGGGCTTTGATCATCAAGGTATGAGAGGATTCATCAAGGGATTCCATTCATCCATTGAGTCCCAAAGGATTTCTAAGTTTTTAAATTCAATTTTACTTAAATTGCTTAGGGTTTCATGTGATCTTCATGGGTCTTAATTGATGTTGATTTAATTGTTCAATATCAATTTTCCTATGCATGTTTAGATTAAACTACATGAGTTCCAAATTGATTTCCATAAGACCCGTGCATTATTCATGATTTTTACTATGAATTTATGAAGGAAGCTATGAAGTTACGAATTCGAATTATGAAAGTTATAAATCCTTTTATGAGAAAGATGTTTAATCTAAGGTTGCTTTTGAGATAAGTATCAATGAAATTGCGAAATATTTTCTCACATATTAAGAAATCATGATCAGTGAAAGATTTTCTCACATATGTATGAATCATGATTTTAAGGAGCTACTCTATGATGACTTAAGCTTGGATTAGTGACTTAATTGTGCTTTTCCATGTATGATGATATGTTTATGAATATGACTATTCCGTTGAGATTTTTACTTAGCACTGAGAGGACATTGAGATGGAGGCTCTCCCGTTAGTAGAGGTCGGATCTCTAGTAGCAATCTCTTTGTCTCTAACTACGTGCCCCCATAGGATTGTCTTAGAAAGACATAGCTAGTGGATCCACCTAAGCTAGAAGTTCATGGTCCTTACCTTGACAAGCAGGACATCTATTTTCGGTGTGGGAGCAAGACACCGAATTCCACGTTATAGCTCACATGGTCTATGTCGATTAATGGTAAATATCTCACAAAACAAACTAAGTTACTTTCAAAGGTTTTATGAAGCTTTCATTATGATTTTAAGATGCATTAACCATGTTCATGATTTATGATTCTTCTTTAAAGGTTTTACTATGCTTTAGCTTGGTCATGCATATCATGTTTTCCTTTATGTCCCTTTATGATTACGTTTCACTTTTTAATTCATATCCCTCATACTTAGTACATTTCATGTACTAATGCACATACTTGTGCCTACATTGTCTTATAATGTAGGGTTCAACGCTTCTTCTCCTCCCGCTCATGGCTAGTTGATTGGGTGATCATTAAAGACTTGGTAAATAACTAAATCCTGCACAAACTAATCCCTACATAAATTAATACACAAATTTCCTCATAACGATTAATGTATTAATAATATCTGCATAACTTTAGCCAACTATCGAACGGTTCCATACTACTTATTCCACCTTCTATCTTGTATATAATAATACATAGATTTTGCTCATAATTTATACATGTATTGATAACGCGGGTTTCTAAATTGTAAACCAAACATCGTATTAAATTTATAAGTGAAAAGCTTACCTCTTGCTGAATTACCAAACACAATATTACTTATGTAGTATTTAATATCTTCATAACTCATCTTCATAACACAATAAGGGAAGGATTGCAATACTGTTTAGAGAATTAGTTTTCCCATATCATAGTGGAATTTGATTCTTTGGCAACGGTGAATATCCTTAATGGAGTTTAGGAAACACCTTGGAGTGTGACAATGGAGGTCAACTCTATTAATTTGATGAGAAATTCTATATCAGTCAGGGTACAACATTCCTTAAGGGAAGAAAATACTCTTGCTGATTTTTTTGCTAACTGGGTGTTTAGTTTTGCAGGTACCTTTGAGTTTAAGAATTTTCAAGAGGTCCCATCAAAAGGCAGAAAAATTATCAATCTAGACAAATGTAACACTCCTTACTTGAGAATCTAGTCATAGAAGCTACTGCTAGACATTCAGTTTACCAGATAGATCAACAAGTATACAGTGAGTTAATTCATTCAATTTTTCAGTCAAAATAAGTAGCTTTGCGTGAAAGATGCAAGATATACAGGTTGATGCTTATACATAAGTTGTTCTTGAGTCGGAAAAGAAGTTCTATTGGTTTTCAATGTCACGGACCTGGTGAGAGCATAGAGGTGTTCTAATGATATGAAACCAACACTCAGAAGAACTTGTGTAGAACACCTACCTGAAAAGATTGTGTAACTTCTTCACAAAGCTAGAAAGCACAAAGTATCTTCTAGCCGCTTGTAATAGGTAGTGACTCGGGTAGGTTTCTCTACCTTCAAAAACTTAATATTTAGATGGTGGTATTAATTCTTATGCGGGATTCAACCCATCAAATTTTAGGCTAGTGAATAGAGAAGCTAATTCGAGAATCTACCAACTATACTTGGGAATTTGGGGACAAACAAAGAAAAATCTCCCTAGCTCAAGTTGGGGTAAAGTTCCAAAATCTCAGCTGCAAGTGCACATAACTTGTAAATCTATCTACTTTGAATCAATTAACAAACAAAGCATTCAAGACTTACCACAATGTAGAGAATGGGTGTTCATAGAAACTTGATATTGATGGGAAGACAGTTAGGAGGATGCGAAGATGGATAGGAGACCATCACTTCCCAATGAAATGGTGGAGAAAACGAGCAATCCGACGGAGAAGACCATTACTCCCCAGTGAAATGGAGGAGAAAATGAGCAGTCTCATTTATATTTATACCATTCGTTATATACCGTCTTTGACTTAAGGTTTAGTTTCATACTTTCATTTATGACGGTCTCAAACGCTCCGTTAATAAAAAATATGCGAGTTTTTTTTGTTTCTAATTATTTTTAATGTATTATTGATGTAAAATCTTAGCGGTTAAATAAATAACCATGATTAATCAATAAATTGATAATGGATAAAGTAGAGCCCGTTTGGATTGGCTTAAAATAAGTAACTTTTAAAAAGTTACTTTAAAGTCATTTTAAAAATAAGTAGTTATGTGTTTATTGATGTGTTTGGCAAAAAAATGTTGAAAGTCACTTTTTTTTATCAAAATATCTGAAATACCCTTAAAGTTATTAACATTATAAAAGAATTAAGGGTAAAAAAGTAATATACTTGGTCAAAAAGAATGATTTATAAGTTAAAAAAAATAAGTAGGGGCACCGTACTTTTAACTTTTAACTTATTTTAAGTTATTTTTGACTTATTTTATGTTATTCTTATAGTTGTTAAACACTCTAATAAGTTAAAAAATTGATTTAAAAATTAGTTTGACCAACTTAAAATCACATCCAAACGGGCCCCTAGTATCTTAATTATTCTCCAACAGTTTAATATATGTAGAAACCATAAAGTCAAAACCGATTAAGCCAATACAGAATCCTATATATGATATTTGTCAACCATTATTATAGAAAATGTAGGGAGTATTTCTTTTTGTATGATTTAGGTTCCAGAGTGTTGGAATTTTGGGTTAGGCAAAGCAGCGGAGATAGGTCCTTTCTGTGAGCATTGGATTTGATTTCCGCCATGGAGTCTCGTCACGCCTCCCTTGGTCGTCGGACGGTATGAATTTTATTCGTCAGCAATGGTGGTTTCTCATCTCCAAACTTTTCCATATTTTGTTTGTATGTATGCAGTTGGAAGAAATTCGTCAAAAGAGAGCAGCAAAGAGATTAAGCAAGACATCTTCTGGACCAGATCTTACCAAACCTTCAAACACTAATGGTACCTCTCCTCTCTCTACTAACAAAATTTAATCAACAATCTTTTTCTCATCTTAATATTTTTTTTGCCAGAGGTTTTGGGGATTAAAAAATCTGAGAGTGCAACTCGCCTATCAGAGGTCTCAATTTGCTTCTCTCTTTTTTCCCCTTAATTGCACGTTTTATTTCCTCATTAGGTCAATAGGAGTATTCATAACCATCCATAAAATATTCTAAACATCCATCTGCAGAATGATATCACTGGCTTAGTTTCTCAATTGAAAATTGTGCAAAAACAAAACGCACAACTAGATGAAGAAAATAGAGCACTGGCCTCAAAGGTATTTACTTTTTTCCTCCCATAATCCCAACTTTATCAACTCTCATTTTTTTGCTGGAATACGTTACATGCTGTAGTTTGTTAATGTACTAACGAATATCTCCTGTTCATGATTTTTCTAAAATTTTCTTTTTCAGCTTCAGGCAAAAGAAGTTGACAACAACATGTTGCAAAAGCGTCTTAATGATCTGGTAATGCAGCTTTCAAATGTTATATTTACACTTTTTTGTCTGACGAAAAGGATGTATTTTAGTTATAGTTTCTTGAATGGAGACCGGTCATGGAAATGGTCCACATAGAATAGCTTCTTTCTAGAAAAAGTTATATGATCAGTTATTTGAAAGTCTCTGAATGCTGTTAAAGAATTTATGGGATTGAAATCGATAATGTCCCTTTGTTTTATGTATGGTAAATGCTCATTCATATAAAATTTCAGCACTAAGATTCAAGCTCTGTGCCAAGCAAACTAAGTCTAACTTTTTTAGTGGAGAAGGGTAGAGAGTTAAGACTTGTCATCATTGAGTTTCTAAGGCTGCGTTTGGCTCCAGACGAAATTCTCGGCCACTAAAAAACATGTTCCACCCCAAAGATACTGAAAAAGAGATAGCAAAGGTAACCACCGACCTCACAATGCTGGAATGCCTATTATCATCAATTCCCTTCCCATATAGGAATCATCTGCTGCATGACTGCAGACCTCTTTTCTGTAAATTTGTCTCTGTCAAGCATCCATCATGAGCCAATACGCAGCTGAAACATGCCACTTTATATAGTAATTTTGGCTCCCCAAATGATCTTCCAAGGCCATGAAGGAAAATTTTCTGCTGCTACCAAAATTATATAGCAGGATTGTACATAAAAAACACCATTGCTCTGTCCAGTCTATAAAAAAGAATCCTCATTTCAGCATCTAGTGTTACCAGACTCGATTCTTGCAGCAATGTAGTCATCCTTCAATTTTCCCATCAAACAACCCCTTATAAAGCTCAAACACCACTAATTTCTACATCTTTGTTGCGCCATAGTAACAGCTCGATAATGTCCCTTTAATGATTGTAACTTTTAACAATCAGCAAGTATTGGGAGTGAATATCAGGACTTCGATTAAGTTCATTCTCAAAATAAAAAGAAAGAATGCAAGGACTTTGATGAAGTATGACTTTGGTAGTGGATGTTGTTCCTACTCCCTTTGTTCTAATTTATGTGACACGCTTTCCTTTTTAGTCATTCCCAAAAACAATGACACCTTTCTATATATATAGTAACAATTTAACATTAAACTTCCCATTTACCCTTAATGAGACAATTTGCCACCACACATTATCTATGACTTGTTTTAGACCCCAATTTTGAAAAGTATTTCTTTCATTCTACTCCGTGCCCAGTCAAACACCTTCACATTTATGGGATGGAGGGAGTATTATTTACAGACATTGTAATAGAAAACAAATATCATTACCTTATTAATATGGTCTTTATCTACTCATATCGTAGCACTATTGTGTTCATTTGTGGATTGGGTCATGATGCTGCAGATTTACTTCAAATTTAAGATCTTAGTACAGCAATATATTTGGTTGTGCTTTCACTATAGAATATGTTGTTCTGCACACTTGGTAGTCATCCTTCAATTTCGCAATCAAAGAACCCCTTATAAAGCTCAAACACCTCTCATTTCTACATCTTTGTTGCGCCATAGTAACAGCTCGATAATGTCCCTTTAATGATTGTAACTTTTAACAATCAGCAAGTATTGGGAGTGAATATCAGGACTTCGATTAAGTTCATTCTCAAAATAAAAAGAAAGAATGCAAGGACTTTGATGAAGTATGACTTTGGTAGTGGATGTTGTTCCTACTCCCTTTGTTCTAATTTATGTGACACGCTTTCCTTTTTAGTCATTCCCAAAAACAATGACACCTTTCTATATATATAGTAACAATTTAACATTAAACTTCCCATTTACCCTTAATGAGACAATTTGCCACCACACATTATCTATGACTTGTTTTAGACCCCAATTTTGAAAAGTATTTCTTTCATTCTACTCCGTGCCCAGTCAAACACCTTCACATTTATGGGATGGAGGGAGTATTATTTACAGACATTGTAATAGAAAACAAATATCATTACCTTATTAATATGGTCTTTATCTACTCATATCGTAGCACTATTGTGTTCATTTGTGGATTGGGTCATGATGCTGCAGATTTACTTCAAATTTAAGATCTTAGTACAACAATATATTTGGTTGTGCTTTCACTATAGAATATGTTGTTCTGCACACTTGGTAGTCATCCTTCAATTTCGCAATCAAAGAACCCCTTATAAAGCTCAAACACCTCTCATTTCTACATCTTTGTTGCGCCATAGTAACAGCTCGATAATGTCCCTTTAATGATTGTAACTTTTAACAATCAGCAAGTATTGGGAGTGAATATCAGGACTTCGATTAAGTTCATTCTCAAAATAAAAAGAAAGAATGCAAGGACTTTGATGAAGTATGACTTTGGTAGTGGATGTTGTTCCTACTCCCTTTGTTCTAATTTATGTGACACGCTTTCCTTTTTAGTCATTCCCAAAAACAATGACACCTTTCTATATATATAGTAACAATTTAACATTAAACTTCCCATTTACCCTTAATGAGACAATTTGCCACCACACATTATCTATGACTTGTTTTAGACCCCAATTTTGAAAAGTATTTCTTTCATTCTACTCCGTGCCCAGTCAAACACCTTCACATTTATGGGATGGAGGGAGTATTATTTACAGACATTGTAATAGAAAACAAATATCATTACCTTATTAATATGGTCTTTATCTGCTCATATCGTAGCACTATTGTGTTCATTTGTGGATTGGGTCATGATGCTGCAGATTTACTTCAAATTTAAGATCTTAGTACAGCAATATATTTGGTTGTGCTTTCACTATAGAATATGTTGTTCTGCACACTTGGTAGTCATCCTTCAATTTCGCAATCAAAGAACCCCTTATAAAGCTCAAACACCTCTCATTTCCACATCTCAGTTGCGCCACAGTAACAACTAGATAATGTTCCTGTAATGATTGTAACTTTTAACAATCAGCAAGTATTAGGAGTGAATATAAATACTTTGATAAAGTTCATTCTCAAAAAAAAAAAAAAAAGAATACAACGACTTTAATAAAGTATGACTTAGGTAGTGGACGTTGTTCCTACTCCCTTTGTCTCAATTTATGTGACACTCCCATTTACCCTTAATGAGACGATTTACCGCCACACATTTATCAATGACTTGTTTTAGACCAAAAGTTTCAAAAGTATTTCCTTCTTTTTACTCCGTGCCCAGTCTAACACCTTCACATTTATGGGCTGGATAGACATTGTAATATGAAACAAATATCATTACCTTATTAATATGGTCTTCATCTGCTCATATGCTAGCACTATTGTGTTCATTCGTGGATGAGGTCATGATGCTGCAATTACTTTAACTTAAGATCTTAGTACAACAATATATTTGGTTGCGCTTTCACTATATAATACGTTATTCTGCACGCTTGGATCCTTTTCCTGAGATGATAAACCATTCTGAATTTGTCTTCACTTTGCTGAAAGGAGGAATAAAAGGGAATTTAAGTAAGATATTGAGACCTCTTTTCAGTAGATAAGTGGCTTCATTTGCCTTTCTTTGGAAGTGCAGGAGCAAAACACTATACCTTCATTAAGAAAAGCACTCAAGGATGTTGCCATGGAAAAGGATGCAGCAGTTGTTGCACGAGTACATATCATTTCTACTACCATTCTATTGCTTTTTAACCTTATATTTAATCTATCTGTCTTTTTCATATGAGCCCTGTTATTCAAATATAGGAGGATCTTTCAGCTCTGCTTCGTACACTTAAGAAACGTTTGAAGGAAGTAGAAGAGGAACAGTATCGGGTATGCTAATATTTTCTTTCACTAAATGAGTTGAAGTGGAATAGTATACCTTAATACATTTGAATCCTTTTGGATTAGGCTGAAGAGGATGCGGCATCTCTAAGAGCAGAACTGAACTCATTACAGCAGCACGCAATGACCGGTCCTGTTAGTGGTTTAACTTCAATGAATTTTCCGCCCGATCATATGCAAGCTATGGAGAAGGAACTAGCAAATTTAAAATCTCAATTAGAGGTTACATTGTTTGTTTATGTTGTCATGATTACCTTTTTAAGCTTTATTTATTTAGCTATACCATTTTTAAAATTACAGCAAGTGACCCTGTTGAGGCAACAAGAACGGCAGCAATTAGCGGAGGAGAAAGCGCATGTATCTGCACTAAGTTCTCAAAAGCAGGATTTGGAAGAGAAGCTTGCTGTTATGTCCAAAATGGTCTCAGGTATATATTGTTCAATATTTGAGATTGAAGTGTTTAGCTCTTAGGAATTAGTATAAATGTGAATGTCCAGATACAGGATGCAGAGTAGTTGAACATTGAAATAAGATCTTAAAGGTTATAAAGCGATTAAGTAAAGACGGAAGGATAGCCATCTGATGATACAAAATTTGTCACAATATTGAAGGTGCCACCGGGTCTCTCTGGCTCCGATAGTGGACCAGAAACTAGGGTTCTGTCCGCAGCAAAAAAGAGGAGAGAAAAAACCCGAAACATACCAAATCTGGGACAGCAGCGTTGACGGTGGTAGGTGGCGTAGGAGGGATGGATCGATGACGCAGTGGGTAGGAGAGATGGGTCAGCGACGCGGTGGCGTAGGGGAGATGGGTCGGCGACACTGGCGTATGTGGCGGAGGAGAGTAGATTACATGGAAAGAGAAGAGATAGAAAGTTACGGGGAGAGAGAAGAGACAGAAGGAAGCATAATTTTTACAACTTTCAAATTTTTGAGGAAAAGAAAAACTTAGGAGGTAAAGGTAAAATGGTAGTTATAAGCTCAAAATTGAGGGTGTCCACTCCATAATGTCAAAAGAGCCTATGTGGATTGATGAAGGTCATTATCCAATTGACTCATGTCAGTCAATAATAATAGAAAGTAATGTAGGTCATATCGAAGAAAGTGAAGGAGAATGCAAACAATCTGAAAATAGGTTTTTTGAAACTGCTATCTGAAACTATTACTGCTCAACAAAATTTAGGAAGTGAAAAAGTAACAAGAATCACCTAACATAGTAAACTATAAATCATGTGCATTACATGAACTTCTCTTTTGCTTGTAATATCTATCATTTAACGACCAGTTGGCTGTCTCGTGATTTCTGTTGGTCTTTTATGTATTATTGTGCTATTTATTACAGGTGAAGTCACCGGAAAGACATCCCAGAAGATATTCTCAGAGGTAATTAATGTGTCTGCAGTTGATAAAACAAAATTCAGTATGTTCAATTTGAGTTGGCTAATGTTTTCTGTGGAAAGGAAAATGATCGTCCAATGAGCATAAATTATTAAAATCCCCTTGCAGTGCAATTGCCCTGTTCCTCAATTTTGGGTTTGTTTCTTATGGTCTTTTTACCACAACTAAGTTCTTTTGCTAATTCCCTTCATATTTTTGTCCCCTTCAAGAAAAGTTTTCGGTCGTACTTTGGTAACTCTCATGTGGTTAAATGTATTATAAAGTTTTGGTAGAACAATGTTCTTTGAGTTTAAGGTCTTATTTCAACCCTTTAAGGAAGACAAGGTGAGGCTTGAAAAGCAATTACATGATATGGCAGTGGCTATTGAAAGATTGGAAAGTAGCCGGCAGAAACTTCTAACAGAGGTACCCTCCATCCTCTATTTTTATTTTATTTTTCATTTTGCAATGTGAAATTTGAAATCATTCCATTCTGTTTTTATTTCAGATTGATTCACAATCCTCGGAGATAGAGAGGCTATTCGAGGAAAATTCTAGTCTTTCTTCCGCTCATCAAGAATCTTTAGGGGTGGCGGTGCAGTGGGAGAATCAGGTAATTTCAAGTTCTTGAAGTTAAATGAGGACGAGAAGATAGTATGATGCCTATTCACATTGTTTTGAGGTATCTTTGAAATATTCTTATATGTCGTTTCTTCCATGTTCTGTTTAAATAGTAGTAAATCATGCTCTATATAGTTATTGACAAAAGTCTGTCTGTTATACTTTTCCTTAATGTAATCTTTGATTGTAATAAATAGTTGGCGGATTAGTGGAAGGTTAATGAGTGTCGTTTCTCTCATAAGGTTGGTACTGAAAAGTACGGGTAATTGCAAAAGAGTTACCTGGGATTCTACTTGGCAATCAATCCTGCAATTTTTTTTTTTTGAAGTTGAATTTTTTTTTATTTTTTTAAGTTGTTCAATCCTGCAATTTGTTAACCGTCAAAACCAAATAGTCTTGGTAAATGTGTCTGATATCAGCTCCGTATTGAAATCAAAGCATGAAGTGCTAATAGTACCTCTGAGAATAAAAAAGATGTCTAACCTTTCTTTAATTCAAAAATCAGAACAATAAAAACATCATTTTCTTGAGGAAGATTTTGGGTTGGCTGGCTTCTGCTACCTGTAAATTCTCGAAGAATTCAATAGTTTACTCAGTTTGGCTACACATGATTTTTTCCCTACTCCTTAAGCATAAGCTGTGCTTTAGCAAAATTCCCATACACAACAACAGTCTCATTTATCTAACTCTTAGATGCAATCAGTTGGTTGAATATATTTCCTTCTTTAGCGTATGGGATAGTTCTCTTCAAATTATATTGTAATTTATTACACCCTTGGTAATGTAGTTCCAATGTTCCGAATGTGTCTCTTCTGGTCAGAGGCATTATTTTTGAAGTACTCCCATGCAGGTCAAAGATTGTCTCAAGCAAAATGAGGAGCTTCGTGTTGTGTTAGATAAGTTAAGGACTGACCAAGCTGCAATAGCAACTGCAAACAACAACCTGATCCAGCAAGGCGTCAAAGGCAGCAAAAATGAAATTCAAGGCACAGAATATGCTGAAATCATCTCCATCAAGGTTATTCATCGAACTCTTATTATGTTACTACTTGCTACTCCCTCTGTACCATTTTATGTGACACCTTTTCCTTTTTAGTCCGTCCCAAAAAGAATGTCACCTTACTATAATTAGAAACAATTTAACATCAAAATTTCCCTTTTACTTAATGAAATGATTTATAGCCACACAAATCTAAGGATTGTTTTAGACCACAAGTTTCACCAGCATCCTGAAATGCAATGGAACAATTGTCACACCGTGCCTTGCAGTCATTTAGGTCAAATAGGAGACAGGTCGATGCATTTGAACTGTAATAAAAGAGTTTCTCTTTTTTCATTCATGCATGTATGCTGCAACTTCTGAATAGTCGGTCAAGACACATTATTTTTCCAAGATACGTATTGACAGTGTCACGACCCAAAACCCCTAAGCCGTCATAGCACTTACTCCACAACCCAGTAGGCGGTTCTAGTTCCATTTTAAACTGTTTCCATTAATTACATTCATAAGTAAAGCATAAGAAACAATTATAAGTCATAGAAGTGTCTCAATAGTTATAGGTAGGGTGTTACACGGGTTGATTTGGGTTGGTTATTGGTCAATATCAAAATCAAATCAATTCAATCAGTTTTTAAATTATTTAAACCAAACCAAACCATATAGAATATATACTTATCGGTTTGGTTGTTACCGGTTTCGGTTGGGTTGTTCGGTTATTAACCATACACAAAAATATAAGAAACGATTGATTCAAATGAGGAAAAAAAAGACAACAATTCATTAAAAAAGCAAAGAATTTTCTTCGTGTTGGATTTTATAATTCTTATATTAGTACCCCAATTATGTTTAACTGTCAGCTTATATTGTCAGCTATTCCGATGCACAACATAAACTTACTAAATAATGCATAAGCTACTGATATTGTTGGACAAATAAAAGTTACACCATACTTTGTTCTTTTCCACTAGTGTTGCGTTTTTTGCATTAAAAGTTATTCAAAAAAAATATATTATGTATATATAATTATAAAAAAATGTATATGACTTGTCGGTTCGGTTATTTTGAACAAAATCAAAACCAAACCAAACATGCAAACTACTCCAAAATCACCTACAAACCTGTTGGAACCCTAAAATCACCAATCTAAGGTCGACTAGACACATTATGGTGGTCAATTCTTATTCTTCAAATTCACCAGTTTTTTCTTAAGTGTATGAATCACTCCCGAGCCCCTCAGGACTCAACCAAACTATTCAAACAAGTCATAAATCATCACAAGGACTTACAGGAACTTTCAAACCTTAATTTTGAGCCCATTAACCTCAAATGTTGACTTTGGTCACCTCTTACGTTTTCAAACTTTTAAATTTTTATTTTCTTCTCCAAAACAACATATGCATGTTGTGGAGATGAGGATGCTAAGGTAGATGTATGGTCATACTAGGAGCGATAAGATTAGAAATGAGGGTATCCGTGATGAGGTGAGAGTGGCCTCAGGCCTCTGTGGTGGACAAGATGAGGGAAGCGAGACTGAAATGGTTTGGACATGTGAAGAGGAGATGCGTAGACGCACCAATGAAGAAGTGCAAGAGGTTGGTTATAGAGGGTACGGTTAGATTTTAATAAGACAATGAAGACAATGTCTAGTTTACTATTGAAAAGAAAGCTGGAGAATATAAGAAACTATAACGAAAGAAGATGACTTAGAGAAAAACTTATACAAAGTAATATCAATTTTATAGAAAAATAGATACATAAACATTACAGGAAATAAACTGAAATAGATCATGGTGTCCTATTTTTAGTCATGGTGCTAACCATGGTAACTACCTCCTAAAAAAACTTAAAAGTAAAATATAGAAAACTTAAAAATAGATATTGTAGTCCTAAAGAAACGAACTAATACTCCTCCTTGCATTAGGAGCTGCAAATTCCATGTTGTTTCCTTAGGAACTCGAACTTGCTGGAAGGGATTTCATAAATACATCAGCTAGCTGATCTTCATATTTGCAATAAACAAGAATCACTTCTCCTTTTTTGCACACCCCTCAAGAAAAATAGCTTGATGTTGAAGTGTTTAGTCTTCCCATATTACACCAGATTATGCGAAATAGCTATTGCAGCTTGATTATCAACATGAATCTCAGTATTAACTTTTTGTTCCATATGCAAATCAGAAAATATTTTTCTCAGCCCTAAGGTTTGATTTACCGCTGCCATTGCTGCAATGTGTTCAGCCTCTATTGTGGATTGTGCTACAGTTTCTTGCTTTTTGGAACGCCAAGAGAAAATCCCTGATCTCAGAGACTGAAGCAATATCTTGATGTACTTTTCATGTGTCAATGGATCCAGCCCAATCATTGTATGAGAATCCATACAACTTGAAATTCTCACACTTCTTGAATTTGACTCCATATTCTACAGTACCTTTAATGTATCTTATAATTCTTTTTGCTGCTCGCAAATGCATTTCAGTAGCACAATGCATAAATCTAGATAAAAGACTTACAACAAATAGAATATCCGGCCTTGTAGCAATGAAAGACATCAAACATCCAATGAAGCTTCTGAAATTTCCTTAGTTAATTTTATCAGTTCCATCCTCTTTGCTTAACTTCTCCTTTGGATTCATTGGTGTGACTTCTCCTTTGGATTCAATGGTGTGCTTGTTGCCTTGCAATTTTACATATGGAATTTCTTAAGTATCTCCCTTAGATAAAATTTTTATCATATCCTTGCTTGATTTTCCATTCCCAGAAAGCATGTCATTAGTCCAAGGTCTGTCCTCTCAAAGACTTGCATCATTTCCTTCTTAAACTCTTCAACCAGCCACACATTGTTTCTTGTTACCAAGAGATCATCAACATAAAGGGAAACAATGAGAAGATTAGTTCCTTTATGTTTGACATAAAGAGTAACTTTAGATACACTTCGTACAAACCCCGAACTCGACAAGTGATCATCAATCTTGCTATAGCAAGCTCTTGGAGCTTGTTTTAAGCCATAAAGAGCCTTTTTTAGTAGACATACTTTTTCTTCTTTTCCTTGCTCAACGAAACCCTGAAGCTGCTCTACATAAATATCTTCCTGTAGTACATCATTTAAAAAAGAAGATTTCACATCTAGCTAGAGCACTTTCTAGCCCTTTTGTGCTGCTATTGCTAGCAACAGTCTAATGGTATCCAATCGGGGAGCATAGGTGTCCGAGTAATCGACATACTTTTTCTTCTTTTCCTTGCTCAACAAAACCCTGAAGCTGCTCTACATAAATATCTTCCTGCAGTACATCATTTAAAAAAGAAGATTTCACATCTAGCTAGAACACTTTCTAGCCCTTTTGTGCTGCTATTGCTAGCAACAGTCTAATGGTATTCAATCGGGGAGCAAAGGTGTCTGAGTAATCAACACCAAATATTTGGGCATGTCCCTTGACAACAAGCCTAGCCTTGTATTTAGTGATAGAACCATCAGAATTAAGCTTGATTCTAAACACCCATTTTACTCCAATGACCTTTCACCTTCCTATCTTTTGGTCTGTCAACTAACTTACAAGTTTTTTTTTCTTGATCATTAACATCTCCTGCTCCATAGTGTTCCTCAATTTTTTTAATCCTGAAGTGCTTCCTCGTGCTCATAAATTGCCACATTACATTGTTGGTAGATGTCAGAGAGTAATCTTGTACCTCTAATTGGAGAATCATCCACCAACTCATTTTGCCATTGATCAGATGTTTGATTGTCCTAGTCTCATTTCTCCTCATAAAAGTGCACATCTCTATTGACAATCATCTTCACTATTTGTGGATTATATACTTTTTAGGCCTTGGAGGATGAGCTATAACCCACAAAGATTCGAGGAACTGCCTTTTTATCAAGTTTGTCTCTTTTAACCTGCGACACATGAAATAAACAAACACAACCAAATACTTTAATGAAGCTTGGTGATGGTTTGTATCCGTTCCAAGCTTCGAATGGAGTTTTATTTTGCAATGCTTTAGTGGGAAGCTGATTTTGGAGAAATACTGTTGTATTAGCTGCCTCAGCCCAAAAAATTTTTGGCAACTCTTTTTCATGCAACAGGCACCGGATCATCTCCATTATATATTTGTTCCTTTTTTCACTAACTTCATTTTGTTGCGGAGTATATGGAGCAGGAAGCTGATGAGTAATACCTGCTTCCTCACAAAATTTGTTAAATTCTTCAGAACTATACTCTTTTCCATTGTTAGACCGCAAGGATTGGATTCTCCAACCACTTTGATTTTCCACCATCTTCTTGGACATCAAGAAAATTTCAACCACTTATTATTTGTATTTCATGAAAAAAATCCAACAGAATCTTATATAATTGTCAATGAATATAATATAGTATAGACTACCATTAAGGGACGGTGTTCTTTGAGTTCCTGCAACATTTGTGTGAATCAGTTGTAGCCTTTGAGAAGTTCGCCATGATGCTTTAGGAAATGACTTCCTAATTAGCTTACCAAATTGACAAGCTCGACCAACTTGGTAGGTGATCAACTAGAGTTGGTAGTCCTCTTGTCATATCTTACTTCTTCAGCAACAATAATGCGTGTAGATGACAATGGCCAAGTCTCTTGTGCCAGCTTTCTATTACACTTGCCTTCGTGGAATAAGCTAGTTGCTCTTTCTCTGTTGGATCAAAGGAAGAACTCCTTCCTCTCATCTTCGCCCTGAAAATTTCATTTCCAGTAGCGTCACTGATTTGGCAGTGATTATCTTCGAACAAAATTCTGAATCCTTTTTCATCAGATGTACTACACTTAGCAAATTTTGATCAATTTTAGGAACATAAAGAACCTCTGAAATTTTCTTTGTGCCAGTGCTTGTCTTGATAGCTATGGTTCTAATTCCTTTGACAGGAAGTGATCTCCATTTCCTATCTGAAATAGACTCTTGTCATGAGTCATGTGATTAGTGCACCCACTATCAATTAACCAAAAATCTGTTGAGCTCTTACTTGAGAAGCATGTTGCAACAAAAATATGATCTTGATCAACAACTTGAGCATTTACTTCCTGTTGTGGGACCTTATTTTTGCAAATCACAGCTTTGTATTCAAGTTGATTGCATTTCTTGCATTTAGCATCAGGTCTCCTCGACACTTGAATGGTGGATGGCCTTTTCTTCTACAGTGGTGGTGGCAAGGGGGATAACTTTTCTTCGCACTTCTTCCCTTACTTTTGTTGTTGGTTGATGTTTCTCCTTCACTCAATGCTTGATTCTTTTTCTTCTTTTGAATTTTGTTAACCTGGTGCTTACTGACAAGAGCCCCCCTTCTGATGTAACATCTTGTCTCATGAGTCTTCTTTGCTCTTGAGCTTCCAAGGAATTGAACAACTTTGTCAAGTTAATTTTTGACAAATCCTTGGTATTTTCTAAGGTCGTAATTGTTGCTTCATACATTTCAGGATTTGTTACAATAATCTTCTAAACAATTCTTGAGTCTCAAGTGTAGAGTTGAGTACCCTCACCTTATTTGCAATATTTAGAAGTCTATCCGAATACTCCATACTCCTTTGCTGTTTCAAATTCCTTCATTTTTTGCAATTCAAATTCCCTAATTAAGTTTAAAACTTGTACACCTTTTATTCTCTTATCTCCGACATACGCTTCCTTAAGATAATCCCATACTTCTTTAGCAGTTTTCAGAGACATTATCTGTGTGAAAACTGTTGATGATAAACAACATATAAACATGCCTTGGTCTTCGATTTCTTTGTCTTTTTTTCCTTGTGTGCTTTAATCTGAGCAATGGTGGGATTATACGGTAGGGCTTGAATATCGTAATGCTCTTCCACAGCTTCCTAGAGATCCAAAGCATCCAAGTATGTCTCCATTCATACTGTCCAAATCTGATAGTTATCTCAATCAAAGACCGGCAGAGCAATTGGTGAGAAACTTGCTTCAACATTCATGACTTTTCCAACTCGATCAGAGATCCCTTAAGATGAAAACTGCTCAGATACCAGTTGTTAGTTTTTAATAAGAAAATTACAGATACGATAATGAAGACATTGTCTAGTTTGCTACAGAAAAGAAAGCAGGAGAATATAAGGAACTAAAAATGAAGAAGATGACTTAGAGAAAACTTATACAGAGTAATATTAACTCTATAGAAAAACAGATGCACATTACAGGAAATAAACTGAAATAGATTATGGTCCTATTTTTAAGTCATGGTGTTAACCACGATAACTACCTCCTAAAATAACTGAAAATTGAAATACAGGAAACTTTAAAATAGATATTGTAGTCCTAAAACAATTAACTAATAGGTATGAGGAGAGACAGTGGTAGACCGAAGAAGAATTAGGGAGAAGTGATAAGACAAGATATGACGCAATTTTAGGTTATCAAAGACATGACCTTAGATAGGAGGGTGTGGAGGACACGTATTAGTGTAGAAGGTTAGTAGGTAGTGTAGTGTTGTCTTGCTTAGGGGGACTGGTGTTTGTCATGGTACTAGTTGTATTATTGTAGTTCTTGGTTTTTATTTTTATCATTGTTTATTATTGTTTTCAATAATCTTTTCTAGTATGTTGTTTACTGTGTTTTGATATCA
Organism: Solanum appendiculatum; assembly: GCA_018342035.1. NCBI lineage: Eukaryota > Viridiplantae > Streptophyta > Magnoliopsida > Solanales > Solanaceae > Solanum > Solanum appendiculatum. Next base: position 1,730,706 of record JAGDQO010000439.1, on the reverse strand, counting down.
CATTATTTTATTGTTGTTTTTGACTCATTGACTATAGGCTTTGCACTGTTTCTTTGTTACTTTCTATATTCTCTCATCGTTTCATGTGTACCTATATTTGTTGCACTTGAACCGAGAGTCTTTCGAAAAAAGTCTCTCTACCTTCACGAACGAGGTAGTGGTAAGGCCTGCGTACATTCTCCCTCTCCCGACCTCGCTTGTAGGATTTCACTAGGTATGTTGTTGATGTTCTTCTAAACACACCCGAGTTCCTTGTGACCCATGTCAGCCATCCCCACAAGTCATAAAACACATAATAAACTTACGGGAAGTCTCATTTAGGGGAAAAAAAGGTTCTAATACTCGAAAGGATCGTTCGGGACAGATTGAATTCCTTGTCATTGTGATATTGGTACAATATAAAATAATATTAGTTATGTCCTCCTAATTGGTTGTTCATTTAGGGTGAGCTAGCTGAGGAGCAGAGCAAAACAGAAGCCTTGTGTGCTGAAATCTTGCTGCTTAATGCACGGCTCCAGCAGGCCATGCAAGCATACAATGGTCTCACTCGCATGTATGTTTCTAAAATAATTTTGTTGACGTATTCATAAGCAATTTGCTGATATCCTTTCTGTTATTAACTACCATTTAAATATTTTCCAGCTATAAACCTGTTTTATGGAACATCGAGAATAGTCTCGTGATGTTGAAACAAGATAGCACGACAAGAGTCTAGTGAAGGTGTAAGCTTTTAAGTGGTTCAGTGAAGTTGAGGCAACAAATACATGGTGAATGAGCAATGAAAGCACCAAATATATATGGGTTTTGCTACAACCAAGCCTCATTATCACAACCATTTGTTGTAACAATATTTTACTATAACAATTGATTTTTTCGAGAATTAATTTTTCATGTTATATTGTACTTCTTTGTAACAATATTTTTACCTATAACAACAATGTCATTCATACATTGCGCTACACTCTTTATAAAATTACAAATACTCGAATATTGTTATAATAATATAATTTATATGAAATATAATATGTATATAAATAAGCTTTTCAAATATTTATGGTAATCATCATTAATGTCTTGCACGGTTGTATATAGTAAATTTCTAAAAGAAAAAAATTATATTTAAATGATGCACATTAGTTATAGTCATAATTTCACAAGGAAAGACTAATAGTGTTTACTAGTCTTGTTTCTTTTTTTTTCACATTAATACTCTTTCTATATTTTTTTTTTGGTTCAATTGATTAACAAATACATTCCTCAAAATTTTGACGTAGTTTTATTTATAACAATTAAATGAAATTTAAATGTGAAATGTATAACACCATCTTACTAATGGAGGTTTGACTGTAGTATTATCCTGAAAAATGAGTTGTTGTCTGGTTTGTGCTTGGCCCACCTAAAGACCCATTTGAGATAAAATTGTTGAAGGAGTTTTGAATTTTCTTTTCTAACCCAGTATTCTGTAACTCTTGAAAAGATGGGCAAAAGAAGAACAAACCCACCCATAAATTTGTATATGTCAACGATGTTTTGTTGAAGGGGATAACATCTACTGTTGCAGGGGATAACTGCTATTGCAAATTTAAATTGATAAGTGAAATACGATGTTAATTTGCAATAATAATAAATAATAAATATTCAACATTTGAACGATATTACCTCTTAACTTCATCATAAAAACGAACGTGACAACTGAAGAATTCATCGTAAATCATTTATTCCGTTTATCGTTTGAGGTTCAATCACAAATTTTAAAAAACAAATTTTAATAAAAAAGACATAGCGATGTGCTTTATTTTTTTATTTATTAAATTATTGATTTGTACTTTATAGCCTCATCATTCAAATAATTTTCAACTTCATTTCGGTCGTGTTTTTATAAAAACTGATATGAATTTGCATAAAGTCTCATCTAGCATTACAAAAAAAATTCATGTATTTCTGAGGTGTTCTATTCCTGATATGAATTATGAATGAAGAAATAGGGACATGATAGCCTCAGATTTATAATATTTTCAAAGGTGAGTTCAATTGTGTATGTACGGTCTTGATATGAATTATGCATGAAAAATAGAGTGAATTCGGACATAATAATTTGAGATTTACAATATTATCAAGGATGAGTCTGGTTGTCTATGTCTGAGGTGTGATAAATACATGAAAAATTAGGGTGAATTCAGACACGATAATTGGAAATTTATAATATTTTTTAGGGTGAGTTTGATCGTGTATATCTGACATGTTATATGTCTAATATGAATTATGCATGAGAGAAAAGACATAAAGCGACACTTGAAGTAATCTCGAATTTTCAAAAAGACATTTTAACTATACGGACGTCCTATTACCCCCTTAAACAATCTTAATTGATATTATTACATCATTTTATGTCCACCTCGCATAGAGAGTGTATGCACTCTCTTTAAACAATGTGAGCAACCTAAAATAATGAATATAACTTTATTTTTACAAATATTTTGTTATAAAATATAATTTGTTATTATTTTAACTTTTTTTCCTTGTTATTTTTTCTCTTCCTTTCATTTTTTTTCTTCAAAAAATCATTGTCATCTCCATTAAAATTCCTCACTTTCAATGTCATCATTTTTACCACAACTCTACCCTCCTTTTTTTAGTACTATTAGTTTAAGTCTCTTCAATTTTAAAACTTTATTTAAATATTATTTTTTATACATTTCGAACAATTTGATAAACCCATTAGATTTCAAGATGATTATGAGGTATCATTTGGGCCTTTTTATCAGGATTTCTATCAAGCTCTTTCAATTTTTGGGGAATTTATTGATTCTTTCAAAATTGTTATTTCTAATTTTGAAATTATATGAAAAGAAGATAAATTAATTGATGATACCTTCAAAATTTTAAATTTTCTTAAAAAAATATTTAGTTTTGTTATCATTAACTCAACAAAGTCTAGAAAATAATATGATTTTTTTTTAAAAATCATTGAAAGAATGTAATTCAGCTGAAGAAGAAAAAAGAAAAGAAAAGAAAGAAAATGGGGGAGAGACACAGCTTGACCGTGGGTGGGGAAGGATGAGAGTGGGAGGTGAGGAAGAAGAAAAAGAGGAAAAAAAATGGGGGGAGGGAGTCGGCTTAAAAGTGGGGGTGGGATGGAAGGCAAAGTGAAATTTAAGAGGAAATTAAAATTAAAATAAGTCAAAAAGTAAGAGAGAGAGAAAAAGGATATAGAAAAAATTAAAATGAAAAAAAAATTATATTTTAAATTAAATTAACACGTTTCACGTAATGATTAGTGCGTGATAACACTTGCTTTTTAAAATCTGAGACTGGTCGAAAAATGATGTAATAATATCAGTTCAAAATTGTTTAGAGGGATAATAGGACACCCGCATAGTTACAATGTTTATTTAAAAATTCGGAACAACTTCAAATATAACTTTATGTCTTTTCTCTTATGCATAAGAAAGAGAATTCGAATATGATCGCCTGAGCATTAGAATATTTTAAGAGACAATTAAGTGTTATATGTATGGGATATAATAAAATTTAATTGTTATGACAGAATGGATAAAAATCAACTTTGTAGATCATCATATAAAACTTCTTTTGCTTCCATCAAACACATCATTCCATTATTTCTTAACTAACAAAGATGGATGAGTATCAGTTAAAAGTGTGATTTCACATTAAGATGCGCACAAGCAAGAATATGCTTGTAACTACAACTCATAACATGCATACATTTATCGAGGAACCATTTAAATTATAAGGGATGTTTCTTTGTTGAAACATTAGCTCCTCTAAAATTTGTTATTAGTGTTCAAAATCTTTTTTGTTACTCAGTAGAAAGAAGGTCTCGTAATTTTTCAAAATGGCACACAGATAATGCAAGCAGGGGCGTAGCTATGGTATATACAAAGGTTGGTCAGGCAAACACTCTTTGTCGAATCATTAAAGCTGAGTATTATGAAGTTTGATTTTAATTTTTTGGGTACATTTATTTATTAAGTAATAATTAATGATTAATATTACATAGTTTAATTTTAAATTTTTCAATGCACTCATTCGTCAATTTTTTTTTAATGTAAAATTTGAACACTCTTTGTAAAATTTGTGGCTCCGCCGCTAAATGCAAGACATATTATTAGAATGACCAATATTCAGTGATAATGAAGTTGAAGAGGATTCACAACTCTTAGTGAAAACAACAATAATAGAAAAAGTTGGCGAAACTTGGTAGAAATTGTAAAAGAAATTGAAAAGAATCATCATCATATAGAATACTATGAAAATGCATCATTTTGAGAACACAGAGAGTATGGTAAGTTTTTTTATAGGCTGGAAATAGAGAAAAAGGGAGAATTAATTTTCAAAAAGATGATGCTTAAAGAGATACAAGTTGAGATCGATATAAGGGAGAGACATGTGGTTGGATAGATCAATAAAAGACTCCAGTCTGTTGAAGTATAATACAAATTGTGAATGCTCCTTGCTGGGCTTAACATGATTAAATTTGAAGGAGGCACACTACATCAACCTTATAAGTGACTAGTGATCTAAAGATTCAAATAAATGTTGGGTTTTAAAGGTGTGAATAGGAAATGATGAGTTGTGACTCTCCTGAAGAGTTATGACTTTACCGAAGGGTTATAACCTTTACGAAACTTGTGTCTTTTCTAAAGGGTTATGACCGTTTGAAAGGTTGCGACCTTTCATGAAAGGTTGTCCCTTTTCCAAAGAGTTGTGACATTTCCGATAAGGCACAATTAACACATTTTCATACTACCCTTTGTTGGCTATAAATAGAGAGACTTTCTCTCATTTTTAAAAACAGAAATTTTTCCTTCTCTTGCATATATTTTCTTACAAAATAAAATAGAGTCTATGTGTGATTCGTTGCTGTCTTTTTGAGTTCGTTAAAATTATTAAAGTTTGAGGTACCGCTACTTCTTTAATGGTTAATCCGTTTTATCTTGGGAGGAATTAACCTACAACCTCGGGTACTTGAGGGGATTAAATTTCTTAAGGACACACAGTGGGTTCTGTGGACTCGAATAGTTCTTTTCTTTCTTCTTTTCATCTTTTATTATTTCTAATTTGCTAATCTATACAGGAGATAGCAAGCTTAAGAAATTTAATTATTGTTGGTATTTTCTGTGGTAAGAAAATTACTTTTATTTTCTGTGTTCTTTTTGTTGGGAAAAAAAGAGAAAGAAAATTATTTTATCATATGATAAAAGAGATTTGGGAAGAATTAGTACTACTTTAATATGTTCGAGTATATTTTCTATACTAAGTTTTCCTTGGATGGGAAAAATTATTTTTATTTTCTTCTCATGTGCATTCAAGCATTGCACCCCTTTAGTTTTCTTTTCAATGAGAAAAACTATTTTTTGCATAAAGGCCAAGATGTACACTTTAAGTATTTTTCCTATATTTTTGGCTTTATATAACTATGAGAAGAAGTAAATGAACAGATGTTGTCTCCTAACAATATTTGAACATGAGTTTAGTTTATCATTGAAATTCAATGTCTTTTGAGGAAAATTGGATTATGATGGAAATTGCGAAAGAAAAAAAATTAGCAAGAAATGTGACTTGCATGGAATCATTGCTAACAGATAGAATATGATTCAATGGGAGTAAAAATCAGGTTCTATCTTTATTTTCCTTGATTATTTTTTTCTATCCTTTATAAGTTATGAAATTTATTTCATAAATGTTAGGATAGATGTTCATTATGTGATAATCTCAGAATATATCTTTATTATTGTTAATATGTATTCTATTTTGTCAGGAATATTAAGGCTAAACTATTAATAGAATATAAAACTTCATCGTTAAACTAGAAACAAGTTGTATAAAGATTGAGTTTTTATTATTAGTATTCTAAATACTAAATTGTCTGTCTAATTGTGACAGAAAGGAAAAAAAAACACTAGTGACATAAAATTAGTAATTTTTATGCCTACAATGGATGTTTCTATGGATTAAATCTCCAAAAGAATGCTTTATGTTGCCAATGTGTATTTTGATGGTATACAATTTGAAGGCATGGGGAAAAAATATTAGTGAAAAATAATTTCAAATACTTGAAAAATATTTTTGAGATCATATTTAAAATGTGGGGGGTTCTTTACTTGTGATAAAGACAAAATTAGACTTGGAGTATATTTGATATTGTGATCGTTGAGTCTCTCTTTACTAGTATATGATATGACTAGTATAAAACCACCAAATTATATATATACTTGCTCAAAAGAATTGTGTTCTTTGATGGAAAAGTATGAAAATTGGTGAAAGGTGAATTGTCATGTTTGTGTTGTAAAAGAAGCATTTGAGTCGTGTATTTTTGAAGGTTATGAAAAGGTTCTTCTGGAAAGAACATCTGGCAAGGTGCTGACTCTAAACAATGTCTTTATGTGACAAAGTTATAAAAAGTAAAGAACAAAATATTTGTGGGAAAAAAGTTACCTCACAGAAGGTCTTTTCAAACTCAATATTTCTGCTTGTTCTTATTTGCTTGAGTCAAACTGTTTATGACATGAACAATTGAGACATGTCAAGTACAAAACCTTGCGAAAACTGATCAACATAGAAGTTTAGCATAACTTTGAGTGCAGTAAATAAAAATATCAAGTTTGTGTTGAATCTAAGTATGCTAAGCATTCTTATAAATTTGTTGAAAGGAATTTTAATTCCTTAGTAATGATTCACGCTGACATTTGTGATATGAAGTCAACACCATCTCGTGGTGGGAAAAAAGTATTTTATAACTTTTATTGACAATTGCACTAGGTATTGTTATGTTTATTTGCTGAATGGTAAGGATGAACCAATAGAAACATCTAGGCAATATAAAACTGAAGTTGAAATTCAGTTGGATAAATTTTTTTTGTCATGATTAGAAGTGGTAGATGTGGAGAATATGAATCTTCTTTTGCAGAAATATATTTGGAAAATGGAATCATCCATCAAATTATTGCACATACTCACCTCAATCCAATGAAATTGCTGACAAGAAGAAATCAATCTTTGAAGGAAATGTTGAATGTCCTACTTATAAGTTCAGGTTTACCACAAAATTTGTGGGGGGATGCTATCATTATAGCAAAACAGAACAACAAAAAGTTTGTATGTTCAGAAAGAGATAAACAAAAAGTTTTGTTTGTTAAGAAAGGGAGCAACAAAAAGCTTTTGTTTGTTAAGAAAGGGAGCAACAAAAAGTTTTGTTTGTTAAGAAAGGGAGCAACAAAAAGTTTTGTTTGTTCAGGCTTTGTAGTATCCTGATATAGAATTGCTTGTCGCCCTTTAAAGTATTTACAAGAAATAACTCTTGAAAGATAGTGATCTAATAAGGTGTCTAGGAAAAATTCAAGTTCCTATTCCCAAAAGGGTCAAAATAGGACCTAAGATTGTGATTGTATGTTCATTGGATATGCCACAAATATTATAGCATGTCGATTTATGGTTCATAAGTCCGAACCGTCGGATAGTCAAGTGAAGGGTCTAAACGACCTTGGAAAGAACCAAAGGAGAATGTACTTAATAGAGAGATTCAGAGACGTAGTAAATGTCAAAGGATATCTACTTCCTTTGGGCTTGATTTTGTAACATTTCTTCTTGAAAATGAGTCCCAATCATGAGCAATCATACTTGGGAGTTGGTTGATCTTCCTCCAGGAAATAGATCTTTGGGTTCAAAGTGGATCTACAAAAGGAAAAGAAAGTTGATGGAACTATTGACAAATACAAAACAAGACTTGTTGTCATAGGCTTTAGACAATAAGAAGGCATTGATTATTTTGACACATAATAGACACTAACTAGGATTACATCAATTCAGATGTTAATTACGCTAGTTGCGGTATATAGCCTTCAAGTTCGTCAAATGGATGTGAAAACAACTTTCTTAAATGGAGAATTGGAGGAAAAAAATTACATGGAACAGTCTGAGGGCTTCGTAGTTCCTGGTAAAGAAAAGAAAGTGTGTAAAATTGTTAAGTCACTCTATGGACTAAAACAAGCACTGAAACAATGGCGTGCAAAGTTTGATCAAACCATGTTGGCAAATGGATTCAAGATTAATGAATGCGATAAATGCTTTTACATTAAAGACACTCCAAATCACAAGGTCATTGTTTGTTCTTATGTTGATGACATGTTCATTATCAAAAGAGACATTTTTGACATAAATTCTACTAAGCATATACTAGAAAGTAACTTCAATATGAAAGACATTGAAGTTGCTGATGTGATTGAAAAAGTACTTGACAAGTTCAAGTATTTGGATTTCAATATTGTCAAGACTCCAAGAAATGTGAGCTTTGTACTTCAAAAAGAATGAAGGAGAAAGTGACTCACAATTGAATTATGCTAGAGTGTTGAGAAGTATGATATATATCATGAAGTGTACGTGATCAGATATAGCATGTGCTATTAGTAAACTGAGTCAGTTCACGAGTAATCTCAATCAAACTTATTGGATGACAATGAAAAGAGTTTTAAAGTATTTAAAACATACTTAAAAAAACTATGCTTTGCATTATAACTAATATTCAACAGTATTGGAAGAATATAGTGATGCAAATTGAATCACCAGGTCAAATGAAGTAAAATCCATGAGTGGATATGTATTTACTCTTGGTGGAGGAGAAATCTCTTTGAAATCATCCAAATAGACATGTATCACTCACTCTACAATGAAATCTGAGTTTATCGCTCTAGATAAGACAGGTGAATAAGTTGAATGGCTCCAGGATTTCATGAAAGATATTCTTTTTGGCCCAAATCTTTGGCATCAGTATGCTTACACTTTGATAGTCAAGATGCAATAGGTAGGGCATGGAGCATGATGTATAACGAAAAGTCTCATCTTATAAGACATAGACATAATACCGTTAGAAAACTGCTCTCTAGTGGAATTATCACAATTGACTATGTAAAGTCAAAGGATAATGTGTCGGATCCACTTACAAAAGGCCTAAATAGAGAGGGAGTTGATAGATTATCAAAGGGAATGAGACTATGGCCGAGGACAAGTCATTGTGGCGGTAACTCTACCTAGAAGACTGGAGATCCCAAGATCTAGGTTCAAGGAGATCAAACAAAGTCATTAATGACGGTTCAACATTGTCAATTTTTTTATGGTCCATTCTCATGATAAGACAATGTTCAGTAACAAGGATAAAGGCATTAGAACTTTTTAATGATTTCTAAGTTTGACACAGGGTATATCAAATGGTGTATCTACGGGATAACACATTTAGAAATCACCTATGTAAGTGTAAAGTGTAAGCCACTTCAAGGAGAATCCGGTAAGGCCAGTTCTCTACGCACTTATAAACCAAGACGTGTTCATGGATGAAACGAACAAAACAATGAGAACCAAAAACAGTTCAAGCGTTGATTGTGTGACTTATGTTGCCTAGATATACACCAAAGCTCGTCGGTTCAAAGATATCAAATCTACCGATTGACCGAGTATATCTGATATATGTTCACTATGGAAAGTTCAAAGGGAAACCCACTTATCCAGATGCAAACAATCCTTACTTACGAATCACACATATTTTTCATGCATATGTTTTAACAATAGTCATTCCCTATTCATGTGAGGGATTGTTGGGTTTTAAAGGTGTGAATAGGAAATGAAGAGTTGTGACTCTCCTAAAGGGTTATGACTTTACCGAAGGGTTGTGACCTTTACGAAAAGTTATGTCTTTTCTAAAGGGTTGTGACTGTTTGAAAGGTTGTGCCTTTTCCAAAGGGTTGTGACCTTTCATGAAAGGTTGTCCCTTTTCCCAAGAGTTGTGACATTTTTGATAAGGCACAATTAACACATTTTCATACTACCCTTTGTTGGCTATAAATAGAGAAACTTTCTCTCATTTTTAAGAATATAAAATTTTCCTTTTTTTGCATATATTTTCTTACAAAATAAAATAGAGTCTATGTGTGATTTGTTGTTGTCTTTTTGAGTTCTTTAAAATTATCGAAGTTTGAGGTACCACTACTTCTTTAATGGTTAATTTGTTTTATCTTGGGAGGAATTAATCTACAACCTTGGGTACTTGAGGGGAATAAATTTCTTAAGGACACACAGTGGGTTCTGTGGACTCGGATAGTTCTTTTCTTTTTTCTTTTCATCTTTTATTATTTCTGGTTGGGTAATCTGAATACAGGAGATAACAATAAATACAACATTGCACATGCTGAATATAGATATATGGCTTGGCGCACTATTCGTTAATGCTATAGATTTCAATAATGTATTCACTGAATCTGGGGACGTCAGAAGAGAACTATCAACTTCTCCTATCATACCTTCATATGTTGCAATAAAAAAATTCGCTACTATTAAAAAAGACAATGAAAATAGATAAGCATGTTAAAAATTCTGAAATTTATGTCCACCATTTATAGAAAAATAAAAGATTCAAAATGTTTGGAAAATATTTTCGCAAGTTCCTTATAAATGAGGAAAATGACTTCCCTAATGGAAGTACATTCCAAGTTTATTGTCTCCTCCTCATCCACCCAATCCCCCCAAACCCCGCCCCTTGCCACCCCCAACTCCTATTCTCCATTCCATCCTGCATGCATGCATAGTATTTTGCTAAGAAATGCACTTACTTCCAAGATAACATTTTCTAAAAAATCGTAAAAACTGATCATGTATCACTATTTCACAGTGCTTAGGGCACACTTGTATGAGGTTTAAAGTATTACACACACTTACTTTAGTCACTAATAAGTGACATTAAACTACTGATGAGCAAGACTTCTTGTGATTTGATTTATCTTTCAGTCGTACAAGTTTCTTTACATATTTTATGTAAAGCACTATAATTGGTTGGGAATACTGTAGATTTGTTATTGTAATGGATAATACATTTCCAAAGACAAAATAATGAGGTGTTGTATCATAAGTGCCAAATAATCAAATATTCCCTCTCGCTTTTGGTATAGAGGACTCTAAAAACAATAACTCTTATAGTTTGTTCTTTAACAGTTGAAGAGGACACTTCGTCACGGTGCTGGATAAGTTTTCTTATCACGCAAAAACAAGTCAATCACAAGGTCATATAAGCGTGTTGATTTTAGTATATTCATGTCCCAAATCAAACAAGTTGATAAGATCTCGTTGGTCACGCTCCAAATTTGACCTTGGCGCAACATGCATTCGATGCTCTGAAATCACATAGAAAGCACCTTATAGATACGATAGCCACAAGATTTGCCCCATTAATTTCTTAATTCAATTAACCAATTTATGCATCATTAAGACAATAATTATTAAATAAAGGCAGAATGGTCTGGAGGCCCTGTACTTGGCTCCGTTTGTCACCTGGACCCTTCTACTCACGACTTTGCCAACTGAACCCTCGAACCCACTGAAACACAACATTTTAAACCCTTTTTTGACCTACTCAGTGGTGCATGAGCTACAAACGCCCACACGTAGCTTTCCACGTCATTTAAAAATGCCACATAGGAAACGACATGTTAAAACTAGGCTAATTTCCTTTCTCTTCAAACATTCCTTTCTAATTTTCAACCAGACCCTCGTACTCTCTTTAGTCCCGATTTACATTATTGATCACCACGATTTTTTTTGATTTTCTGAGGTGTTTGAGTTCGCGTTTCACTCTATAGTTGTAAGTTTGTTAACTGATTTTCATTCTCTTTGTTTTACAGTTGTTTTGGTGTTTGATTTTGAATTTTGTTGTATTTTAGGGTTTAGAACTTTTGCAGAGGTTATGGTGTGATTTTTGGGAGAAGTTTGATTTTTTACATGCCTAATATGAGCATAATAACAATTTGTAGAAGTAATTTTTTACATGCTTAATATGAGCATAATAACAATTTGTAGAAGTATTATGTATTCAATGGCATTTGCTGTGAATATATTTTGATTCTAGGATTTTTTTTGTAATTGAAATAATTTATTTTTTTGGTCCATTGCATTGGATTTTTTTCTTGTTAGTGGTCCAATTGGATTATATCAGATTATTATAGAGCTTTTTGTTGTATTCTATAAAGAATAACTTTAAAATTAGGGCCTTTTTTCAATTAGGACTTTTTGTTTAAACTCTTTTACTTAAAAAGTAGGGCTTTTTGTTTATACTTTTGTTTACCCAATTATCTGAAAGTATTCTTGTGACTTTGTAGGCATGGTAACAATATGGCTTCCACAATTATAAAACTTCAAATGCATTATGGGGGATGTTTTTTATCAAACCCTGAACTCATGTATGCCAATGAAATTTCTGATCTTGAAACAATAAGAATAGATATGGATGAGCTCCATATCATGTTTTTTCAGAAATTAACTAGTGAATTGGGAGTTGAAAAAGTTGAAACCTTTGGGTGCAAAGTTTACAAAAGAGGTGGTTATTATATGTTGAATAGTGATTCTGATGTGTTAAGATTTATTAACAACTTAAAGGGTGGGGACTTTGTTGATGTGTATGTGGTACATCAAATTAGTACTCCTTTAATTGTTGAGGATCCTAATAAGGTGCAACTAGCCCAATTGTTGACTCCCAAAGAAGGTAACCCCCCCCCCCCACCTACTGTTATAAATTCTAGGGCTGATGTGTCTTCCCCTCAACCCTTTAATAAAAATGTTGATAAAGAAGATCAGCAACCTAGGGTAGACAAGGGAAAGAATAAGGAGACTGTTGCTCCTGAGGTTTCTTTAGAGGACTTAGATAAAGATGAAGGTGAAGGTCAAGGTAATGGCTTTTCTTCCTACCACCTTCAAACATCTGATGAATTTGATGTAGATGCTGAACAATCTGATTCTGATTCACTTTATGATGTTGATGAGAACATTGATGACTTAAGTGACTTGGATAATGAGTTTGTTGAAGCTAGGCAGTCAAACATTCAAGAAAAAAGTTAGTAAAGAGAAGGCTGCTAGAATAAATGTAGATGAGATACCTTCTGGTCCTATAGGTATAGATGTTGGTTTTGAAGATATTTATAAGAATAAGAGGGGAAGATATGAAGGAAAATTGGGTGGGGATAACCTGCATTTTGATAGCTCAGATCCTGGCAGTGATATTAGTAAAGATGAAGGGGATCCTGTTGAGTCTGATGAGGTTGTAGATCCACCAGCTAGGAATGCAAGTACCAAAGTCTATTTTGACTCAATTGCCAAAAAAGTTTTATTTCAGTTGTATATGGTTTTTGTGAATAATATTGAGTTTAGAAAAGCACTACAAACTTACTCTATTCAGAAGGGTGTGAACCTTAAACTGAAACCTAATAAAAAGGAGAGGATTAGAGCAAAGTGTAAGAGGGGTTGTCCTTGGCATATTCTTGGAAGTATTGAGGGTAATACGGAAAATTTTATTGTGAAAACATATTTTCCTGTCCATAAGTGTTGCAAAAGAACAAGAAACAAGTTATGTACTCCACAGTGGATTAGTAAGACTTACAAAGACAGAATCATGAGTGATCCAAGCATCAGACTCCATCAAATTCAAGGCTTTTTAAGAAAAGATTATGGATTGTATGTTAGTAAAACAAGTTGTAGAAGAGCAAAAATAAAAGTCTTGAATGAGCATATGGGTGATTTCATAGAGGAATTTGCTAGATTGTATGATTATCTTGAGGAGTTGAAGTCTACAAATCCAGGAACTAATGTGGTTGTTAGGACATCCAAGAATACAATTCCTGGGAAAGAGGTATTTATGGGGATTAATATTTGTCTTGGAGCACTAAAAAGTGGATGGATGGAGGGGTGTAGAAGGATAATTGGTTTTGATGGTACATTTCCAAAGGGTGTATGTAGAGGTGAACTATTGACTTGAATTTCCAATGATGGAAATAATCAAATGTACCCTGCAGCATGGGCAGTAGTTAATACGGAATCTAAGGATACATGGTCTTGGTTTATCAAGTGCATCAAACATGATTTGGAGCTGACACAAACTTAAGGTGAAGGACTAACAGTTATGTCTGATATGCAGAAGGTATGAGCATACTTAGTAATTTTTTAAAATTTGCTATAGTAGTTTACATGTTACACTTATATTCCTACTGTTTTTCCTTTGATAGGGTCTTCACATAGCACTTACTGATTTATTGTCAAATGCTGAGTATATATGGTGCGCTAGAAATATATGGGCCAACTGGAAGAAGGTATGGAGGGGTGAAGAAAGGAGAATTTTTTTTGGCAGGTTGCCAAGGCTCCATTTGAAGTTCATTTACAATCAAAACTTGATGAAATGAGTCTGTTGGGAGAAGGCATTGTGGAAGATTTTTTAAAGTACAATAAAGAGGCATGGTATAGGGCATTATTCAAGGAACATAGCAAGTGTGACATAGTTGAGAATAATATGTGTGAGACATTCCATAGTTGGATCTTGGCAGATTCAAATTAATCATCACTATGTTAGAGGAAATTAGAGTCAAAGTCATGGAAAGAATGACTCAAATGAGAGAGTTTTATGAAAAATGGGTAACTGATGTGTCACCTATGGCTATGGAAATTCTTAGTGAGAATGCTGAACATGCAGCCATGTGAGGTTAAATTTAATGGAGATAATGGCTATGAGATTCAGGATCCACCATATAAACATATTGTTAATCTAAAAAAGAAAGTCTGTAGTTTTAGGTCATGGCAACTGAAGGGAATTCCTTGTGCACATGGAATTACTGCAATGCATTACAAGGATCTGGATGTTGAGTCATTTGTTGATCACTGTTACAAGAAGGAAACATATTTGAAAGCCTACAATAAGTTCATTCAACCTATGACAAACATGAAGATGTGGCCAAAGAGCACCAGAACATCCATTAAGCCACCTGAAATCACTTCTATTTCAGGAAGACCAAGAAAAAAAAGGACAAAAGATAGTGATGAGCCTAGTAAGAAGAAGTTTGGAAAGGCTACAAGGAAGGAGAGAAAAATGAAATGTTCTTTGTGCAAGAATTTTGGACATAATAAGAAAGGATGTCCAATTGCTGTAAGTTTTGCTTTAACTTCTTCAACTTCATTAATGAAATTTATTTTGTCAATAATTCTGAATTCAGTTTGGAATATTGTGTATGTAGAAAAATGGCTCTACTACTGGAACTTCAACTGCAAGAACTACTACAACACTTGTTAGTAGAGCTGATACTACTTCAGCAGCTTCTATAGGTGTAGCTGCTGGTGCAACTACTTCAGCAACTGTTGGAAGTGCAACATATAATGGTGGAAGTGTTGGTGCAACTACTTAAATACCAACCACTAATTCAACAGCTGCTGAAAGGGCAACAACTACCGGTGGAAGTGGTGGTGCAACTACTAAAAGACCAGTCACTACTTCAGCAGCAGCTGAAAGAGCAACAACTACTGGTGGAAATACTGCAGATATTTCTGTAAATTTTGCAAGTGTTGCTCAACCAACAAGTCAATTTAGTACTCAACAGTCAACTACTAGTGCTAGTGGCTCAAAGAGGAGTAGCAAAGTTAAAAGAGGTGGTGCAAATCCCGGATATAAGAGGCCAAGAACAGCTGGTTTTGGTGTGCTATTTGGAGTAAATGGTAGTGTGATAGAGAGGGTAAGTATTACAATTTAAGGACCTTTAGTTTGATTCTATAGAATCTCTAACTGATATCATTATTGTCTTTTAACAGTGTGGAATTACTGATGGAGTGTTACATAGTTCTACATTGAAGAGTTCAACACTTAAAAATATTGATCTGGGTTACAAACCCAATGGACTAAGGTGGAAGGGTGGATATGCAGTAACTCAAAGGCAGCTACAATAACAAAGTTACAAACGAGTCAACTCTTCTACAAGCACTCATGCCACTAAAAGCACCCAGTCCAAAAGAACTCATGTCACACCAGCTACTCAGTCCACACCTAGCACTCAAGACACATAGTATTTCATAGTAAAGACTCATGTTTTTTCTAGCTTAATTCTCAATAGCATTGCCTATGATACTTTCCAATTGTTAACTTCATTTTCAACTGTTTTGAGTTTAGCTTAATTTCCATCTATTGTGTTAACTTGCTATGATAAACAAGTTATTTTTGTTTATGAAGTTGCTATGATAATTATAAGCCTTAAACTGGATATTTTCATTACAATATATATCATTACCATAGTACTCAAATGAACAAATCATCAAAACATCTTAAATACAAAAGATAGAAACCAAATGACAACAATCACAACAACACTGATATCAATACTAATGCTCGATCTCCCCTGCCTTCCATGTCTTCCATGTCTTCCATGTCTTCCCTGCCTTCCTTGCCTTCCATGCCTTCCATGAACAACATTTGTTGATGGATTCTTCATGTAGTATTGTTCTCGGTATGTAGGATCAGCCATATCAGCCCATCGAAAAAATCCACATCCATTACCATTTGAGTATTTTTGACAGCCCCAAAACATTCTTCTTGGATTAGTTGATATTTTTGACATCTTAAGTTTAGCATGAAGTCCACAATAGCAAAAACAAACAGTCATTGTGAAGAACAAGAAAATTTAACGAGTAAAAAAAAGGACAGAAGTAAAATATCGACTGAGCTTGATCGATTGTGGAGAACAAGAAGAAATTAGGAGAGAAGAAATTTTGAGAGAGATAAATGAGTGAGAAGAAATTTGGGAAATTTGAAGAAGATGGCCAAAAATGACCGTTATTGGCTTTTTAAAAGCTCACGCTCCTAAAGTGAGTGTAATTCATGCACTTAAGCAGCTTTTGCTACATAGGATGACAGTTAAAAAAAAGGATTTAAAATGCTGTGTTTCAGTGGGTTCGAGAGTTCAGTTGGCAATGTCATGAGTAGAAGGGTTCAGGTGACAAACGGAGCCAAGTACAGGGGCTTCCCAGACCATTCTGCCTTAAATAAAATAAAAATGATATAAAAGGGAAAGTTATGTTATGTATATCAACTTAGCGAAGTTGTATATACCATAAGTTCGAAATGACTCATACATTATCCACGACACAACATCTATCTATGGAGTCTTTATGAAAAATTATCTGAGGCCAAAAATATATTTTCTTATCACTAATTACCTCACATTTATTATTTATATTTATCCTTTTTGAGCATGGATTTTATGAATTGTGCTAAATAGTGTATTTTATTTGTAGGATTAAATTAGTGGGAAGATGAAGAAGTTTGGAGCTAAAACGAATTAAAAATAGAAGATTCTAGAAGAAAAATCAAGCAGACAGCTTAATGGATTAAATTGAATATAATAATATATTATATATAGAAGAGCAGTTGAAAGAAGAAATTGAATTGAAGTGTTGCCAGAAGTTGCCACGTGGCAACATGAATACATCTTGTGAAGACGACGCAGGCAGAATTGTTGAGGCGGTTTCACGCGTATAGGAATCCAATTCCGTTTGGTTTTGGGTTCCTAATTTGTTTTGGACTAAATTATTTTATTTAGGGTTTTCTATATCTATAAATAGTCCATAGAAATAATTATTGGGAGAGATTGGGGGGAGATATATTGTGTAAGGAAAAGTTGTGAATACTTTTTAGAGTTCTTTTCTTCTTCTTTTTCTTAGGTATTAGTAGCTAAAGACCCTTGTTCTGGGGCTGCGACTATGGGTAATTGTTGAACATCGATTGTTTTGAATTAATGTTGGTTATCGTTTAAATTACTTTTGTATTCTTGTTTTAGTATTTCATGCTTGATCACCATAGAAATAAATCTATTGTCTATTCTTGGACTCGAGAGATGAAGAGGTAGATAGACCAGAGAATGCAAAGAGCTTGTTCTAACTTTGTTTAGATTCGTGTTCAGGAGTGACGCCCAGACGAACACCTCGCTTGGTTACGAAACAGGATGAAATATAAATGCTCGCCAATTAGGACTGCCTATCCCCGCTCAACGATGTAGTTAGACAGCTAGTTGGAGTAGGCGATTAGAGGTCGAGAGATCATGATCATAAATTCAATCCTGTAAATCAGTAATTTGATAACCTTAGTTAATTCATTGCAGGAGATGCGGTACATGAAACCTTAAGCATGCTGCAGCTCTGGAATTGTTCCAATTACTATAAGTTAATCTTTTTATTTAATTCTTGCATTCTTTTATTTCTTTTGAAACTCTTAAATAAATAATTAGACTAGTATAATTTAGTAAATAGTTAATTGATAAGTCTCTGTGGGTTCGATAATCCGGCTTTTGTAGAGCCACTATATTACTTACGCGACCACGTACACTTGCGTGTGCAATTGGGAGCAACAAGTTTTTGGCGCCGTTATCGGGGACTTAGAAATTAACTATTCTTCTAGATTATACTTTGTTTATTTATTTATTTATTTTTTTTGTTAATTTTTTTTCCTTTGAATAATTTGGTACTCTTATTGATATAGCTTATTGGGATAAACCAAGGTTGGGTGAGGAATATTCTTCTAAGTATCCTTGTGATTATTGTAATGGACCCCACTTGGATATCGATTGTCATATATGTCATATATGTGGTGGTCAATTTGGTCATTGGAATGGTTGTCCTTACTCTTACTCCCCTCCCCTGAACCCTTATTACGATTCTTCTGTTATTTGTGATGTTGGCAGGGGTGATGCAGTGGATAATACAAAACAAGAGGTTCACAATGTGAATTCATTTATGGAATGTACGGACATGCTGGACAAAGTTAATTTAAAAATCTCAGAACAAATGTTGGAATGCGTGGAAGAGCAATCAAAAATCAGATAAATGCAGGCTATGCTTGACGATGTTGGATTGCAAATTGCAATCCTACCTAAAATAGAGGAATATATTAAATCCCAACAAAGAGAAAGTTGTGAAGAAGCAGAGATAGTGAGCCAATCTTGGCTACAAGAACAAACTCAACGTCTAAAGTTTCAAGAGTCTATCCGTGATGGTCTGACATACATGACAACCCAACTGATAGAAGGAAGAGTTGAGCTCACACAAGAAATAGATCAATTTGGCTCAGATATTCATGACTTGGAGGTTCACTTGAACAAAAAGGTTGAGGCGTATGATGCCCAATCACCAATTGATGTGGATGATGACCAACTAGTGGAGCAAAAAGAGGAATTCCAACCATTCAACTATACCTTATTCCTTAATGTCAATGTTGAGAAAGAGTACAAAAGTGAGAATGTTGTAAATAATGTTGCTTTTGAGTTGAGGCATACTGGACCTCATTCTAAACATTTTTCTACATTATGCTTGGATGACGACATGAAATTCGAGTCATCTGAACTAATAGAGGAGTGTCTAGATGAGGAACAAGGCCCCTACATTCTAAAGTTTTCTAATTCACGTAGACAAAACGACATTCCTCACATCAAGGCCAAGAAGTGCAAGATGCGACATTTATTACTTGGTTCCTTTATCTTTATACCACTGCCCCTAGAGAGGAGCAGAAAAATTGATACAAAGTTAGGGTTACAATTCATAAGTTCAAAGTGGAAAGAAAAGTGGTGAATTTACTTGTGTCGTGCCGCGACGTTAAATTAGGCGCTTATTGGGAGGCAACCCAATTGGTAGTGTAGCTTCTTATTTTATTTTATTTTTAATTTTATAGTGTCATTTTTTCTTTTTGTCTTGTTTTTACAAGTTTTAGAGAAGTCTGAATATCCAAAATTTGGAGCTAAGGAGCACATTTGAGCTTAAATGTGGGGTGCGTACGACCCTTGATGGAAAAAGAGAACATGCTACTAGCTAGGCCTAGAGGCCTCAGGGAGTTTTCCTAACCCTTGTTTTAAATTTTATTTGATGCTTTGGGGACATAGCATCTTTTTAAGTGTGGGGTGGAGGACTGAATTCCTAGTTTTTACTGCTTTATCGAGTCGTTTTGTATTTTTAGGTGGGCTCCTCGGCTTTTGTTTTCGGTACTTTTCCTGAGGATAGTCCCTTTGAACCGATAGGGAGTAAATTTTTTTTTTTTTTTAGAGAAAAGAAAAGACCCTTTTGAGTTGTGTGATACTTGCTATTTAGGCCTAATTTTGAGTAGTACTTTCTTGTGAATGCTTGATTGCTATTGAAATTACAGACTCTTTGACACCGAGGTTCATGGTTGTGACTTTGTTTATAACTTATTTTATTTTGTAGTTTGTTATGATCCTGTCTCTCTTAGAAGTGGAATTGATCCATCTTGATTGATACTTGTGCCATGTGTGGTGAGAATTTGTTTATTCCATGTTTTGCATCTTAGTCTAGAACTTGCCGTGCATGTTATTGAAGCGAAATAAAAAGTGTTGCTCTGTTTAGGAGATGATAATAGGCTTTCTTTGATTTGTCTTGTAAATTTTAGTCTTTTCAGATATTATATCACTAGTTAGCCCTTTTGAGCATGTAACCTTTTCTTGGTAGCCATATTTTGCCCTTAACTATTTTGTTGACTCCCTAGTTTTTGCACCTTGCTTCCTTGAGCACTGTAGCATAAACTTATTATGATTGGTAAATCTGAAGAAAAAAAGGGATGGTTGAGTGAAAAAAAGGTAATCAATGATAGCTACAAAGTGATGAAAAAAGCCCTCTTCGAAAGAATGTGACATGAAAAAGAAAAAAAAAGGGAGAAAAAGAAAGAAAAATCCTTTGAGGAAAAAAAAATTATTACTGTGAAAGAAAAAAAAATGATTGAAGCATTCTTGAGATGATGAGAATTACTTGTGAAATAATTGTTGAAGAGAGGGCTGAAAATAAAGAGAATAAAATAATGGGTGATGAAGTCTAAAAATACAAAGTGCTTAGGGAAGTGTGAGTCACTATTATATAATTTTCCTACCCGTCCCCTAGCCTACATTACAACCCATTAAAGTCCTATTTGGTTCTATTCAAGCATACTTAATTAGTGGAGATGTACATAATGGGCAAGCCTATGGTTCTTTGTGCATACATGTGAATTTTATTTGTGAGTGTGAGAGTTGTTCTTTGATGTGAAGTCCTTAATTTATATTCAATCTTTTGAATTGAGTGTGTGGACTATCTCTTTTTGTGAGGGCACTTGTTTCATGATGGATATGTGATGTTATTAACTTTCTTTGATGAGTGTAGGTGAGCAAGCTTAAATTTGATGAGTTCAGAGTCCTTCCTTGAGGTTTGTTGTTTATTTGGATGTCTTGCATAATGAGCGAGAATTGTACTTGATGTTTTGAAATTTCTTTGTGGACTAATTGTTTGTATCAACCAAAGTGATGACGTTCCTAGTATGATTTTTTTGAGATGAGCTTTAATGTTTGCTCGAGGACGATGTCCTTTTTGAGCATGGATTTTATGGATTGTGCTAAATAGTGTATTTTATTTGTAGGATTAAATTGGTGGGAAGATGAAGAAGTTTGGAGCTAAAATGAATTAAAAATAGAAGATTCTAGAAGAAAAATCAAGCAAGCAGCTTAATGGATTAAATTGAATATATTAATATATTATATATAGAAGAACAATTGAAATAGGAAATTGAATTGAAGTGTTGCCAGAAGTTGCCACGTGGCAACATGAATACATCTTGTGAAGACGGCGCAGACAGAATTGTTGAGGCGGTTTCACGCGTATAGGAATCCAATTCCGTTTGGTTTTGGGTTCCTAATTTGTTTTGGACTCAATTATTTTATTTAGGGTTTTCTATATCTATAAATAGTCCATAGAAATATTTATTGGGAGAGATTGGGGGGAGATATATTGTGTAGGGAAAAGTTGTGAATACTTTTTAGAGTTCTTTTCTTCTTCTTTTTCTTAGGTATTAGTAGCTAAAGACCCTTGTTCTGGGGCTGCGGCTATGGGTAATTGTTGAGCATCGATTGTTTTGAATTAATGTTGGTTATCGTTTAAATTACTTTTGTATTCTTGTTTTAGTATTTCATGCTAGGCCACCATAGAAATAAATCTATTGTCTATTCTTGGACTCGAGAGATGAAGAGGTAGATAGACCAGAGAATGCAAAGAGCTTGTTCTAACTCTGTTTAGATTCGTGTTCAGGAGTGACGCCCAGACGGACACCTCGCTTGGTTACGAAACATGATGAAATATAAATGCTCGCCAATTAGGACTTCCTATCCCCGCTCAACGATGTAGTTAGACAGCTAGTTGGAGTAGGCGATTAGAGGTCGAGAGATCATGATCATAAATTCAATCCTGTAAATCAGTAATTTGATAACCTTAGTTAATTCATTGCATGAGATGCGATACATGAAACCTTAAGCATGCTGCAGCTCTGGAATTGTTCCAATTACTGTAAGTTAATCTTTTTATTTAATTCTTGCATTCTTTTATTTCTTTTGAAACTCTTAAATAAATAATTAGACTAGTATAATTTAATAAATAGTTAATTGACAAGTCTCTGTGGGTTCGATAATCCGGCTCTTGTAGAGCCACTATATTACTTGCGCAACCACGTACACTTGCGTGTGCAATTGGGAGCAACAAAAAACTAACTCAAGACAATTCAAAAATATAATAAAGTAGTAAAAGTAGGGATTCATGCGAGCAAGAATGTCAGCTCAGTTATATAAGCAAGTCCCTCTTAAACATGCTCTTCTTCTATACCTAACTCACCATAAAAAAACAACGATGATATTTTTAGGATTTTACCTTAATTTTCTTACCTTATTTGCAGTTTATTTTTCTCTTGAAGGAAAGTCAAAGTATTGCCATAAAAGCTTGAACTTTTTCTGAAAGGAAAATATAATTCTATTCCATATATATTTTGTTTATTCTTTTCTTAGAGGAAAAAATTGGAGATCTATAAATTGAAGATCCCTATTCTCATAGCATAACACAAGAACATCCACAATGTAGTTGAAGACATGTTCAAGGCTGTTTCAAATCAATTTGATGATGATGAAGATTTTTGTCAAGCTACATGTGGATAAGAAGTTTCAACCATATTTTCAACATTTCAGTTGCTGCAATTTTAAGAATAAAAATAAAATATTTTAAAACCATTTTTAACCCATATATTTTAAACTTTATTTTTAACCATGGCAAGCAGCAGTAATGAAGATTTTGTGAAGAACAAGATTATCATGGACATGAAGAAGGCGGATCAAGTTTTGTCAAGAAAATCCAGTCAAAGGAGGAGATTTGTTAGGATTTTACTTTGATTTTCTTACCTTATTTTAAGTTTATTTTTCTCTTGAAGGAAAGTCAAAGTATTACAATAAATGCTTGAACTTTTTTCCTGAAAGAAAATATAATTCTCTTCCATATTTTGTTTATTCTTTCCTTAGAGGAAACATTTGGGGATCTATATATTGAAGATCTCTATTCTCATAGCATAACACAAGAACATCCACAATGTAGTCGCTTAGAGAGTTTTGTTCATGGGGAGATTTTCTCCAAACATGTTTATGTTATTTTCAATATTAGTTTTCAATATGTAGGTCACTTGACTAAGCCATATTAATAATATGCTTTTAGTATGCTTTTATTTGTCATCTGATTTATCAACTGCATAATTTGCAATTGTAAGCTTCCGCATGACGCCCTAATCACTTTCGAACCCAACAAATATGCCTAAGTACTAGGCCTCAGTGAGCTCCTTGGGACAAGAACTCATATATATATATATATATATATATGTATGTATGTATGTATGTATATATATATTATTATTATTATTATTACTACTACTACTACCACAATGACGACGACGACGACAAGAACAAGAATAAGAACAAAAACAACGATAAAAATGAAATAATTCAAATTTAGTGATAGAATAAGTCATGAAACTTATAACATCTGAGATTAATCAATTTCAAGTTAATTTGTTCAAAAATAATATTAGACTGTTCAAAGCTAAAAATCGAGTAAAGTAGCTTATCAATCATTCCAAATAGAGTGAACCAATAAGTAAAACACATGTCTACTCAAAAACAAATCAAATCAATCTAGATGCCATACTTTCAGGTAAATAAACGTCGACCAAGTGCCATACTTTCAGGTGAATCAATTCAAGAGAGCCATACTTTAAGGAGCGTTGTTTCATAGAGGTTATTAATTTACATAGGTCAATCTTCCTCTAGACTGACACAACTTGCTTGAGGTTATTAATTTACATCGAGGTTGTTTCATGAGTTGTAGTATCTGTTGTCTTTACATAAAGGAAGTCTGCCGATTGTGTAAGCCTATTCACAATCACAAAAATCAAATCATACCAGATCTTTGTGTGAGGTAAACCTACAACAAAATTCATATTAATCATCTCCCATTTTCATTATGGAATTTTGAGATTCTGAGCAAGACATCCAGGTCATTGATGCTTAGCTTTTACTAATAGGCAATTCAGAAACTTAGCCGAAAAATTCAATATATCAACTTTTATACTCTTCTACCAATATTGTTGTTTCAAATCTTTATACATCTTAGTGCATCTCGAATGCACAGAATGTTTATAATAATGAGCTTCCACCATCAATTAATTTTGAAGACCACTGACATTCAAAAAATATAAATGACCCTACAGACTTAAAACATTATCAACCATGAACGAAGTGTTGATGTTCCGACATTAGACGACATATTTAATGCTTTTAATTATGAATAAATATGAGTTCTTAGAAAATAATTGTATTATCTAATGATTTTTGTATATTTTATATTGGAAATCAAGCCAAGACATAAAGGGAGAAAAAATGTACTAAAAGATGTTACGATGAGGTATCTAGACATCGCATGGTTGACAGACTGTTAGACTTCCTGTCAAAGTGAAACAATAGAGGGAAATTGTGAATGTCGAGTGATGACCAACCTAATAGACTATCACACCTGTGATGGGCTATCAAGGTTTCCATCATTTAAGCATATCGATGGAAGCCTTTTGTATTAGAATGATAGCCCAAACAACAACTGTCACACCTACAACAAACCTTCAGTTTTAGGGTCAGACATGTAGCGGGAATTATTTTTGATGTAATTTTAAATTTCCCTAGACTATAAATAGTATATGATAGATTTTATTTTATCATATAATTTTTAGCAAAGAACACATAAAACAACGTAAGATACTTTTGAAGTTTGTGAGAGATTTAACTTGGCTTTGAAATCCAGTACTTGGTTCATTGTCTTCACTTTTGCAATTTGATTCTTATATTATGAATACAATTTCATTATCATCACCCAAAACCAGTTTCATGATGGAACGTACTACAACCCACAATAGGTAAGCCAACCCTTAGCCTGAAATAGAAGTAACAAGCTTAGGGACCGGAAGAACAAGGCCCGCACACGTGCGCGCGCGCACACAGACATTGACACTAACACACTGACACACAGACACAGACACACACACACACACACACACACACACACATATATATATATAATGAAGACAAAAGCTACAAAAGGTCAATCCCAAAACCTAGTAGGAAACAATACAAAACTACTACAAAAGACCGAGTACATGACTAGGCATATATAAATAAATAGACTATCTCAGAATACAATGACTAGTCAAAATATACAAAAGGATATGAGTCAACTACAAACGCTAGTAATTTCACCCTCAATCTCTGACTGTCGGCTGCATCGCATGAGGATCGACACCGTCGACTAGGACTCGAATCTGCATATGGAAAAAGAGATGCAGTGCTGTAGTAGTACCAAAATATTATGTACTCAATAGACATCATAGGCCAATCGAGCTCTAGATTGCAAATCAGAAAGAAATGTGAGAAAGTAAAATGGTAAGTAAGTGAGCTATAAGGGAACAATAGTCGTAAAATAAGCCATAAGTAGCGTAAGGAGAATTTGAGGTTCAACTTAAGTAATCTACGCTAACTAAAACCTAACTGGGCCCCCATAAGCCCAGAAGATTCATACAAGAGACAAGATAGGGGAAATAAACCTGATAGAACCCCCATAACATTAACCACAAACTCAAGCAAGGGCTACCCATAATTTGACAACGGAATAATCGCAAAGAAGGTATAGCTAATGAGTTGGTATTTTATCGACTCATTGGATTTAAATTCATGAATTATTTCCATATTTTAATGCTACTTGAAGGGGTTTTAGGCCCTAGTTCTCTTGGATGTAGGTATTCCTTAGAAAAGCAAGTTTGATAGATTTGAAGCTGAAAATCACCGTTGTACACCACTGAAGGAACTGGCGTGCAACAGGAATTAACAGACATTTGCTACCTCTGTACCGACATTATTGGTGCAATACAATGATTGATCGGCAATTCACCGATCCCAGCAAAGATGCTCCAGTAAGAAATGAAGGTCGAAGCAAGGAGGCGATTAATGCTCCACAATTTTGGATCATCATTTTGCCGGTCTTGTCGTTTTCTGTGGGACGCCAGTTCCATCGCTGGTGTGCTTAATTGATTTTATGCTTCATAATCATCAAACTTGATTTTTCCAAGGACTAGCTACATCCAATAGAACTAGGGCCTAAGCCCCCTTTAATTAGAATTAAAACATGGCAATAATTCATAAATTTGAGTTTAATGAGTCGGTAAAATACCAACTCATGGTAACTTATTTTAGCTTAGTTTTGCTCTTAAAAATTGCAAACTATCAAAAATATGTACATGTTATGCATGGTTCACTTTTCTTTTCCATAAAATGACTCGGCAAAAGCATGTGGTGCCAAAGCCCGCAAGACG
Source organism: Solanum appendiculatum (assembly GCA_018342035.1). Lineage (NCBI taxonomy): Eukaryota > Viridiplantae > Streptophyta > Magnoliopsida > Solanales > Solanaceae > Solanum > Solanum appendiculatum. Next base: position 1,704,161 of record JAGDQO010000439.1, on the reverse strand, counting down.
AGCTTCTTCTTCACAAAATAGAGGGGGTACTCAATAACCCTAAGAAGAAGCTTTAGTCAAATTCAGCATGACTTGGATGAAAGAGTAGTATGACATGTTCATAGATAGTCCCTTTATGCTTGAGAAGGCTCTGAGTTTTTTTGAGTTGGCTGAGGCTATTCTTGGAATGGTGCAACAACTAGTTGATCGTATGTGGCTCCCACTGATCGAAGCACTTGACGACTACCACACAGAAGTTGTTTTGAAATTTTATGCTTCATACTAGGCCACACAAGATGCCTAAGGGAATAAGGAAAATGTTGATTGGTTCCCATGTTTACCATCAGTCAGAGTTCGTGGAGTGGACGTTGAGATTACCCCTAAAGGCCATCAATTCATTGTATTTGGATGAGCCAATCGGGGCTTCAGAGATGTATGTGTAGAAAATTTCTATGAAGAGTGATCAATTTCCGTGGGGGGTCTATGGTGATTTGTGTAATGTCCCAGCTATTGGATGCGGAAGAAAGAGAGATCTTGAGACAGGACTTTTCGTTTGAAGCCAAAGTGTGACTTGATTTCGTTTGTTCCTACCTCATGCCATTGAAAAATTACCAGCGAGTCCCCCATGAGGTAGCTATTCTTATTGCTTTTCTGATGACAAGTATTCACATAAATTTTAGGGAGATTATCACAGTACATATTCGGTTGAAGGCTCGGTAGCATAATCAGTCCATGCCCTTTATGGTGCGAATTAGTCGGCTTTATGATCAAGCCGGAATCCAATACTTCAGTTCTGATGAGTCTGTTCTTGCTGGAGGGGTGATAGATGTGGAGAAGAAAAGATATGCTGATGCCCCAATAATGAAAAAGCACAAAATGCAACATGAGCCAACTCTTGGAGAGTCAAGAAATGCCTCAGGTAAGGAAGAACAGGTTCCCCCATAATAAACTCCCGCTTCTGCTCCAAAATTGAGTACCTATTAAGAGTTGGTAGAGACCACATAACAAAACAAAATCAACTTAACCTGTTAGCTGAAGAGATGCCCAAAATGATTGAGAAGGCCGCAAAGGGCGCCATGAAGCGATTGGTTGATAAGAAGAATAGGTTGAGCTTAAGAGTTGGGGTTCTAGAAGGAGCGATCACACATATGCAGGTAGACACTGATAGGGGAAAAGGCAAAGAGCTAATGGGAGGTGACACTGATGCGATTGATGAACTACTTGCTATGGTGGTGATAACATGGAGCAAGAAAATGGTGACAGTGAAGATTCAGAGGAAGAAATACCATTGTAGCAGACAAGAGGTGAATCCCAAGGTAGAGCAGGTTCGAGTACACTAGGAGGAGTGTGAGCAATCCCTTTTTACCCCTTTTCTGGACGTAAAGGCATTGGAGACAATACTAGTTTATTTTTGGGGGTATTTTATTAATTTTAATGATTAATTTGTTTTTGGGATCTTATCGGGAATGTTGGATATTCTGAGGTCCTTGGTGGGCCTTATTTCATGATTAGTTTGCTTTTGGGCCCTTATCGGGCATGTTGGATATTTTAGGTTCTTTGGGGGCTTAATTTTTAAGTTCATATGTATGAATATGTTGACTTTCTTACTATGGTTGTTCATTAGCCGGGTTTGTTTTACACTTCTCCATTGTTTTACTAACCATACTTGCTTGGAATTCACGGTTATTGCCTTTAAATAGGCCTTGGTTTCTCAATGAATATATGGTACATGAATCAAAATTGCCTTTGTGAATAGTAGTTAGTTTAATAAACTCCAAGGGTTTTATTGTTTCACAGTTCTTTCCTAAGGAGAAAATTATTTTCCTTTTTTTTATTTTGTTCTTGAGTCATTTTTTGTGTCGAACAGGGTTGGCGTTCCCTATGATAGATTGAGAGGTGACTTTCTTACAGAGAAATGTCAAGTTTTAGTTTTAAATAGAGTCTTGTGTCGCACCTCTTGCAAGAGGGACCACCAATTATTTTTATCGGCAAATGAAGTTTGTTTTAGAAATGACTTCAAAAAATGGGAAAAAGTGAATTGAAAATAAATCTCTTGTCATGGTTCATACATTCTTGATTTGGCTTTATGATTTACAAGCGAAATTTTCCCATTGTAGTTTGTCAAAAGCCATTCGATTTAATTGATCATGAGACTAGCTTGAGATTTTGTTGGATTATAATGCCTTGTGCAGAAAGGATTTGATTCATTTTTGTATGTGCGTGTTGTCTTGAACTTTTCCGAAAATGTATTTCAAGGTGAAATTCTATATTTGACTTGGCTTGAAAGATGAACTTATGCCCTTTTTGACCATCCACTCTATCCCAAATTTTTCCTCCAATAATGTGATCTTAGTCAGCTCCATTGAACCTAAACCAAAATTTTTGGCACCATTTTGCGTACCTTCAACATTTGTTATTCTCTATCTTTACACCCTTATGTCTCCCAAGTTGCTAATGATTTATGATATAGGCTAAACGCCTAAGTTTGGGGGAGAAAAAGAGAGAAAAGAGAATGAGTGAAAATATAGGAAAAAGACTTAGTTTTTCGTGCATCAATGAAACAAAGAGGTTTGAGCTGAAAGCATAGAGCACCATAAGCTTTTATTTGAAAAAGTGCTGAAAAGATTCTATGAATGAAGAAAAACAAAAATCTGGGTGCCAGCTTGTAACACCTCGGGTTTCAAAAGAAGGAAAATGAAGCCTTTCAATTTTTTTTTTCTGGTGCCAGTAATGACGGAGGCCACCTACAGACCGTAGATGGATTGACGGACCATAGGTGGGAACCGAAGTTTGCCCACTGAATGTCTGTAAAGTGTCAAGTTTCAGAATCCCAATGACGGTCTGCGAGGTCGGCCCGTCAGCCTATGCACGAGCCGTAGATGGGTCTCGTAGGTCTCCTCCATATTTAGCTAAATTTTAAGGCCTTAAGTTCAGACCTACGATTGCCATGTACGGACCGTCGATGTGTCCACGAGTCATACATGGGTATCATCGTTGGAAGGCCAAAGTTGAAAGTTTCTGAATCTATCTATGGAGGAGTAGGACGGTCCGTAGGTTGACTTACCAACCGTAGGTCCAACTGTAGATGGACCCCCGACAACTATTTTTAAAGGGCTTTTTGGTCTTTTCTCTAAATGTTTAAATCCTAATCTAAGTCGGTTATTCCCTTAACCCAGACCCTATATAAACTTTCTAAGCCTAATTTTACCCATTCTTAATCATTCCCAAATTCTCCTCTTCCAAATAAATTCTCTCTCTAGAAAGAAAAGCTTGAAGAAGAAGAAGAAGGAAAAGCTAGGGTTTTCAAGTCAAGTTCCCCAATCCTCCATTGATTTCAAGCTTGGGACATTGAGGTATGATAGTTTTCACCTATGGAGTCTTTTCCTCCATAGGGTCCCCAATTTCCTCAATTTTCAAAGTAAGAATTCCCAATTGAATTTAGGGTTTTTCTTCCATCTTATGGTCTCTTTCAAATTATGATCTAATTGATTGAATTATGTCTAATTAAGCATGAATTGAGTTAAATTACATGTTTCAAGTTGAATCTCCATGAGCCTATATGAAATCCATGTTTTCTAGAATTGATTATGTGATGAAGTTTTTGACTCATGAAAGTTGAATTGAAGAGATTGAATGAATTGAGATGATGAATACATAAACCCATGCATGAATGATGTTTTCTAAGTTACTAATTTCATGATGAAGTTATGAATGATCAAAGGATGGTTTATGAAAGAATAGTAAGCATGTTCAATCAAAATCTATGATTTTCCTCTATCATGTGGGTTCCTTGAAATATGATCAAATTGCCTTATTTATGGTTTTCTAAACATGAGTTTGCATTGAATTGCATGATTTAAGAGGAACTCTTATGAACCCATGTGAACCCTATGATTTGTAAGTTATGAGCATGATGATCTATGTAAAGATGAAGCCTATGAAATCAAGCATGTCTTTTATGAAATAAATGATGTTTTATGGGTGCTTTGAGATTGAAGTGCCAAAGTTTATGATATGTTGATGTTGTTGTTGAGTTGTGAAAGGATTTCTCATATATTGCTCAACCCATGAATGTGAAAGGTTTTCTCACATGTAATAATTCAAAACTTGTTGAAAGGCTTGCTCAGCAAACTTGAATTTATGACTGAGGAGCTATTCTAATGGAGGGACAAGAGGCGATCACCCATGTTCCCTAAAGTAGACAAGAGGCGACTACCCATGTCTACTAATAATGGACTTATGACTAATGATAGACAAGGGGCGATTACCCATGTCTACTTATGATGATTAAACTATGTCTAATCCGTGGAAATTATGCTTAGCGCCGAGTGATAAGTGGTGATTACCCATGTCCCATAAACTATGTGCCACCATAGGATGCTTGTCTAGATTGACATTAGCTAGTGGATCCACGTAAGCTAAAAGAAGTAAAGGGTCCTACCTTGGCAAGTAGGATGGCCCTATCGGTGTGGGGTTATACACCGGATTCCATGTTGATAGCTCACATAGTCTTATATGTTGGTTAAGGCTAATTTCCCCGTAATAATGAACTAAAATGACTTAAAGGCTTGTCTTAAGTAATTGAAGAATGTTTAGCTTGCATTGACCTTAAATGGTGACACTTATGCTTTTCTACTCTTTCTATCATGTTTCACTTAGTCATTGCATGTTCAGGAGTATATTCCCCTTTTTGGCATGTTTAAGTGATTTTGTGCATGTCTATCATACTTGGTACTTAATTGTACTAACGCATACTCTTGTCTACATTGTCTTGTTAATGTAGGACTTGGCGATTCTTCTCATCCCGCTCGTGTCTAGTGAGTTTTAGAGATTTGAAGACTTGGTGAGTCTCATATGTTCGACGACATTACCTTGTTATACTTTTCATATAATTTCTTTTAAAGACTTGTATTGGGTTACGTCCCAACATTGCTTTCTATTTCTATGATTAGATGGCTTTGAGACACTTTATGTAGACTTTCGCTATTTCCTTTAAAGCTTTCATATGAAACTATCTTTTGAACTTTTAAATCTTTATGATCTTGTATGTATGTTTGCTAAGTGGCTTGTATGAGGCCTTTCGAGGTCTTGTACGCCATGTCATGTCTAGGGGGTACCTTGGGTCATGACATAGCTAAACATATGCACATGCGTTAAGTGAAAAGAAGAATGGAAGCTGAAATAAGTGAACGTCCCTAGCAAGGGAGAAATATGGTAGAAGGAAAAATAAAAAATGTGAGTGGTATGCTCAAGTGAAAAAGAAATGGCAGCATTAGGGAGGCATCTTAGTCACTTTACCAAATGATACCCTACCTTCTGCCCAAGCCTACGCTAAACTCGCAAGTCTTTGGGGATTTTGAGCCTTTTCAATCTACATTAGTGGTGATCAACATACAAGGAAAGTATATGGGTCAATGTGTATATACTTGAATTTGTTTGTGAGAGTGAGTGGTTGCATGATCAATAATCCCTTGAATTGACATTCTTAATTGTGTGTGGGTTTCTCTCTTGTGCAAGTAGCATTGCATCCTTTATATTGTGATGTCTTGATTTCAATTGAGTTGCATGGATGCAAAAAATTCATGTGAGTCTTTACGAAAATTGAGAAGGTTACTGCCATTGACTTGATATGTTTTGAGATTGTACTTGTATGAAAGATTGTCCCAAAATTGTGCGTAAATAGTGTTTTTCTGAAAAGAAGAAAGACCTTTACCTAATGAATGATGGTGGAACCAATGGTGAGAAGTGCTTGTATAGAGTCTTTTTATTTTGAGTCTTTTGACTTTGATTGTTTTGAGTCAAGTATGTAATTATGCAAATCATATCTTGGGTGTAGCTGAGCTTAAGTCCTATGCTTAGTGAATTTTTGCTAGAAGATAAGGAATAGTTCAAGTTTGGGGGTTTGATGAGTTGGTATTTTGCAGACTCATTGGACTCAAATTAATGAATTATTGTTATGTTTTAATGTTCTTTGAAGGGGTTTTAGGCCTTAGTTCTCTTGAATGCACACATTCCTTAGAAAAAGAAAGTTTGATGGATTTGAAGTTGAAAATCACTGAAGCACAGCAGCGAACGAACTGGCATCCCACATGAACCAACAATCGTCTCGCCGGCTTGCATCGAGCAAAGATGCCTCAATATTGGCATTTTGATTGGCGCAATACAATGATTGATCGGTGATTCACTGCTCCCAGTGCAAATGCTCTTGTGAGAATTAAAGGTCGAAGTGAGGAGGCAATTGGTGCTCCATATTTTGGATCTTCATTTTGCCGGTGCAGCGCAAGTCTAAAGACAAAAGCTGAAGAGTAAAAGTACAACTGTAGAAAGTAGTTGTAACACCTTATAAATTGGAAGTTGGGTTTGAAAGGGAAAAGTTATAGAAGTGTGTGCTGGTGCAGTTTTTACGAGCCCATCTACGATTTGTAGAAAGCCATATGGGTCGTAGAAGGCACTCATGGAACTTGAGTTAGATTTTTTGAAATTGTCAAGTCTCTGATGATAGTCTACGATTCAACAGGACGAGTCATAGGAATTCCTATGGGCAGTAGAAAGTGCCTGTAGAAGTTGTTTGGAATTAGCAAAATTTTGGATGGTTTTTGGGTTCTACGATGAGGCCCTACGGACCGTGGAAACTTCCACAAGCTGCAGGAAGGGTTTCATGGAAGTATGGCCAATTAATGAGTCCGTAGGTCCAACTGTCGACACCGTTCAACAATTTTTAATTAAGGGCATTTTGGTCATTTCCTACCCATTTAACCCCTAAACTATTTCATTTTGACCCCATAACTACCCCTATAACTGATTTTATACTCCTAAGTCTATCCATTCCCTCACATTTACTCAAATCCCAAATTCTCTCCAAGTTCATCCCATTCAATTCTCTCTCAAGAACTCTCAAGAAATAGCTAGGGTTTCATCAAGCTTCAAGATTTCTTCCTCCATTGCTAGGGCTTTGATTACAAACGGTATGTGGGAACTTCACCAATGGATTCCTTTAATCCATTGGGTCCCAAAAGATACCCAATTCTCCAATTGATTTTCATCCAGTTCCTATGGTTTCATGTTAAATCTTCATGGGTTCAATTCATTATTATTCAATTGCGTACATTCAATCTCATTATGCATGATTTGATTCAATTACATGTTTTTCAATTGATTTCATATTATCACATGCCTTATTGCTTTTACTATGATTATGAACTTATGAATTATGATTATGGATTGACGCATATTTTAAGAAATTGTTGATTTATGACTAATGGAATCTTTTCAGATAAAGTGTCAATGATTTATGAAAGGTTTTCTCACATTTTAAAGGAATTATGATTTAGATGCTTAAAAATAAAGTGTCTTGATGAACAGTTATGAAATCATGATTTTGAAAGGAGCCATTCTAATATGAATATATGAGTGGATTGGTAGTCTTTGATTATTGCATTTCCAAGTATTTTGATATGATTAGGATTATGTCTATTTCGTTGGAATTTACTTAGCACTGAGAGGACTTTGGAATGGAGGCCTTACTGTTAGTAGAGGTTTGGCCTTTAGTAGAAATTCCCTTATCCCAAACTACATGCCCTCGTAGGATTGTATTAATTGACCTAATCTAGTGGATCCACTTTAGCAAGGATGAATGTACGGTGTCCTTACCTTGGTGAGTAGTACCCTATCTTTTCAATGTGAGGGTTACATCGAATTACATGTTATAGATCACATGGTCTATTGTCAGTTAATGGTAAATATCCCACAAATAAACTATGTTTTCTTCAAAGGTTTTATGTAAGCTTTTCTTATGGTTTTCAAATATGCATTGACCTTATTCATGATTTCTGATTTCACTTTAATGGCTTTACTACGTTTTACTTGGTCAAGCATATCATGTTTTAAATTCACTATATTCTCATGTTTTCATTTTATGCATTTTCCCCATATTCAGTACATTCAAAGTACTAATGCATAATATAGGGTCCGATGCTCCTCCCCCTAGATGTGGCTTGATCGAGATTGCACAGCTATTGATTACTTGGATTGGTGAGTCCTCATGGTTTGAGGGCTAAGCCATTGTCACTTTTATTGCTTTCTTGATCTTTTAGTTTCAGACTATGCTCGTGACTTACGGGTTTGTCTTAGTCACATCTATGGATAGAAGGCTAATGTCAGACTTAGTTAACGTTTAGCATATTCTCTTATGTACTCTGTTGGTATCTTCTATGTCATATAAAGCTTTGAGAATTATATTACTTACATTCTCTTTTATTGTATTTCATTACGTTATGCTTATGTCAAGTGACATGTTTAGTGTCACAACCCAAGGTACCCCCTAGATGTGACATGGCGTACAAAACCCCGAGAGGCCTCATACAAGCCCTTAGCATACATTACATACAAGATAATAGAGAAATAAGAGTTCAAAAGAGCATTTTATATCAAAGCTTTACTCAAAAGAGCAGAAGTCTACAACTCATGTGTCAAAGCCTTCTAATATCATAGAATACGAATAAAAGTGATAGGGATGCAGCCCAATACAATATCCAACATAAGGAAAGACATGAAAACAAGAACAACTAGGCTCTGTCCTTGGATGGATGAGGACTCACCAAGTCTTCTATCAACTCTAAGTCAATGCTCTAGCCACGAGTGGAAGGTGAATCACCACGTCCTACACCAAAAAAGTTAATGTAGGCAAGAGTATGCGTTAGCACAATTAAGTACTAAGTATCATAGAAATGCTCATAAGCACATAAATCATGCTAGAGAGAGAGACATAATCATGACATGCAATGGCCAAGCTAAAAACATGATAAACATGAGAAACATGAAACATAAAGCATATATCAAGGCCAAAGCAAGCTAAATCATCTTTATTTACTTCATCATGAGAACACTTGTTCATTAACTTGTGGGGAAAAGCCTTAAACGACATGTAGGACCATGTGAGCTATCAACACGGAATCCGGTGTCTACTCCACACCGAAAAGAGGTGTCCTTACTTGCAAAGGTAAGAACCATAGCTTCTAGCTTAAGTGGATCCACTAGCTAGTGTCTATCATAGACCATCACCCTATGGTGGCACATAGGTTATGGGACATGGGTAATGGCCACTTGTCCACTCGGTACTAAGCATACTACCCACGGATTAATCATAGTCATAATCTTATCATATCATTAGAAAGCATGGGGGATCTCCCCTACCTTACTATGAGTAGACATGAGGGATCTCGTCTTGTCCTTTCCATTAGAATAGCTCCATAGAAGACATGAGGGAACTCCTCTTGTATTGTCTTGGATAGGCATGAGGGATCTTCTCTTGCCTATCATAGGGAGGGGGAAAACATGAGGGATCTCCTCTTGTTCCTTTCATTGAATCAACTCCCTATTCTCCTTAGTTAAGAAAATCCTTTCAAAATTCATCATCAATATCTACATATCATAAAACTTTAATGCTTCAATCTCAAAGCACTTTTAAAGCATCATTAACTTCATAAGAGACATGTATGAGTTCATAAGCTTTATGTTTTCTTAGATCATCATGCTCATAATTCATAAATCATGGGTTCATAAGACTTTATCTCAAACCATGCAATTCAATGCGAGCTAACACTTAGAATGTCATAATCAAGGCAATTTAGTCATACTTGAAGGAACCCACATAAAAGAGGAAAATCATACTTTTGACTTGATCATGCTAAATTCATAAGATTATCCTCAATTCATTCATAATTCATGCTTGATTTCATAGAGAATTCATAAACTTCATCAAATCATAACTCAACCCAACAATAAAAGCATAGATTATCAAATTGAGGAGAATTAGCTTGGGATCATGGGGGTTCATGCAATCTTTACATCAAATCACGTAATTCACGCTAATTCGTGCACTAAGTTACTTTATCACGCTAAATCGTGCACTAGGAACAATAAAATCGATAATTGGAATCATAATTGAAGAACCCACAATGATTGATCACAAACCTTAATTCAATTGGGTTAGAGTAAACCTTTGAAAATCATGAAGAAGAGGAAGGGCCCATTGGAGGAAAAGACTCCTAATGGTGAACACTATCATAGCTCAAAGAAATCCACAAGAAATTGGAGAAGATTGAAGGTCTTCAATGGAGGATTCAAGTTTCTTCTTCTTTCTTGAGAGTTGAGAGAGAAATATTTGAGAGAGGAGAGTTTTGGAATGAATTAGAATGAAAGGAATTAGGCTTAGAAAGTATTTATAGGTCTTAGATTAAGGGTATAACCGACTTAGCTTAATAGGTAAACAGTTAGGTAAAAGACCAAAAAGCCCTTAATTAAAACTTGTCGAGGCTAATCGACGCACAGGATCTACGGTCCATACATCAATTGACGGACCGTCCTGTTCTTCCGTCAATTGATTCAGAAAGTTCATTTTTTGGTTGAAAATCTGGCTAAGTCTGGAAGGCATCTACGAAACCCATCTACGACCCATCAGCTGAACTGCGAACCGTCCTGCTATTGCGTAGGTCAAAGTTCAGAAACTTGGAAATCATGAAATTTCATAGTGCCATTGACGGTCCCCACCTACGGCCTGTCAATCCATCTACGGCCCGTAGGTGGCCTCCGTAGGTCACTGTCTTTAGATGACTTCTGCATTTTAAAATCCTTTGAAAGCTTGGGGTGTTACATTTAGAGTCTCTCGAGATCCTATTCGCCATGTCACATCTAGAGTATACTTTGGGTCATGACATCAGTTCTTCCTTTGGAATATTTCATAGATATAATAGGGATTTGTGCAATTATGTACCATTATCATCTTCCCAATTAGGGATAGGGAGGATAGACCTCTTTTTGTGAAAAAATATTGATAGAGCATAGTAAAGAACTTCTTAGATTGTAAAGGAAGAAACCTCAGGTTTTGTCAATCTAAGCTTAGAATTCAATTTTTGTTAATCAAATTAGTTTGGAATGGAGATTTTCTAAATGTTTATTGTCTCTATTTCTTCTTTTATGAGTAGATAGACCCTTAACTAGGGGTGTGTGTGCTAGATTGGGGTGTAAAACCCTGAATAAGTATTGATTAATCATCTCTAACATTGATTGTATGACATGGATCCATTGTTGTCTTGAAGTTTTAATCTAAAAATCAGTGGTTGCAAATATTGATTGAGCTCTCTAACACCATTTTTTGCTTGGAAAAACAAATTGGAGTTGGGTAAGTGATAACGCTCAATTACACCTCTTATAATTCAAAGTGTAGGCGGTCGCTAACAAGTATAAACTCAACCGTGACTTGGGGTCGATCCCACAAGGAGTGATATAGAAAAATAAATTCAAATACGAAGTATGAAAGTGTTCTAATCTCTTGTAGAATAGAAATAAACAAAACGCAACATAATGTAAATCAATAAGTTTCAATTATCAATATTACGAAAGTTTGGTAATCAATTGTTAACGAAGATGATTAAAATGGGGTCTGAACAAATAGAGAGGGGGCCTTAGGAGTGTGTGAGCAATCGAACACTAATTTCACTAAATGGGTAATAAAAAATTGCTTTAAGTCGTTGAATATCAATGGGTAGGATGGATTGTGACTATAACAACCATTTTCCAATCAGTTATCATGTTTCAAGCGTGTTCTTTTGAACCTCAACAAGCTTAACAATGCAAGGCAACCCAAATCCTTAATTTAACCCACTTTATCAATGGGTTGTAAGGACAAGAGTCAATACAACTATCAATCATATATTCCACTCTAAGCACCTTTCACAAGCAAGCATAGAGATCTAAAGCTAGAACTGAATTTCCAACTTCAATTCATAAATGAAAACATGAATAAATTACTGAACCCATTTCAAAACAACATTAAATCTAGCAATTAATAATACCCATAAGCTAATTTATGTATTCTATTACATAGTCACACCCTTGAGGAAAGGGTGTTTAGCCAAGCATAACAAAAAGCAAGAAATAGTTACCAAAAAGATTCTCCATCAGAATGTCAAAATCTCCATTGCTCAATGACAAAAATTAAGACTAAAACCTTAAAACCCCAATATCTAAGCTCAAAACCCTCTCCAAGAATATTCAATATTGTGAAAGTATATAAAAAACTGTCAAAAGTCTGTGTCTCCCCTTTTCTCTCTTCAAAAAATCAATTTATATGTCCCCAAAAACTTTCCAAAATTTCAGCCCTTCGGCCCATTCGGTGAAGTTTGTCAGTATTGCCGACTGACTTGGTGATCCACCGATAAGCATGCCTTCTTGCAATTTGGACTTGACTCCTGCATCCAGTTGTTCTGTTCATTTAGCTGAGCTGGATCAAGCTCGCCGTTCCATTCGGCGTATCGCCGAAGTGCACTTTCGTTTGCTGAGTTGGCTTAGTTTATGAGCCAACTCGCTGGACCTTTTGGCGAGCTAGAAACTCACTCGGTGAGTCATCGAGTGGCTTTTGCGAGCTCCACCCTTCCTTTTCTTCAGCTTTTCCAACTTTTTTGCTTCTTTTTGCAATGTAATGTCCTTGCCTTGTTCTTATGCCTCCATGGCCGCACATAAACAATTTAACATCAGTTATGAACACAAAATAGACATTGAGGACACTAATTCATTAAATAACAAGCCCTAAATAAGTAAAAATTCCCGACTCATCAACACCCCCAACTTAAACTTTTGCTTGTCCTCAAGTAAAACACGAGATCAATTAGGTCAACAGGGATGTCTACAAGTAGTGCTCCTTGAGATTCAACATGAGAATGCACACAAGGTTCAATTTAAACATGCAATGTTCAAATGTGCACTCAAAGTTTCAAACTCTAACTAGCCATCATCAATTAGAGTTCATGCTCACAAATGCTTACTTCAAACGCAAATTTATGCCCAACAAAAGTAGTCGAATACCCTCACACCAAGAATGATTCCATGCTCTCACAAAGACAATCAAAGACTATAATTAAGGAATCGAAATCAACTCTCACACTCCCAATGAGTAAAACAAGCATGATTTTACCCATAGGCTTACCTGTATTTTCCAATCAACACATTACTTGGCTTATGCAAGATCAAAAAGGTCTTTCAAGGCTTGTAATAGGGCTGAGGGTAAAGGTATGATCATTTCAGCTTAGTGACTCTACCTTCATGAAGCATGGCTCAAATTCCACTTTTTTTCCTTTTCTTTCATTCTTTTCATATTAAGAACTCATCCTTGGCCTATTCATAGCACACAAAAAATTTGGTATAGCTCATCGGATACCCCATTTTATTTCCACAATAATGCACAATGGATACAAATTATTTATTTCTTTTCTTTCACCTCTTTTTTTATATAGAGGGGTTCCATCTCTTTTTTTTTCACAAGTTTCCAAGGACAAATTTCATGAACTTCTTGCTCGGTTTCTTTTGTCACTTTTACCACACCCTTAACTTAGGCTCTAGACCTACGTTGGCTATTCGAATAAAACAAGCTTCATGAAGGTTATAGGTGGGAAAGACATGGCAATTTTTACAACCGATCTAAACATTTGTGTTCATGTTTCATCCAAAGAAAAGGTTAGGCTCAAATGTCCCAAACTAGGTTCACACACTCACAAGGTGGTCACACAAAGGTATAGCAATTAGGTTCACTCTCAAAAATTCATGCCTAATATCATTTCCTTCATTCACCAATGCTAGTAAATTAGACCAACAGGGCAAGTTCTGGTATCATCATGCACACTTTTCAAGTAAACCTCACCACACATGGCATCCAAACACAATTGTGGATTACAACACTACAAGTTAAACTCGCGTGCAATGGTCATTGCAAGACTCACCTTGACATTCGACTAGTCACAATGAGATGCTAAGAATTCACAAAAGACTTATGCAACTCAAATTTCCTTGTTGGACTCACACAAATATATCGTTCATCAAGAGCACTATTCAAGTCATCGATATTGATCACAAACGACACTCGAATGTACAAGAGAACAGTAACCAACATTCACAATCAAGCAATCAAGAGAGAAGCCAATGAATCAAAACCAAAACCAAAACCAAAACATTCACTACTAAAGCAACATGAAAGATATCCAAATGAAGACTACATAATATCTCAAAAACAAAATACAACCAAAAGGGTAGGCAGCTAGATACCTTCACCCCATCAAAAAGAAACAAGCAGTGTCCTCTATGCAAAAATAAAAACTAAAAGTAGTAACGGGAAATAAAATGGAGGGACAGTAAAGATCCCCCTGTCAGGCTAGGCCTGAGGCGAACTCTGGCTCGATGGTGCGGCCTCAACCTGGGAATCAGTGCCCTGCTCCACTACAACTCTTGAAGGCAGTGCAATGACCTCTGCCGTGGGCTTAGACCCACTCGAACCAATAATGCTAGTGTCGCGTAGTGATGCCTCCGTGGCCACTTGTACCATGTCACCCTCTAAGTACTCCAAGTCCTCGTATACATCAGTCTCATAAGCAACTAAGTCCTTCTCATCAATCTAGGGAGTGTCTGAATCCCTTTCCTTATCAGCGACAACAGTGTCTCCGGTAACAGTAATCAGAGGGATCTCAGAACCAGCTGGCCCCACCTGCCCGGTCTTTTGAAATGAAGGCAACTCAGAACAAGGGTCCTCGGGGACATCTACACCACCCCAAAGCATCGATATGTTGGTGGACTTCAATTCCTCCACATCCCGATGTCGACCAGCAATATCAGCCTTCACGACTGTCAAATCAGTAGGGTTGTGGTCTGTCGTCTCACACACCTCAACCCGAGCAGTGAGGGCATCCAATGCTAATCCATGAGTAGTGATCAACTTACGGTGTTCCTTCAACTCTTCCTGAATGGGAGCAAGTGCAGCAGCAATAGCACGATCAATCATCGAAGGGACAATAACCTCAACCCGAGAAGCCCTCACATAGGCCGAATGGGCAAGGTTGCCCATTTTATAATTCATCGCCTGAGTCAAAGGGGGACAGGAGGCAAGAGTAGGAGTAGGAGCAGTAGAGGTCGAAGGGGTAGGTATACCCGATGTAGACTGCGGGAGGTGGAGGTGTAGGACAAGCCTCCAAAAACTCCACGTCAACAACCGAAGAAGTGTCCACCAAAGTTTTCTTCTTCTTTTCTGCTTCATCTTTCAAATACTCCGCTTCGATCTGTTGAATATCACAAGACATGGAAGGAGTAACCTCAATATCCATCTTTGCCTCAAAGGGCACACCTGCTCAACGATACAAGGAGCGGATCAATATCGGAAATGGAAATGAGGTTTGATTTTGTTTGGCCCTCATAGCCATCTCCTGTGCAATAATGGACCACAAATTCTGCCTCTCCCGAGTGATGATACACCCCAAAAGCACAGCCTTCGGATACCTGATAATGGATTCATTTTGTGACGCCATCAACGTGCTACTAATGACCCCGAACCAGTACCGTGCTGCAATGCTAAGATCTTTCTTCACAATTGTGACCCCCGCCTCGATCCATGGGGTTGTCGCATCACTTAATAATGGGGCAAGCCACCCCTTCAAATCTTTCAACGTCTGAATCTTGATTTTGTCGGTCAAAGAGTGCTGAGTCCGCACTGTGCAATCCAACTCATCATTGATATCTGTCTCGCAGCACTTTACCTTCTTTCCAGCACCTCTAAAAAATCGACAGGTGCCATCGAACTAGCCTTCTTCTTCCCTTTTGGGATCAGCTTGGCGTACCCTTCATAGAACTCTCGAATCAAAGTAGGATTGTATGGAATCCAAGGTTTATGAATTGTTTGAATCTATGGTACCGTAGCGTCTCCCTAATAGTTGGATATCTTTCCACCATGCCATCTGTGGACAATCTCTTCTACTCAAGTATAGTCCGCAAGCCAGCAACGTTTAACTGATTTGTTGACCAAGGAGGATTCACTAGAATATGAGGTACTTTTGATGCCTGTGGTAGTGCCAGCGGGTCATGTGCTGCTTTAGAGTGCAGCTCTAAACGCTTTCGCTTTGTCAACTCAGCTTCCGGCACCAGTGTATGGATTGGTGTCCCGGACCACACATCCTCTTCATTCTCAGAGTTGGAGGAGGTGAATTGGATGGATTGACTATCCACACTACCCTCTGAGCTTGTGCTTGTTTCCACTTGCTTTTTACCCTTCCCGCTCGCCTTTGAAGGTCTACGACGAGTAGGTTGGGGCTACTCAACCTCCACTACAATCACAACCCCTTTTGCTTTCTTTTGGAGTGGTGGACCTCGTGCTGGAACTTTAGGTCTAGCCATACATGTAAAAGCACACAAATAAGAACAAAATTTAATCGCAAAAGGGTTAGGGAAACAAAATTCTCAAAAATGCAGACAAACTCACCGAACCAGTTCGGCGTGTCACTGAGTCCACTCGGCAAACAAAAGAGGCTCGCCGAAAGTTACAGACATTCCCAACAAAATTTCAGGTCAAAAAGGGTGATCTCAAGACCATTCGGTGAGTCGCCGAGCTCACTCGGTGAGCAAAAGAGACCTCGCCGAATGTTACTAATATTTTCAGCAAAAATATAAGGTAGAAAGGCGAGATCAATACTATTTGGCGACTCACTGAATTCACTTCGGTGAGATGAAGGGTCATCGCCGAAAGTACCAGCGGCTCCTCTTCACAAGTCTGGAAGCTAGGCGATGGAGAGGACATTTGGCGACACGCCGAGCCAACTCGGCGAGCTTGACGAAGCTCGTCAAAATGACCCAACGCATCACCTCCCCCTTTTTTTTCAATTTACAGCCAACTGCCTACAATACACCAATTCAAGCACAATTTCAAACAAATCACAACTACCCATTATCAATTCACAAGCTGGGTACTCAGAGTTCTTCTAATCGGTTCAAATTCAACAAAAACAATGATTTTGCCTTTAATAATGTCGTCACCCAATCCATCATCATGTAAATTCAAGTCATTTGGTCGAATTTGGGTTACTCAGACTTCACCCGTACATCACCCAACATGCAACACCCACAATATAATCATCTAACATGAGAAACGTAAACAAATTTGCCCAAACGATTCATTTAACACGCTCGATTTCAATTTAGAACTATACGAATCAATAGGCATACAATCAAGGCACAAAATATAGCTAAGCATTGATAAGCCCATTACTCTACCCATTAGTATTTCAAGTACATCAAAAAAGTAAACAAAATTCGAGACACCAACCTCCAATGTAGACAAAGACACAGATGCCGCAAAGAGGGAGGGGAGAGGAATCCAAATGACACTCCAGAGGCAAATCATACAACACTTAAATGGAATTATATGCTAAAGTCTGAGGGAAAGGGTAGAGGAGTCGATAATTTCAAATAAAAAGAGAAGATTTGAATTAAAAAGGTCAGAGACTCTTCAGTGCGCGCCCTATTCGGTGAGCTGAAATAATGTAGCTGATCGACTAGGTGATCCGTCGAATGGGCCACAGCATGCCGAACATGAATGAATATTCAAACCTTCAGTAGGTGTAAACAGCGAGCTCGATTGAATTCATCGATCCAACTCGGTGACTCGCTGAATGGGCCGTAAGCTCGCCTAAACTTCCAGAACTTTCCTCATTTTTGATCTTCATGGGGCGATGCATTTGAGTGATGATGGGGGCATTTTAGCGACTTACCGAGTGTTACAGCCCCTTGCCCATTTGCATTTCTTCCAAAATACGAACTCCAACCTACATATCCAACAAATGTTATTCAAACAACAAAAAGTAAAGCTTGGGTTGCCTCCCAAGAAGGGCCTTAGTTAACGTCGTGGACATGACTTCAACCATCATCCAAATACACCAAATCAATCATAGTCACATTGGGGCGCTCTCCAAAGTAAAGCTTCAGTCTTTGCCCATTCATCTTGAACATCGACCCATCCTCGTTTTAAACTTCTATTGCCCCATTTGTAAACCCTCGATTTACTTTAAACGGGCCCGACCATTTTGACTTGAGTTTTCCCGAAAAGAGTCTCAGATGAGAGTTGTAGAGCAACACAAGATCACCAACTTTAAAATCTCGATGAAAGATTTTGGTGTCATTCCACTTTTTCATTTTCTCCTTATAAAGGGCTGAACTCTCATAAGCTCGAAGCCAAAACTCTTCCAAAGCATAGAGTTGGTCAACTCGATCTTTTAACGCATCTGCCCAATTCAAGTTCATGGACTTCAAGGCCCACAACACCTTACGCTCAAGTTCAACCGGTAGATGAAAAGATTTGCCAAACACAAATTGATACGGGGACATATGTAATACCCCAAGCTTCCAAGGGATTTTAAATGCCGAACTCATCGGAAGATAGTGACCTACAGAGGTCACCTACGGGTCGTAGATGGATTGACGGGCCATAGGTAGGGACCGTCAATGGCACTGTGAGCTTTCAGGATTTCCAAATTTCTGAAGCTTGACCTACGGAATAGCAGGACAGTTCGTAGTTCAGTTGACGGGCCGTAGATGGGTTTCGTAGATGCCTTCTAGACTTGGCCAAATTTTCAGCCCAAAATGAACTTTCTGAATAAATTGATGGAAGAGCAGGATGGTCCGTCAATTGATGTACGGACCGAAGGTCACCCAATTTCATCCAATTTCTAGTGGGCTGTGCTAAGGTATGATGGTATTGACCAATGGAGTTGCTTCCTCCATTGGGCCCTCCCTTTTCTTCATGAATTTCGAGGTTCAATTCCCTTCTCGTAAGCTAGGGTTTGATCAATTGTTGTGGGTTCTTCTAGTATAAGTTCATTTACTGATTTAATGATTTGTAGTGCGCAATCTAGCGTGGGTAAAGTAATTTAGTGCACAATCTAGCTTGATTCTAATTGTAAACATTGCATGAACCCCCATGATCCCAACCTAATTCTCCCCAATTTGATAATCTATGCTTTGATTGTTGGGTTGAGCTATGATTTAATGAAGGTTATGAATTCTCTATGAAATCAAGCATGACTTATGAATGAATTGAAGATAATCCTATGAATTTCGCATGATCAAGAAAAAAACATTATTTTCCTCTATTATGTGAGTTCCTTCAAGTATGGGTAAATTGTCCTAATTATGGCTTTCTAAGCATGAGCTTGCATTGAATTGCATGATATGAGTTGAACTTGCATGAACCCATATGAACTCAATGAACTATGAAATATGAGCATGATGAATTAAGGGTGCTTTGAGAGTAAAGTACCAAAGTTATGATATGATGACGCTATGGTTGAGTAGTGAAAGGTTTTCTCACGTAATTCTCCCAATATGACTTAAAAAGAACAAGAGGCAATTACCCATGTTCTTAAGGACCTATTCTAATGACGTAAGCTTGGACAAAGTCCATAAAAGATGAAACGTCTATAGGCATGATTTTAGCTTGAATTGGTAACCCTAGTTGTACCTTTTCATGTTTAATGATATAATATGTTAATGACTGTGGGAATTATGCTTAGCACCGAGTGAATATTGAGATGGTAGCCCTCCCGTTAGTTGAGACCGGGTCTTCTAGTGAAAGCTCTCACGAAGTAGAGGCCGGGTTGTCTAGATGGAGCTCTCCCGTTAGTTGAGGCTGAGTCTCCTAAAGCAATCTCTATCCCATAAACTATGTTGCCACAGTAGGAAGTTGTCTTTAAGTAGACATTAGCTAGTGGATCCACATAAGCTAAGAAGTTCATGGTCTTACCTTTTCAATTAGGACACCCCTTTTCGGTGTGGGGTAGACACCGGATTCCATGTTGATAGCTCACATGGTCTTACATATTGGTTCCCCACAAATTAATGAACAAGTGTTCTCATGATGAAGTAAAGAAAAGAAAGAAAGATGATTTAGCTTGCTTTGGCCTTGATATATGCTTTATGTTTCATGTTTCTCATGTTTATCATATTTTTAGCTTGGCCATTGCATGTCATGATTATGTCTCTTTCTCTAGCACGATTTATGTGTTTATGTGCATTGCTATCATACTTAGTACTTAATTGTGCTAACGCATACTTTTACCTATATTAACTTCGTTGGTGTAGGTCGTGGCGATTCACCTTTCACTCGTGGCTAGAGCTTGATTAGAGAGTTGGTGAGTCCTCATCCATCCGAGGACATAGCCTAGTTGTTCTTATTTTCATGTCATTTCTTTTCAGTTTTTGGATTGTATTTGGTTACGTCTCAACTTCAGTTTCTATGATAGATTGGCTTTGAGACATGAGATGTAGACTTTAGCTGTTTCTTTTAAAAGCTTTGATATGAAATTTTCTTTCGAACTTTTATTCTCTATTATCTTGTATGTAATGTATGCTAAGGGCTTGTATGAGGCCTCTCGGGGTCTTGTATGCTATGTGAAACGACCCCAAAAATGCCCGAAAATGTGCTTCGGAAACACCTATAATTGTAATTTCCATATATCTCAAAATCCGTGCATGATTTCGGAAATTCGACTTCATATTCTTATTTGTGGGGTCAAATTGAGTGGGAAATGGGTCTAACCCGAATTTTAGAGCAACCGTATCAAAATTCAAAAATCGCAAAAATTGCGATTTTGAGGGTCAACTTTAAAGGGGAATATCTCTTAGCACACAAGGAACTGGAAGGGCTGCAACCTATCAAATTAAAGCTCTTTGAGTTAGCTTTCCAACGCACTTGGTTTCACCTTAGTCCGAGTTAGGATGAGGGAGTTATGACCATTTTCGTAAAACCTGTCTGTGCAGATTTGCAAATTCCAGAGAGCAGTTTTTTTTAGGCGGGTTGGAGTCTTTTTTTATAAAAAGGGGATATGTCCCATACTTAGTCATTTTCTAAATTCCAAAAACACTCTCTAAGCCCTCTCCAAAAATTCCACCAAGATCTTCAACCAAATTCAAGCATCTCAAGCTCTAATTCCGGATTCAAGACTCAATCTCAAGCTTCGATTCTCCATTCCAATCTTCATCAAGGATTCTCCAAAGTTGAGGTATGTGGGTTTGATTGTGGAAACCTTCCTTTCCACAAGTCCAACCATTTATCCTCTATTTCTACTTCAAGTTTATGGGTCCTTATGATTATTTATGAACTCTTGAATTATGGAATTACTACTACACACCCTATTATGGTCCATTTTGCATATTATCATGAAATGGAATTATTATGTGATGTTTATGGTTTACATGCTTCCATGATCAAATTATGAAGGTTGATATATATATGTATGTTGTTGGTGGGCTGATTTATATGGATTTTGGAATTGGTTGGACTTAGTATTCTTGAAATACATGATTTCATTTACATGAACAATTGCCCACCTTGTGTTTGATAAAATGCCCATTTATAGAATTCTTAGGAAAGGGAAGGTCCAAGGTACGTCCTATGAGTCGGATGGTTATGTAATTACTGAAATGATGATGAAATGGACACATGTATATGATTTTCTCTATATAAGTGTTGTGAGTCGACCAAGCCTAGTACGGGGGGTAGTAGGCCCGTATAACCGTATCGAGGGGTTGGTACCTTGGTTGCCTAGTACGGGGGGTAGTAGGCCCGTATAACCGTATCGAGGGGTTGGTACCTTGGTTGCCTAGTACGGGGGGTAGTAGGCCCGTATAACCATATCGAGGGGTTTGTACCTTGGTCCCTAGCTCGGGGGGTGGTAGGCCCGTGTAACCATATTGAGGGGTTTGTACCTCTTTCGCCTCTCCAAAGGGGTGGTAGGCCTTGGAAATACTATATTGATGGTCACTCGCCACGCATGTACTACGTCCCACTAAATATGATTTTTTATGTAAGCATCATTATACATATCATTTCATTAATATGCTATCTATTGGGTATGATTACGCATTTTTCCTATGATGTCCATCTAATGTAGCATTGCATTGCATCCCATATACTTAGTACATTCAAATGTACTAACGCATACTCTATGCCTACATGATGTCACCATGTAGGGACCGGAGCACCGCTTGACCATCCTCCTCCGCGTGGCTAGTACGATTTTCTATAGTGGTTATTGGTGAGTCCTCCATTTCGGGGACGTTGCTCATGATCTTTTGCTATGTATAAAACTTTTCCTTTCTAGTTATGTTTTGACTATGAGGGTGAGCCCGGTAGTTTGTCTTGGCCCCCGCTAAGTACTCATGTTTAGAGGTGGTGTTGGACAAGTTGTGTATTATGCTTGAGCTTGACTCATCTATGGTATTTATGTATCATTTTTTTTCTTGCTCCCTTAGTCCCGATTTCCCCTTGATTATGCTTATCGCTTATGGGCATTTAATTGCTTCCGCGACCAAGGATGTGTAATGATACGCTATGAGGCTTGTTTGGGGTTCCTTCGGGTTCCCCATTCGCCGGTCACATCTAGGCCCTAGGCTTGGGTCGTGACACCATGTCACATCTAGGGGGTACCTTGGGTAGTGACAAACTTGGTATTCAGAGCACAAGGTTTTAGAAAGATCCTAGGATGTCTCATAAGCCGCGTCAAGTAGAGTCTTGTTCATGAGTGTGAAGTGCGCCACATTTATGAATAAGAGGCTATAAGACGCTTAAGAAATTCCAGTTCTTTCATTACTCTTAAGTTTTTCCATAGAGTTTAACTCTATATATCTCTCTCTTAATCCCTATCCTACGCATTTCCGGATATGGCGATCCGAAGAGCTTACGCTAGAAGAAACATGGGAAAGAATGTGGAACAATAAACTCCTCCTCAAGTTCCGGCCAACCCTTTGGCGGAACAAGTGACTAATGCGGAGATTAAGGCTGCGTTCCAAGTGTTGGCTCAAGCCGTGACGGCTCAAGCCAATAGAGAGTTAGTACCTCCCGTGAACCCAAATGTGGGTACGATGACATCAAGATTGAGGGACTTTACGAGGATAAATCCTCTGGAATTCCATTGCTCTAAGATTGAGGAAGATCCTCAAGAATTCATTGATGAAGTATACAAGGTGTTGATGATCATGGGTGTGACGCCGGAAGAAAAGGCAGAGTAGGCCGCTTATCAACTCAAGGGTGTTGCCCAAATTTGGTTCATTCAATGGAAGAGTGAGAGGGCGGTTAATGAGGGTCCTCTTGATTTGGAGAAATTCAAGGTTGCTTTCCTTGATAGGTTCTTCCCTCTTAAGAAGAGAGAGGCTAAGGTTCTTGAGTCTATCAACCTTCGACAAGGAAATATGAGTGTGAAAGAGTATGCATTGAAATTCACACAATTGGCTAGATATGCTCCGTCCATAGTTGCCGACCCAAGGGCAAGAATGAGCAAATTTGTGTCGGGAGTGTCCGACATGTTGGTGAAAGAGTGCCGCACTGCCATACTTGTGCATGACATGGATATTTCTTGCCTCATGGTTTATGCCGAACAAATTGAAGAAGAAAAGCTTAAGGAAAGGTCTAGGGAGACCAAGAGGGCTAGGACCGGAGATGGTAACTTTTCGCATGCAAGGTTCATTGGACATGGTCGTCCTAGATTTCGACAAAGGTTCTCCGGCCAATGCTCATCCAATGCTCCTCCGAAGTCCAACAATGATAGGGTGTCTAACCCCAAGTCTCAATGGGGGTATAATGATGGTTCTTTATTGGCTCCTTGTGCCAAGTGTGGGAAAAAGCATGAGGGTAGATGTGTAGCCGGTATAGATGGTTGTTATAATTCTGGAAAGAGTGGTCACAAGATGAGGGATTGTCCATCTCTCACGGCCAAGGGAAGAGAGAATAAGCAACCTCCACCTAGAGGATCGAGTTCAAATGCTCAGAAGCAAAACTGATTTTATGCACTTCAGGCTCGTCATGAGCAAGAGAACTCTCCCAATGTAGTTACCGGTATGTTAAGAGTTTTCCATTTTGATGTTTATGCTTTGCTTGATCCCGATACTGCCTTTTCTTTTGTGACGCCATATGTGGCTATGAGGTTTGATGTTGTTCCGGATGTGTTGCTAGATCCTTTTCGTGTCTCTACTCCAATTGGAGAATGTATCATGGCTAAGAGAGTTTATAGAGATTGCCCCATCTCCTTATCCCATAGAGTCACTCATGTTGATCTTGTAGAGCTTGATATGCTAGATTTTGATGTTTTCTTAGGATGGATTGGTTGCATGCTTGTTATGCCTTTATTGATTGTAAGACCAGAGTGGTCAAGTTTCAGTTTCCTAATGAGCCTATCCTAGAGTGGAAGGGGGGGAAATTCTATGTTTCGAGGTCAATTTGTTTCTTATCTAAAAGCTAGAAAGATGATCTCTAAGGGGTGCATTTACCATCTTGTTAGGGTGAGGGGTATAGATTCCGAGACCCCTACTCTTGAGTTGGTCCCCATTGTTAATGAGTGTCCGGAAGTGTTTCCCGATGACTTGCCCGGTATTCCTCCCGAAAGGGAAATAGACTTCGGTATTGACCTTCTCCCAGAAACACAACCTATTTCTATTCTTCCTTATAGAATGGCTCCGGTGGAACTAAAGGAACTAAAAGAGCAGTTGAAAGACTTGTTGGATAAGGGTTTCATCTGGCCAAGTATTTCTCCATGGGGTGCTCCGGTCTTGTTTGTAAGGAAGAAAGATGGTTCACTCCGCATGTGCATCGACTATCACCACTTGAACAAGGTTACTATTAAGAATAAGTATCCTCTACCAAGGATAGAGGACTTGTTTGATCAACTTTAAGGGGCTAGTTATTTCTCTAAGATCGACCTTCGTTCGGGCTATCACCAATTAAGGGTGAAAGAAGATGATATTCTGAAAATGGCTTTCCGGACTAGGTATGGTCACTACGAGTTCTTGGTAATGTTGTTTGGGTTGACAAATACTCCGGCCGGATTTATGGACTTGATGAATAGAGTGTTTAAGCAATACTTTCACATGTTTGTGATTGTGTTTATTGACGACATTTTGATCTACTCAAAGAATGAGGGTGAACATGTTAATCATTTAAGGATTGTGTTGCAAGTCCTCAAGGACCAACAACTCTTTGCAAAGTTTAGTAAATGTGAGTTTTGGTTAAGGTCCATGGCTTTTCTTGGTCACATTGTTTTCGGTAAGGGCATTAAGGTAGATCCTAAGAAGACGGAAGCGGTTAAGAATTGGCCTAGACCTTTATCACCTTCGGATATCCGTAGTTTCTTGAGCTTAGCTGGTTACTATAGGAGGTTTGTTGAAGGGTTTTCATCTATTGCTTCTCCATTGACGGCTTTGACTCAAAAGAAGGTTAAATTCGCATGGTTCGAGGCATGTGAGAAGAGTTTCCAAGAGTTGAAGGATCGACTTACTTCGGCTCCGATATTGACTCTACCGGAAGGATCCGATGGTTTTGTGGTTTATTGTGATGCCTCGAGAATTGGGCTAGGATGTGTTCTTATGCAAAACGGGAAAGTCATTGCTTATGCTTCAAGGCAACTTAAGGTGCATGAAAAGAACAATCCTACTCATGACTTGGAATTAGGGGCAGTTGTGTTTGCTTTGAAAATATGGCGACATTATTTGTATGGGGTACATGTAGATGTCTTCACCGACCATAAGAGTTTGCAATATGTGTTTAAACACAAAGATTTGAATCTCCGCCAAAGAAGGTGGCTCGAGTTGTTAAAAGACTATGATATGAGTGTTCTCTATCACCCCGATAAGGCTAACGTGGTGGCGGATGCTCTTAGTCATTATCTATGGGTAGTGTTTCTCATATTGAGGATGGTAAGAAAGAGTTGGTTTGCGATCTCCATAGGTTGGTTCGATTGGGTGTTAGGCTGGTTGGTTCTACTAAAGGTGGTGTTACGGTTCATAATGGTTCCGAATCTTCTTTTGTGCATGATGTGAACGCTAAACAAGATCTTGATCCTAACTTAGTTGAAATAAAGGAAGCGGTTCTAAAGAAGTCCGTGGAGGCTTTCTCCCAACAGGGAGATGGTGTGCTTCGATATCAAGGTCTTTTGTGTGTTCCCAATGTAGAGGGTTTAAGAGAGAAAACTTTATCGGAAGTCCATAGTTCTCGATATTCCATCCACCCAGGAGCTACCAAAATGTACCGTGATTTGCGGGAAAATTATTGGTGGAACGGAATGAAGAAAGATATTGCGGAATTTGTGGCTAAGTGTCCTAATTGTCAACAAGTGAAAGTTAAGCATCAAAGGCCGGGAGGTTTGACCCAAGATATTAGTATTCCTACTTGGAAGTGGGAAGATGTGAATATGGATTTTATTGTGGGTTTGCCTCGCACGAGGTGACAATATGATTCAATTTGGGTTGTTGTTGATAGAATGACGAAGTCAGCCCATTTCATTCCCGTCAAGATTTCATATTCGGTGGAGGATTATGCTAAGTTGTATTTGAGGGAGATGGTTAGGCTGCATGGGGTGCCTTTATCCATTATCTCTGATCGTGGTGCACAATTTACTTCTCAATTTTGGAAGTTGTTTCAAAAGGGTCTTGGTACTCGTGTTAAGCTTAGTACGACCTTTCATCCCCAAACCGATGGGCAAGCGGAGAGTACTATTCAAACTTTGGAAGATATGTTGAGAGCTTGTATAATTGATTTCAAGGGTACTTGGGATGATCACTTGCCTTTGATTGAGTTTGCTTATAACAATAGCTACCATTCTAGTATTGGTATGGCTCCCTTTGAGGCTCTCTATGGTAGGAGGTGTAGATCTTCTATAGGTTGGTTTGAAGTTGGTGAAGTTACTTTGATAGGCCCGGAGTTGGTGCATGAGGCTATGGAAAAAGTTCGACTTATTAGGAAAAGGTTGAAAATGGCTCAAAGTCAACAACAGTCCTATGCTGATGTTAGAAGAAGAGAATTAGAATTCGATGTGGATGATTGGATTTGCTTGAAAATCTCACCCATGAAGGGTGTAATGAGATTTGGGAAGAAAGGGAAGTTTAGTCCCCATTATGTAGGCCCATATCATATTTGAGACGTGTTGGTAAGGTTGCTTATGAGCTTGACTTGCCTAACGATTTGGCATCAGTGCATCCGGTTTTTCATGTCTCATTGTTGAAAAAGTGTGTTGGTGATCTGACCTCTATAGTTCCATTAGAGAATTGTGGCATAAAAGATAGTCTTTCTTATGAAGAAGTTTCGGTAGAGATTTTAGACCGGCAAGTCCGGAAGTTAAGAAATAAAGAAGTTGCTTCCGTGAAAGTACTATGGAGGAATCAATTGGTCGAGGGTGCTACTTGGGTGGCCGAGGCCGATATGATGTCCCGATGCCCTCATCTCTTTCCTTCGGATCCTACTCTAGCTCGAGGTATCTTGATGCTCATGGTTCATTCTTTTGGTCTCATGTGTCATAGTTGATTTCCATGATTCCTTGATTATGCATGTTCATGAAGAGTCTTATATGATTATGTGCATTTGAGTATGAGTTGCATAAAGTCTTCATGATATGATGTGTGGATCATGCTTTAGCTTGGAGTTGATGTTTCCTCCTTTGATATGTGTACTTATGTGATTGCATGCTAGGTTGGGTTGTTAGTCCATGCCTATTACCCTTCTCATGATGTCTTAATTCTCATTCGAGAACGAATGTTCCCAAGGCGGAGATATTGTAATACCCCAAGCTTCCAAGGGATTTGAAATGTAGAACTCATCTGAAGACAGTGACCTATGGAGGTCACCTACGGGCTGTAGGTGGGGACCGTTAATGACACTGTGAACTTTTAGGATTTCCATGTTTCTAAACCTTGACCTACGGAATAGGAGGATGGTTCGTAGTTCAATTGACGGGCCGCAGATGGGTTTCGTAGATGTCTTCCAGACTTGGGCCAAATTTTCAGCCTAAAATGAACTTTCTGAATCAATTGACGGAAGAGCAGGACGGTCCGTCAATTGATGTACGGACCGTAGATCCTGTCCGTCGATTGGCCCCAACAGTTTTTAATTAAGGGCTTTTTGGTCTTTTCCCTAATTGTTTACCTATTAAGCTAAGTCGGTTATACCCTTAATCTAAGACCTATAAATACTTTCTAAGCCTAATTCCTTTCATTCCTAAACTCTCCTCTCAAATATTTCTCTCTCTAAAAGAAATCCTCTGTAGCTCAAGGAAGAATAAGAAGCTAAGTCCTCCATTGAAGGTCACCCAATTTCCTCCAATTTCTAGTGGGCTGTGCTAAGGTATGATGGTATTGACCAATGGAGTTGCTTCCTCCATTGGACCCTCTCTTTTCTTCATGAATTTCAAGGGTCAATTCCCTTCTAGTAAGCTAGGGTTTGATCAATTGTTGTGGGTTCTTCTAGTATGATTTCATTTACTGATTTAATGCTTTGTAGTGCACGATCTTGCATGGGTAAAGTAATTTAGTGCACGATCTAGCGTGAATTACATGTCTAATTGTAAAGATTGCATGAACCCCCATGATCCCAAGTTAATTCTACCCAATTTGATAATCTATGCTTTGATTGTTGGGTTGAGCTATGATTTAATGAAGTTTATGAATTCTCTATGAAATCAAGCATGACTTATGAATGAATTGAGGATAGTCTTATGAATTTAGCATGATCAAGTCAAAAGCATGATTTTCCTCTATTATGTGAGTTCCTTCAAGTATGGGTAAATTGTCCTAATTATGGCTTTCTAAGCATGAGCTTTCATTGAATTGCATGATATGAGTTGAAGTTGCATGAACCCATATGAACTATGAAATATGAGCATGATGAATTAAGGGTGCTTTGAGAGTAAAGTACCAAAGTTATGATATGATGATGCTATGGTTGAGTAGTGAAAGGTTTTCTTACGTAATTCTCCCAATATGACTTAAAAAGAACAAGAGGCGATTAACCATGTTCTTAAGAAGCTATTCTATTGACATAAGCTTGGACAAAGTCCATGAAAGATGAAATGTCTATAAGCATGATTTTAGCTTGATTGGTAACCCTAGTTTTACCTTTTCATGTTTAATGATATAATATGTTAATGACTAATCCGTGGGAATTATTCTTAGCACCGAGTGAATATTGAGATGGAAACCCTCTCGTTAGTTGAGGCCGGGTCTTCTTGTGAAAGCTCTCCCGTTAGTTGAGGCAGAGTCTCCTAAAGCAATCTCTATCCCATAAACTATGTTGCCACCATAGGATGTTGTCTTTAAGTAGACATTGGCTAGTGGATCCACATAAGCTAAGAAGTTCATGGTCTTAACTTGGCAAGTAGGATACCCCTTTTCGTTGTGGGGTAGACACCGGATTCCATGTTGATAGCTCACATGGTCTTACGTGTCGGTTAAGGCTTTTCCCCACAAGTTAATGAACAAGTGTTCTCATGATGAAGTAAAGAAAAGAAAGAAAGATGATTTAGCTTGCTTTGGCCTTGATATATGCTTTATGTTTCATGTTTCTCATGTTTATCATGTTTTTAGCTTTGCCATTGCATGTCATGATTATGTCTCTCTCAAGCACGATTTATGTGTTTATGTGCATTGCTATCATACTTAATACTTAATTGTGCTAACACATACTTTTGCCTATATTAACTTCCTTGGTGTAGGTTGTGGCGATTCACCTTCCACTCGTGGCTAGAGCTTGATTAGAGAGTTGATAGAAGAGTTGGTGAGTCCTCATCCATCCGAGGACATATCCTAGTTGTTCTTATTTTCATGTCATTTCGTTTCAGTTTTTGGATTGTATTGGGTTACGTCCCAACTTTACTTTCTATGATAGATTGGCTTTGAGACATGAGATGTGGACTTCTGCTGTTTCTTTTAAAAACTTTGATATGAAATTCTCTTTCGAACTTTTATTCTCTATTATCTTGTATGTAATGTATGCTAAGGGCTTGTATGAGGCCTCTCGGGGTCTTGTACGCCATGTCACATCTAGGGGGTACCTTGGGTCGTGACAACATACCAATCGAGGTCTTGATTGTAGTTCTATACGCCCAAAGAGCGTCATTTAACTTCCGGGACCAATCGGTTCGATTTGTATTAACGGTCTTGGCCAAAATCCCTTTTATTTCCCGGTTTGACACCTCAACTTGCCCACTTGTTTACGGAAGATAAGGGGTGGCAACCTTATGCTTGACTCCATTCTTGCTCAATAATGATGCAAACATTCGGTTACAGAAGTGAGAGCCCCCATCACTAATAAATTCACGTGGAGTGCCAAAACTTGTGAAAATGTACCACTTGAGGAATTGAACCACACTTCTGCTTTCATTATTAGGTAAGGCCACAACCTCTACCCATTTAGAGATATAGTCAACCGCCACCAAGATGTACTTGTTCCCATAAGAACTCACAAAAGACCCCATGAAATCGATTCCCCATATATCAAACAACTCAACCTCTAAGATAGGAGTGAGAGGTAATTCATGCCTTCGCGCTACTCATCCTTGCTTTTGATATTGCACACACTTCTTGACGAGGGAGTTAGCATCTTGATACAACGTTGGCCAATAATAGCCACTTTGTAGTACCTTCGCAGCTGTACGCACTCCAATGTGGTACCCACCAAACGGTTACGCATGGCAAGCGTCAAGAATAGCATCTACGTCAACTTCCGAAACACATCTTCTAATCATATGATTTGCACACTCCCGAAATAAGTAAGGCTCATCCCAAAAATACTTCTTCACATCACAAAACGAACCTATTTCATTGGTAAAAATTCAGCCCATCGAGAAGAATCCCACACACCACATAATTGGCAAAATCAACATACCAAGGCATGGTACCATTCGACACAACCATCACCGACTCATCGGGAAAGGCTTCCTCAATGTCTTTTTCACCGGAAACAACCACATTCATTTCAAGCTTTGACAAGTGGTCCACCAGTTGGTTCTCGCACCCTTTTCGATCTTTGACTTCAAAGTCAAACTCTTGCAATAATAACACCCATCAGATCAACCTTGACTTTGCATCCTTCTTAGCCATCAAGTAACGTATAGCAGCATGGTCGGTTGTACCACCACCTTGATTCCCAACAAATAGGCTCTAAACTTCTCAAAAGCATACACCATGGCTAACAACTCTTGCTCAGTGACGGTGTAGTTCTTCTGAGCTACATTCAAAGTCTTGCTTGCATAATAGACCGGGTGAAATAAATTTCCCTTGCATTGGCCAAGTACAGCCCCCAAAGCTACACCGCTAGCATCACACATTAGCTCAAATGGAATGCTCCAATCCGGTGCAACAATGATTGGAGCTGAAACTAGCTTCTATTTTAGACACAAAAATGCCTTAACGCAAACTTCATCAAACTTGAAGACACTTTCTTTTTCAAGTAGCTTGCAAAGAGGATAAGCTAACTTAGAGAAATCTTTTATGAACCTCTGGTAGAAACCCGCTTGACCCAAGAAGCTTCTAACACCTTTAACTTAAATAGGAGGAGGCAACTTGGCGATAACTTCAACTTTAGATTGATCAACTTGTATGCCCTCTCCCAAATTTTGTACCCAACACAATACCTTCCTTGACCATGAAGTGCCATTTTTCCCAATTGAGCACAAGGTTTGTTTCAACACATCTTTGCAAGACTCTACCAAGGTGCTCAAGGCATGCTTCAAATGTATCCCCCACAACTGAAAAGTCATCCATGAAAACTTCCATCGAATTCTCCACAATATTAGAAAAATAGAGAGCATACACCGTTGAAACGTCGCCGGTGCATTACACAATTCGAAAGACATTCTTTTGAAAGCGTTGTCCCATAGGGGCGTGCGAAAGTTGTCTTTTCTTGATCCTTCGGTGCAATGGAGATTTGATTATAACCGGAGTAACCATCCAAAAAGAAATACCATCCACGACCCGCTAGTCTTTCAAGCATCTGATCCATAAAGGGTATTGGAAAGTGATCCTTCTCGGTACATGCATTTACCTTCTTATAATCCATACATACACGCCAACCGGTAACCGGTCACATTGGTACAAACTCACCTTTTTCATTTGGGACCATGGTCATACCACCTTTCTTTGGAACACATTGAACGGGGCTCACCCAGTTGCTATCCGCAATAGGGTAACAACTCCCGCATCAAGCCACTTGATGATCTCTTTTTTGACAACTTCTTGCATTGGAGGATTCAACCTCCTTTGATGTTCAACACTTGGCTTACAATCACTGTCCAGTTGAATTTTGTGGGTACAAATACCAGGAGAAATTCCCACGATGTCGGCAATCGTCTATCCAATAGCCTTGTTAAACATTTTCAACGCACTAACAAGCGCTTGTGCTTGCCATTCAAACAAATCCGCGGCAATAATCATGGGTAAAGTGTTATTAGCTCCCAAGAACACATAACGAAGGTGCGGTGGAAGTACCTTCAATTCAAGCTTTGGTGGTTCTTCAATGGATGGCTTTGCGGGAAGGCTTTCCCTATTCTTCAAATTGATATCAAGCTTCAAGGGGTTCTTAGAATAAGAATCTTAACCCAATAAAGAAGCCACTACCTCATAATAATCTTGAATTTCTTCCCCATCGTAATTCAAGAGGACGAAGGCCAAAGACTCACCAACACAAGAACTTTCACCCACACTAGCAACAACTTCATTAATCACATCAACGACCGATATCATATAAAGGTTACTTGGTTTCTTCATAGACTTGCAAACATTGAAAGTAACATCCTCATCATTTACCCGAAATTTCAACTCAGCACTTTCCACATCAACAAGAGCTTTCTCGATAGCCAAGAACAGCCTACCGAGAATAATAGGGACCTCGGTATCAATCTCGCAATCAAGAATCACAAAATCCGCTGGAA
The DNA here is from genome assembly GCA_018342035.1 of Solanum appendiculatum. Lineage (NCBI taxonomy): Eukaryota > Viridiplantae > Streptophyta > Magnoliopsida > Solanales > Solanaceae > Solanum > Solanum appendiculatum. The sequence continues at coordinate 1,671,636 of JAGDQO010000439.1, read as the reverse complement.
ATATAAACTTGTCTACCTTCACCAAAATGTCATAGAGGATGCCAATAGGACCCTTGATAGAACGGTCGGCCATGAGAAGATGCATAGTTGTTAATTTAGGCTCACCTAGCCCAAGTTGCTTGAAAATGGCATAAGGCATCAAATTTATACTTTCCCCCAAATCAAAGAATGCTTTAGAAAATGAAACATCCCTATAGTGCAAGGGATAGTAAATGCCCTTGGGTCATCCTTCTTGACAACCACATTTGACATAATGGCACTACAACTATGGGATACTTCAACCATCTCGAAATCCATACTTCTTTTCTTCGTGACCAACTCTTTCATAAACTTTTCATAACCCAACATCTCTAACAACCCCTCCACCAATGGAAGATTAATAGAAAGAGTTTTGAAGACAGAGAGAAATTTTTGGAACTTCGCATCGTTATCCCTCTTCTTCAATCTTTGAGGAAATGGTGGAGTAACTTTGGGCAACGACTTTGTAGGCACGGAGGGAGGAATGATCCCCACCTTCGACTTTTTAGCCTCACCAGAAACTACATTTTTTGGTGCATCATCAGCCTCATTCGAAGTTTCATTATTCAATTCTTCGGCAAGTCCATCACCCTTAAGAACAACATCTTTCCCTTTACGTGGACTTGCGTTATCATCATTTAGCACATCAATTCCAACAACCTTACCACTCCGGGTCAAGATTGCCATGCATTAGGCAGTGCCATTCTTTGGATTGGCCAAAGTATCACTAGGAAGACCCCCTTTTGGTCTTGGATTTAAGTGACCCGAGATTTGACCCATTTGGGTCTCAAGTTGTTTTATAAAAGCCGAATGAGAGGTCACCAATCGATTCAAAGAGGAGAAGTCGACTTTCATCTCCTTGAGCACTTTATCCGATCCTTCTACCTTGTTTAGGATGCGGGTAAGCATATCCTCGGTCCAAAAGCTCTCGAGGTCGGCATTTGGTTCTTTCGGTTTTGGACAGTCATGGGGAGGCACATAATGATCTCTATCACCATCCCTATCTCTCAAATTTGCACCCCTATCACGCCAATTTTGATCTCTATCTCTCTAGCCACCATCACCATCTTTGTTCCAACCTTGATTCCTGCCCAGCCTTGGATAGCTCAGACGAGAACCCCCCACTTGGTTTGGTAGAAATTGTACCTCTTCATTATACATGGCGTCAAATTGTGCATCATCCGGGCTCATTCAACTACTAGCACCAAGCACATTCACAGCCTTATAACCACCTCCCATGACATGTTTTATCAACAAATCCATTTGGGTCATCATCTTTGCCATGTTTTCATCACACTCATGGTTCTTCTGCATTTGTTCTTTGGTCATCCCAACATTGAGAGGAGATACCTTATCCTCTCTCGTCTGCCATGCTCAATTAATCTAGGTTATCTCATCAAAAAAAGCTGACGCCACGGCAAATGGTTGTCTCATGATTCCACCACTGATAAGTTGATCAGCGACACCCTTGTTGAGGAAGTCAAGACTTTGGCAGAATATTGCAAGAGCATATTTTCCTACAACCCATGAGTAGGACATTGGAGGAGCAACTTTTGAAACCTTATCCAAGTTTCATGAATGGTCTCGCCATCAATCTGCTTGAACTTTTGAATGCTATCCTTCAACTTCAACATCCTCGATGGAGGGAAAAATCTTTCATAGAACACCTCCGTGAGCTCCTCCCAAGAAGTAATAGAGTCCCTTGGTAGTTCGACGAACCACTTCGTTGCTTCCCCCACTAGAGAAAAGGGAAACAAACGAAGCCAGATTGACTCTTGAGAGATATTCTTGAATGAGAATGGTCCGCACACATCCACGAAATTGCAAATGTGAACATGAGGGTCCTCATGAGCAAGTCCCCCAAAGAAACCTTTCATTTACAGCAGCTGGAGCATAGTTCCGGTCACATAAAAAATAACATTGCCCACTGTTGGGGGCAAACGAATAGCTCCGGTGCTTCCCATTTAATCCACATTGACATCTTTCAAGTTTCCGATGTCGTCATCGTTCCCAAGTTGACTAGCAACATTACTTCCATTCACACTCATTTTTTCACCTATTGAGAGCAAACAAAGAAAATACTAGTAAGAAAGTTCTACTACAACCAAATTAATTCACAAAAACACTTCAATAAAAGAATACTAAACACCACTCCCCGACAACAACGCCATTTTTGATAACGTTCAACTACACCTCTTATAATTCAAAGTGTAGGCAGTTGCTAACAAGTATAAACCCAATAGTAAGTTGGGTTGATCCCACACAATCCTTGATGCTAGATGCCCAAAAAGAATGGAGGATTGGAGACTTGAATGAAACCCTAGCTCTTCTTCTTCTTTCTTAGACTTGAGAGAACTTGGGAGGATGAATTTGGTCAAGTTTTAGGATTTTCAGAGAATGAGTTTTGAATGGGTAATTTTGGAGTTAAAATCTTTTATATAGGGCTTAGGGTAGAAGACAAAATGACATAGTATTGGGTTAAAACAATTAGGAGAAGACCAAAGAGATACGAAAAAGAATTCAAATACGAAGTATGAAAGTGTTCTAATCTCTTGTAGAATAGAAATAAAAAAAGCAACATAATGTAAATCAATAAGTTTCAATTATCAATATTACGAAAGTTTGGTAATTAATTGTTAACAAAGATGATTAACATGGGGTATGAACAAATAGAGAGGGGATCTTAGGAGTGTGTGAGCAATCAAATACTAATTTTGCTTAATGGGTAATAAATAATTGCTTTAAGTTGTTGAATCTCAATGAGTAGGATGGATTGTAACTATAACAACCATTTTTCAATCAGCTATCATGTTTCAAGCGAGTTCTTTCGAACCTCAACAAGCTTAACAATGCAAAGCAACCCAAATCCTTAATTTAACCCACTTTATCAAGCTGGGTTGTAAAGACAAGAGTCAATAAAACTATAAATATATTCCACTCTAAGCACCTTTCACAAGCAAGCATAGAGATATAAAGCTAGAACTGAATTTGCAACTTCAATTCATAAATGAAAACATGAATAAATAACTGAACCCATTTCAAAACATCATTAAATCTAGCAATTAATAATTCCCACAAGATAATTTATGTATTCAATTACATAGTCACACCCCTAAGGAAAGGGGGTTTAGCCAAGAATAAAAAAAAGCAAGAAATAATTAACAAAAAGATTCTCCATCGGAATGTCAAAATCTCCAATGCTCAATGTCAAAAATTAAGACTAAAACCTTAAAACCCCAATATCTAAGCTCAAAACCCTCTCCAAGAATATTCAATATTGTAAAAGTATCTAAAAAAACTGTCAAAAGTCTGTGTCTCCCCTTTTCTCTCTTCAAAAAATCAATTTATATGTTCCCAAAAATTTCCCAAAATTTCAGCCCTTCGCCCCATTCGACGAAGTTAGTCAGTATCGTTGACTGACTCAGCGATCTGCCGATAAGCATGCCTTCTCACCATTTGGACTTGACTCCTGCATCCAGTTGTTCTGTTAATTTAGGCGAGCTGGATCGAGCTCGCCGTTCCATTCAGCATATCGCTGAAGTGCATTTTTATTCGCCGAGTTGGCTTAGTTCATGAGCCAATTCACTGGACATTATGGCGAGCTAGAAGCTCACTCGATGAGTCACCGAGTGGCTTTTGCTAGCTCCAGCCTTCCTTTTCTTCAGCTTTTCCAACTTCTTCACTTCTTTTCGCAATGTAATGTCCTTGCCTTGTTCTTAAGCCTCCATGACTGCACATAAACAATTTAACATCAGTTATGAACACAAAATAGGCATTAAGGAGACTAATTCATTAAATAACAAGCCCTAAATGAGTTAAAATTTCCGACTTATTAGTAAGACTCAATAGTGAGGACTTGTTGAAATTTCTCTATGGATTTGAGCCAGGGATGGGATAATTCGAGTAATTTCTCATTTATTGATATGAGCTAGGGATAGTCTACCTACTCAAGCAATATTTGGTGTTTTGTTTGAAAGGGTCTTAGAGTTTGGAAGAATCCAAGGGACATACGCTTGATAGTTTGGAGGAATATCAAAGTGTAGCCTAGACCAAGTGCTATCCATGTATCAATCAATGTTATAACGGTTAATCTCTGCCTATTCGAGTTGAAACCCCAATTATTATGTGCACACCCCTCATCCTTTCCAAACTTGTTAAAACTTATTTGTGTTGATTCCTTATTTTATTGCTTAGATGTTGATGAAATTTTACTTGTTAGTAAAATTCCCCATTTATATATATACATATATGCTTGTCGAGAACACAATTTGCTAGTTTATTTCGAGTTGTGAAATCAATTGAAGAAGAGCCTGTCTGCCAATCTATGCGGTTTGAACCAGACCTCTAAAGTTGTGTAATTATTTTCTCATAGGAATGCCTATGTCCTAAAAAAGGGACATAGTTAAGCGTTTATCAATAGCTCATTCTAGAATCTTACATCGAGATTGCTACAGCGAAGGCCAACCTCTTCCAAAATCTTACATCAGAAGGCCCAATCATTCCCTGAGTCCGACATCAGGATTACCACACGAACCTAGCTTCATGTGAAATCTTACATCAAAAATAGCTAGTTCTTCCCAGAATCTTACATACAAAATCCACAACAAGACTAAGCATCTCCTAGAATCTTAGATTGAAAAGTCACAACAAGACTAAGCATCTCCCAGAATATTTCATTAGAATATCTAGCCAGTTCCAGAATCATACAATGGAAAGCCACAACACAAGAGTCGATTCTTCTCGAAATCTGACATAGGCAGGATCCAATCACACAAGAAATAGGACAAGTCATCTAAGGCAAGACTAAGCACCAAGAAAACCTCAAGTAGCCAATACTAATACCAAAGAAGGGGTTTTGAAGGGAGAAGTCTAAAGGATCATATCTAACCCAAATTTGAGCCATACGAGCCACCACGACTAAAGTATAAGGCACACCCTAAGGTCCTAATTAAGCAACAACAAGGCAATTCCAATTCATTCCTAGGTCGCATGAGTAGTAATAATAATAAAGTCAAGGATATGCAATACTATTTTCACAACCCAAGACTACACCCTAGTCATAACACGGTGCTTAGAGTCACAAGTGACCCTAAGAAAACTATTGATGCTGCCACAGTCATGAGTAATTAAATATGAACATTCAAAAGAATGAAAATGACTGAGCGGAAGCATAACTATGGAATACTGGTTCAATATATTTCTAAACAAAGTTTTGTATACAACAACTGTAATTTGATGAAAATCTAAAATAGAATAGATTGAATACAACAACTTTAACTGACTATCTATGAAGCCTCAACTAGTACTGATTATGGGAGTCGGGACATGACCCCTTCTTCCCTTAATCAGTACATGTGAATAGAAATAACATACTAGAACAACACACTGACACAAGTGCTCAAAATAAAAGAACTCCTCACCTTTTAGCGATAAGCTGAGATCCAACTAACTAGGATCCTAGTAACAATATGAATCTACATTACATGAAAAATGTAGGCACAAAAGGTATGCAATCAGTACTTTGAATGTACTGAGTATGTAAGATATGTATGATAATTTGTAAAGTTGGACACAACAAATCAGAGACGCTAAACTGAATATGAAATTGAAATACATGAACTGCTGGAGGTAGTGAAACATGCAATTGATAGATACTAAGCTGAAATAACTGAATGTAAGGTCAAAGCAATAAAATGAAAGACTGAACAGTGAGAGATATCGTTAACCGATATAAACCATGTGATCTATAACATGAATTTTAGTGTACCGCTCCCACACTGACAAGAGAGCGTCCTACTTGCCAAGGTAAAGACCATATCTTAATCTTAGGTGGACCATTAGCTAATTGTCCAATCGCGACATCCTATGGGGCACATAGTTCAAGGACTTTGGGAATCGCCCAAATTCACTCGGTGCTAAGTAAACTCCCAACGGAAATCATAAAAATTAATATCATATTCATATCTTAATTTTTGAAATGGTGAGAACCTAGTAACACCAACTCAATAATAAAGACTCATAAATCGTAAGAATAGCTCCTCTAAATACCATGATTTCATAACATAATCGATGTTTAAATGACACTTAATCAAAAGAATCTAAATCATGATTATCTTTTCTTAGTAAAACCGCACTTCATTTGGAAGTGGCTTAATCATGAAAATTTTTCGTAGTGAAAATACTTCAATCGGAAGCAACCTAATTTCATAAATATGAAATACTTTATTCCAAAGCCCCCTAGAATCAAGATCTCTTCAATTCATAATGCATGCCTATCATCAAAGCTTAATTTCATAATCAAAATACAAACATATCATGTGTTCATGAAAATATCATTGAAAATATTGTAATATGATCAAATCATGCACTTGAAATAAAATATACTTTCTTGAAATACTTCTTAAATAATGCCCTTGAAATTAAAGATAAGAATCCTGTCGTGAAATACTTCTTGAAAATAATGTAATTGAAGTAAAATATACTTTCTTTAGATACTTCTTATATAATGCACTTGAAATTAAAGATAAGAATACTTTCTTGAAATACTTGAAAATAATGCACTTGAAGTAAAATATACTTTCTTGAAACTCTTCTAAACTCATGCACTTTAAATTAAAGATAATAATACTTTCTTGAAAATAATACACTTATGAAGAATGGTTCTGGTCTTAGCTTAGAGATTTTTGGGGTGTTACAACTATTCCCGAATAAGCCCAAAAAGAGGCTAACAAAGCAATATGGATATAGACAAGAACCATGCTAGCTAACCCAACCTTGAAACTAGATATTCATCATTCTAAACAATCAATGATCTAAGTCTAAGATCAGTAAGTTGTAGCTTACCTCAAAGCCGAACACACATGCTCTAAAAATCCACTAAAGTGGGACTTTTCCTTCATGGGCAGTCTCCGAACGATGCCACATTATCAAATTTTGATCTACATATCAATACAAGAACAATGATACCTATATTTCCAGAAAAACTCTCAGACCCAAAATAGGTTAAAAAAATGGGCCTATGGGACCCATGCATGGGAATCACAATTTGACTCTACAAATAGGTCCGCACCATCTCAAGTGACTTTTTCCATAAAAATGGACACAATTCGAGAATAATTAAGGCACAAAATAACCCATAATCCACAAGCTCAAGAACTCTCAAACTGAAGCTTAAAATGAAGAAAATCATCGAGACTTATGGGTTTCGAAGTGTGAAAAATGACCCCAACAACGCTACTGATCTATTCCCATCTTAAACACCATAATTCTCAAAGAAATAAAATTAAACCCACTCCAACTCTTCTTCCTTCTAAGAACAAAATGAAAGAGAAGAGGGATATAACTACTAATGATGGGCGCTTTAGCGGCTATTGACCACTAAAGCAGTCTAGAGCCACTAAAATGGCTTTTGTTAAAGTAGTTGATACGTCCAAACTTACACCTCAATTAAGAAGTATAAATAGTCGAAGGCAATTTATAGAACTCAACTAGAGTTGAGGTCGATCCTACAGGGAATTTACTACAGAAATATCCTTACTGACGCTCTTATTCAATTGTGGTTATATTTCCAGAATAAAGTAACTTACAGAAAGTAAATATTGGGTTGATTGTTTGTTTAAGTAACTAATGCTGAATTTAGTATCAAAGTTATCAGAAGCAACAATAGTTCCACAATTTTAGTGGTTGATTTAATGAGACTAGGATTGTGTTCCCCATGACATTCACTTCACTATCGAATTCTATACGAATGACTGCTTGTTGTTAATATTATATGTTCCCAGCAAGTTAGATACATCTAAACGCGTTTCAGCCCTATTAGATGGTTTCCACTCTTATCATCTCGATCTTAGAGTGCTTTGGAGATTACCTTGCTTATTCGTTGTGACGGTTATTTTCTCTCGAACTCTAACCTTTCACACCAAATTAATGGAGTTTGATTTTACCTTTTACTAATCATTACTTTTCTCTCAAACAAGTAATCAATACATGCAAATTCCAATGCGTGCACTCATTAGAAAATAATGATTACAAAGGTAAAAGCAGCATATGCAATTAACAAACTGACATTACTCGTATTTGAATTCGCAGCTAAGTTTCGTCATGGTTCCCACAACCCTACTTGTGGTATTTAGCTGCTCATTATTTCAAGAAACACAGCAATAGACATTATTGAAAGCGTAATGAAATAAACTTACAATAATAGCAAACCAAAAGCTTCTTGATTTTCAACACTAAAATAAGAACGCGAAGTTTTGATCTAAAGTAAAATGACCAAGAGATGTGTTCGAACGTAGAACTTTTGTTTCTCCACACTCACAATGTTCCAAAACTAGTTGATGATAAAAGATGATATTCAAAAATAAACCCTAAGTAATTAAAATAGTCTTTTGAAAAGACTCCTACATGAAGTAGGAGACATACAGGTGACACAGTTCACGAGCAGGGCACACGGCCCGTGAAGCTCTTCATGGCTCGTCAAAACCCCTCGTGAACCGACACTTCAACAAAAAAATGTTAACTTCATCTGAAACTTCCTCATGAGACACTATACGGCCCGTACAAAGCAACACGGTCCATCTGGAGTCTCTTATCATCATACTTGAACTTTTCTTTCCTCCAAAAAACTTCCACGAGCATCCTTATGCTCCGTAAAAATCACCATGGCTCCTACAATCTCTCGTCAAGTCTCTCTTAGTTCACTTTTACCTCTTTCTTTCCAGCACTTGTTTCCAAAACATTTTACATGCACATTTGCAAAAGAAACATCATATCCACATAAACATGGTTAAATTCAAGCACTAATTCCTTTGTTTTGGGCGTCGGATGTGCTATAAGTTCGCAACACATCAACACCCTTAACTTAGAACCACTGTTTATCCTCAAGCAATGAAAAAGACCAATACTCGACGCTAAAATACATAAGAAAACCATTAAAGATGTGCAACAACTCTTTTAACAAGATTTACATCCAGAATAATCTATTTAACATGCAAGGATCAATGAACGACATTTCATTACACCCAGTCGATCATGCTTGTACCAGTAACAATCTTTTAGTCAACTCAATCGACTAGTAAATGCAAACATAGTGCCCTCACCACATAGAAGTCCCTCACACATGATTTCAATTAAGAATTAGGGACTAGACAAATACTCTCACTCTCCAAACAAACTTCTAATACTGTAAGCATTTCGACCATAACCAGAATAGGATCACTATAGGAGTTTATGAGCTTGTAATGTTGGCTCAGGTTAGGCAGTGGAACCTTTTGGGCATATAAGTGACTAGATTACCTCAGTTCCCCGAAGTTACCATTGGCGCACAACTCTTGCTTAGTGATTCCGTCCTCTTTTGTTTAGCACATCCTGTCATTTATCTCTTTTTAATTTGTCTTTTCTTCTTGTTTTTTTTATATATATATAACCACCATGTACTTGAACCCTTCATCTTTTTCTTTGTGATTTCGTACGCTCTTGGTTAGCTCTTTCTTTTCCATTCGGGTTATGATCACCCTCCACTTAGGCTTTTGGCCTGAGTTGTGGCCTCGTGCCTTCGGAGAACCAAGGATATGATATCAACATGGTGACAACAAAATCAGCTTCAAGGCTCAAACATGGTTCAAGTGTTCATGATTTCATTTGGTAGTTGTTTTTGGCTAAAGTGGACTATATACAAAAATGGCCTATGATCCTTTCCTATGCAATTATTTAAAAATTTTGGCAAGACTACTTGGGGAAGTTCTAGCTTATACCTACAGAATTAGACATCCAACAAAATTCTCACTCACTCATGGAATATGCTTACACCTTTTAGTAATTAGTCACTACTTCATGTTCTAAATAGCAATGATCAACACGCACGTATATGAAATGTCACACAATGAGCCTAACCGTCAATTTTCAGATCACAGGATGCTTTTACCAAATTTTACACAAAACTCAAGCTGCGCATACTTTAACAATTTCAACTTATTTGTACAAAAACAAATTAACAAAACAGAAAACAGATTAACAAACTATTGAGCCAACCTCCATACACTATAACTACTAATGGTAGGTTGCTCAACACCAACCCCTCCCACACAAAATATACTTTTCCCTCAAAGTACAAAATACTAGTGTTGGAAGGGGGGGTCATACATGTGACGCTCTAGGCGTCGGGAGTTGGATTGTTGGTGGCACCCTCATCAGCAAGTGCTCTCTTTGGTGCATGGACTGCATCGGGACTGCTGCTATCTGGAGTTAGTGCCTCACTGACTGCAATGGCAGAATGTCCAGTACCTAAAGCTCCAACCTGTATTGCTTCACTCTGTTGCCTCTCCAGTTCTTCCTTTTCTCAGACAGCTTTCTTGGACTCTCTCCTATCTCTCTTGAGTCTCCTCTTCTATTCCTGCGACATGTCATCATGAAGATCAGACTCAAGGTTCTTTTCCTTACCCGTCTCAGGCCTAGCAAGGTCGCCCCAAATGTTTCCCACTGTTTGAGTTACTGGAGGCATGTTAAATAGATTCATCAGTGAATTAGGTGCAATTGGTGGGGGCAGATCAACCGGCTTGTCCGCTAGTTTTGCAATATCCGCTTTCATTGCAGCCATTTGTGCGTGCAGAGAAGTAACATCTAAGAACTCAAAGCATTTAGCCAGCTATTGACATGAGACTTTAAGCCGTCCATCAAGTTCTTCAGCACAGAAACTTCTTGCCGGAGTTTAGTTCGCAGTCGATGCTCCGCACTCTGTACTTGACTCTGGACCACCTGGTCTAGTATGGACTGAGTCTACCTCTGCTTCGCTACCAGTCTCTCAAAGAATATGGTGGGTAAAGAAACAAATGTACCTGTAGCTGTTGAAGGTGGTGCGGGTTGAGGCTGCATTACTGAAGATGCCTGGGCTGTCCCCTCTCCCTGCTCACTGGCCCTCTCGGCTCACATAGGGTCAACTGGAACATGTGGCAACACTGCCGAAGGTGCTGCAGGTCCTGCTCTCGAGCCATACATTTGGTTGGCCACGTCTTTTATTTTAGCCACTGTAGTGACCTTTTTGGCCTCAACATATCTATCCACAACTTATTAGGTGGCACCAGGGCATGGTTGCACAATCTCCTTATCAGACAAGGAAATGGTAGACCTGCTCTTTCATTCAGGGAACGATCTCGCATATCTATGGCAATAATCCACCCAATATTTAATGCATAACCAGCTACAATGCAAGCTATTAAGGAAGCTTGCGAGGGTAATAAAGTGTTGTCATTCCCTGTTGGCCGCCACTATGCACGAACCACTGCCCACCAGACTTTGGCTGGAAGTGTCAGAGATGCCTTGGTGATATGCACCTGTGGGTTGGCTACACAAGCCGCTGCCTCACCTTCAGTTGCGATCAGTCGTGCAATCTATTTCATAATGCTCTCTCGAGAAACTGAATCTTCCATATCAATGTCACTGGTTATCGAATGGTGGCGAGCCTCATATAATCCTACATCAGTAGGTGCAGTGTACTCAGGGCCATGTAGAAACCTATTCATTGTAGTCTCCAAAATATCAACCGTCTAACCCCAAACAAGCACCTCTTTTAGTGGGTCTAACTTCAATGCCGCTGCCTTCTTTTCCCATTTGGATGATTCTAAGGTCGCCAAATTAATTAGTGTGACCGCATATGAGGAGTAGAGTTCTTTGGTCAAATGCCGCCTAAACTGTCCTTGCTTCTTAGTCATCCATTCAAAATGATGCCGCTTGAACAAGTCATGAATATCTGCGAAAGCCTGCAAGTCAGCCTCCACAACTCTGCTTAATGGGTCTCCGGCCAATGCCACTAGACCTTGACACTCTTCCTCTGTCAAAGATCTCCCGTGATCCAGGAATTTCCCAAGTATTTGGATGACATCAATAAGTTGTTGTTGCACAACTTGGTCTGCTTCATTTTGTCTTACAAACTTCACCACCGAGTCATCGGGGTCACTGTTGTCGCTATCCTCCTTGCTGTCCCTTTCTACATCCTGCACCTCAACTTTAGGTGGGTCACTAGTAGACGCTTGAGATGCGCCATCAGATCCCTGCTCACTCTCAGAATCACTTCCTTCCTTTTCAGACTGGGAAGGAGTGGTGGTATGCAAGTCTACTCCCCTGGTTGTCTGAGACCTAGTTGCACGAGGAGAATGCTATTCTATTTCAGTGTTGACTTGGACACCAGGGCTACCAGATTCCTCACTACGGGAACTTTGCTCTGGACAAGCAGGGGGTGGGGTACGTGCTATTTTTTGCCTTGCTTTAGCCATTGTACATGTATGTTCATGAGAGGCTAAACGGGTCGTATAAGGTCAGATGGACCATAAACCCTTTCATGAACATTACTTGTCCTTTGTTTGTGAGCTCACTATAGGTGACTTGCATCTTCACTAGCCGTATAGTGTTGAATGGTCCGTTTACTAGTTTGTGAAGAATACTTGGTGCCTCAACTTTTCTTGCACACATGCACACACTGTGACTCTATAACAATAACACATTGCACGAATTTAAACTACTTATTACAATTACATCTTGGGTTGCCTCCCAAGTAGCACACAATTTAATGTTGCGACGCGATGCAGGTTACTTGATTACTCAGACTTCATTAAGTTTGAATTCTTCAACTATCTTCACTTCTTATGGAACTCCCATGTATACCTTGAGTCGCTGGCCATTTTCCTTTCACCTTTCACCTTTTACATTCTCGAGTTCAATGGCTCCCAACTGAATCACTTGAGTTACTTTGAATGGCCTAGACCATTTGAAACTCAGGTTTCCCGGAAATAGGCGTAGCCTTGAGTAAAACAGTAGTACCAAATCACCAAGACTGAAGGTCCTCTTCTCAATATGCTTGTCGTGATACAGCTTCATCCTTTCCTTGTACAATGCAGATCTCTTATACGCTCTCAAACGAAATTCATCCATTTCATTTATCTACTTAAGTCGCATATTCGTTGCTTCACTCCAACTCAAGTTTAACTTCTTCAGCGCCCAGAGTGCCTTATGCTCCAACTCTACAGACAAATGACATGCCTTTCCAAACACTAACTGATATGGTGACATACTAATGGGTGTTTTGAAAGCTGTCCGATATGCCCTTAAAGCATCATCTAACTTCCTTTCCCAATCCGTTCTGTTGGCATTCATTGTCTTTGCCAATATTGATTTTATTTTTCTGTTTGAAACTTCCACTTGGCCAGTAGTTTGTGGATGATAAGGCATCACCACTTTGTGCTGTTTCACCCCATATTTGCCCAAAAGTGTGCTGAACACTTTGTTACAGAAATGTGAGCCTCCATCACTGATAATAGCCCTAAGTGTGCAAAATCTTGAGAAGATGTTCTTCTTTAGAAACCCTGCAACGCTTTTGCCATCATTCTCTGCCAAGGCCACAACCTCAACCTACTTGGATACATAATCAACTGCCACCAATATATATTTTTGCTCGAAAGAGCTCACAAATGGTCCCATGAAGTCAATCCCCCAGACATCGAATAATTCGAACTTAAAGATATGAGTCATAGGTAGCTCATGACGGTGAGAAATAGCTCCTTGCCTTTGACACATATCACATCCTTTAACCAAGTCAATGAATCTTGAAGAATTTTAGGCCAATAGTACCCGCTTTGGAACACTTTGTGAGCGGTGCGAGCATCCCCATGGTGTCCACCCACTAGAGGTGAATGACAGGCTTCTAGTATATTTAACATTTCGGCTTCAGGCACATATTGCTTGATGATATTATCGGCACAAACCCTGTATAAGTAAGGATCATCCCAAAAGTACTTACCAACATCATGCATGAACTTCTTCCTTTTTTGAAAAGTTAGCCCTTCAGGCATCAAATAACTAACAAGGTAATTGGATAAGTCAGCAAACCAAGGAATGAGGTCAAGAGTGGCAGCTTATACCTGCTCATCCATAAATGAGTCATCAATGTCTAACTCAGCTTCCTCTTTTTCCACTGTCTCACATCTTGACAAGTGATCTGCCACTTGATTTTCATAGACCCTTCTATCTATGACTTGAAAGTCAAATTCTTGTAACAACAGTACCCATCTTATCAATCTCGGTTTCGCATCTTTCTTTTCCATCAAGTACCGCAGTGCTACATGGTCAGTGTGAACTATTACTTTAGTTCCCAGCAGGTGTGCTTTGAATTTAGTGACAATGTAGTTTCTTTCTGCTCCATTCAGCGTCTTGCTTACATAATAGATCGGGTGAAAGATCTTATTTCTCTTCTGCCGTAACACAACCCCTAAAGCAACACAACTTACATCGCACATCACCTCAAATTGTTCCGACCAATCTAGATAAATGACCACTGAGGCTGAGATCAATTTAGCCTTCAGATACTCGAAAGCTTTGGTACATGCTTCATCAAAAGTGAACTTCATATCCTTTTCTAACAACTTACACAACGGATGTGCGATTTTAGAAAAGTCTTTGATGAAGCACTGATAGAACCCTGCATGACCTAAGAAACTCCAAATCCTTTTCACAGAGATAGGTGGTGGCAGCTTTACGACCACCTCAATTTTTGGCCTATCCACGTCCAAACCTTTCTCAGACACCTTATGGCCTAGGACTATGCCTTCCTTGACCATGAAGTGGCATTTTTCCCAGTTTAGCACCAGGTTTGCCTCTTCACACCTCTGTAGCACCCTGCTAAGATTTAACAAACAATCATCAAAAGTGTCACCTACCACATAAAAGTCATCCATGAATACCTCCAAAGTGTCCTCAACCTTGTCCGAAATGATGGACATCATACACCTCTGAAATGTTCCTAGTGCATTACACAATCCAAATGTCATGTGCTTGAATGCAAAAGTTCCATAAGGACATGTAAATGTGGTTTTCTCCTGGTCTTCTGATGCAATTGATATCTGATTATACCTAGAGTATCCATCTAAGAAATAGTACCACCCTTTTCCTGCCAGCCTATCTAACATCTGGTCCATGAAAGGCATTGGGAAATGGTCTTCCAAGGTCCATTTATTCAACTTCCTGTAATCCAGGCACACTCGCCAACCTGTAACTGGCCTTTTTTGAATCAACTCATTCTTCGCATTTGCCTCTACTGTCATTTCACCCTTTTTGGGCACACATTGCACTGGCTAACCCAATAACTATCAGAAATGTGGTACATCACCCCTGCATCTAGCCACTTGATAATTTATTTCTTTATCACCTCTTGCATCGGTGGATTCAGCCTCCTCTGGTGCTCTATACTCGGACTGCAATCTTCCTCAAGCTGAATTTTATGAGTGCAAATATCTGGAGGTATCCCAATGATATAAGTAATGGTCCTACCAATTGCTTTCTTGAATCTCTTCAACACCTTCACCACTGCTTGCACTTGCTTATCATTAAGATCTGCAACCATAATAACAGGCAAAGTGTTATTTTCGTCTAAGAATACATACCTTAAATGACTAGGCAACTGCTTCAATTCAATCACAGATGGTTCCTTAATAGATGGTTTCGCTGAAGGATTTGGCGTATTCTTCAAGTCCAAGTCTAATTTCTTGGGAAAATATGAGTGTGACCCCATGCCTTGCAGTGCATTTAGAGTCTCCATATAATAAACCCAAAAGACTTCATCAAAATTCATGATCACTGCGACCAACGTTTCAACAACAAATCTTTCTTCTATAGATAATTCCATGTCACCATCTTCAACAATATCAATCGCAGACACCACACTCATATCTTGTGGTTGCTTCATCGACTTGCACACTTTGAATTTTGCCTCTTTGTTATTCAGCCAAAATTTTAGCTCCCCACTTTCTACATCAACTAGAGCTCTACCTGTGGCAAAAAATGGCCTTCCCAAAATTATGGGAACCTCAAAATCCACTTCGCAATCCAAAATCACAAAATCAGCTAGGAAAATAAACCTTTCCACTTTAACAAGTACATCACACAAAATACCCATAGACCTCTTCATCGATCTATCTACCATCATCAACCTCATCGCGGTGGGCTTTGGAGTTCCCAACCCCAGTTGCTTATATATGGCCATTGACAAAAGATTTCTACTCTCCCCTAGATCGTATAGAGCCTTTGTAAACTCGAAGGCGCCAATGGTGCATGGTATAGTGAATGCACCTGGGTCCTCTTTCTTCCACACCAAGGACCTTGTAGCAATAACACTACAATAGTGAACATTATGTGCTGGTTCGAAACTTGCAACTCTCTTCTTCGTTACCAAGCCCTTCATGAACTTAGCATAACCTGACATTTGCTCTAGAGCTTCTACAAGCGGAATATTTACTGATAGTTGCCGAAGCATGGATATGAACTTCAAGAATTTTCCATCTTCGGCTTTCTTCTTGAGCCTTTTAGGAAATGGGGGAGGAGGTCTAGGTATTTGTTGTAGAGGCAAAGTTACCTCTACTGCAACTTTTTTTGCCCTTGACGGCTTCTCCACCATTTTAACTACCTCTAAATCATCCACAATTTCAGCATCAACCTCTGCTTCCTCATCTCTTTCTATGCTATCTTCCTGCTTAATACTTGAAGGTTTTGGTTCAGGAAGTGATTTACCACTTCTTGCAGTGATTGCCATGCAATGCCCATCTTTCTTTGGGTTTTGAATGGTATCACAAGATAGTGTTCCATTCTTTCTTTGGTTTAGCGAGGCTAATAATTTCCCCATCTGCTGCTTGAATTGTTTGATAGATGTAGAGTGCGAACCTACAAGTTGAATCATACTGGAGAAATCAATTCTCAACTCTTTGACTCCCACATCAGTAGGCTAACTCTCTAGAGGACATTTGCTAAGATATCTTCCATCATGGAACTGCTAGAACCACTACCTGTTCTATCTCTACTTCCTGGAGGTACATATACACCATTATGCTCATTTTTGTATCCCTCCTTGTTTTGCCAGTTGCCTTGTTCCCGATTCCATGGTCTGTCATACTGACCATCTCTCTGATAGTTCCTACCTCGATATCAAGAATTATAGCCTTGGTTACCCGAGTTATAATTCTAGAAACCCTCTGATTGTTCAAGTACTTGGCCTCCTCAGCAAAATCAACTTCCTGCTCTCCATACCTATTTGTGGCACCCACTGCATTTACCTTTTCGTGACCAGCAGTGAGATGTTTCGTGATGAGGTCCATTTGGGTTTTCAGGTGAGACATATCTTGGTCCCATTCTCCCTCTCTCTACCTTTCTTAGCTGAGAGTTCAAAGGTGAACCCAAGGCCTCCAACCTCTGCATCTCTTATGTACCACGCTTTGATGTTCTTTGATACTTCGTTCATGATAACTATAATCTTAGGAATGGTTTGGTCATGAACGATCCACCGCATACTGCATCCACAACTGGTTTAGTGATGAAGTTTAATGACCTATAAAATACCTGCTTCAAGTAACTATCAGTAAGACCATTATTTGGGAACTTCTTTAGCTTTTGGCTAAACCACCACCATGTGTCATGCATCGCTTCACACGGTAGCTGCTTATGAGAACCTATCTCATCTTTTATCTGCAGCTCTTTCACCTTTAGGAAGAATCTCTCAATGAAAACCTCTCTTAACTCTGCCCAAGTTCTAATTGAGTCATGCGGCAACTCATTCAGCCAATTTGTTGCTTCCCCAACTAGAGACAAGGGGAACAACCTAAGTCTCATCGCAGTTTGGCTGACTCTAGGAATCTCAGTTGACTTGTAGATTGCAACGAAGTTCATCAAATGTTGGTTAGCATCCTCACCAGTAGTTCCTCTAAACATTCCCTTCAAGTTCAGTAGTCGAATCATAGTGCTAGTGATGGTGAACTTCACCCTTGGAGGTAATGCTGGCAGTACTATACCTCCAGTAGCTCCCGCCCCATCGATTTCCAGGTCATCTTCTTCAAATGCCATACGCACCGGTTGTTGGACTCTACGCCTTGGAGCTAGTGGTTAGTGTTGAGGAGGTTCTATCTCCTCTATCCCTGCATTGTCCTCAACTACTCTGTTCGGGTCGTTAGCATTATGCTGAGCACCTCTAGCGTTGGCCTCAGCATCTTATCTTAGTCTCTGCCTCTGGCTTCGAGTTCCTGTGCATTCACCATCTTTTATATTATTTTGCCTAATTCCAAATTGTAAGGAATCAAAGGCACTCCCTTACTTTTGGAGTTTGGCATGCACTAATGAACTCACCTGTAAGTGACACAGACAAGAAAAAAGAAGTAAAATTAGGAAATACAACTACAACTGAAATAACAGCTAGTAAAGTATTTCTGAATTGAAATTCCCTGGTAGCGGCGCCAAAATTTGATACGTCCAAACTTACACCTCAATTATGATGTATAAATGGTCAAAGTCAATTTATAGAACTCAACTGGAGTTGAGGTTGATCCCAAAGGAAATTTACTACAGAAATATCCTCACTGATGCTCTTATTCAATTGTGGTTTATATTTCCAAAATAAAGTAACTTACAGAAAGTAAATATTTAGTTGATTGTTTGTTTAAGTAACTAATGCTGAATTTAGTATCAAAGTTATTAGAAGGAACAATAGTTCCACAATTTTAGTGGTTGATTAAACGAGACTAGGATTGTGTTCCCTATGACATTCACTTCACTATTGAATTCTATATGAATGACTGCTTGTTGTTAATATTATATGTTCCTAGCAAGTTAGATACATCTAAACGCATTTCAGCCCTATTAGATGATTTCCACTCTTCTCCTCTCGATCTTAGAGTGCTTTAGAGATTACCTTGCTTATTCTTTGTGATAGTTATCTTCTCTCGAAATCTAACATTTCACACCAAATTAATGGAGTTTGATTTTACCTTTTCCTAATCATTACTTTTTTCTCGAACAAATAATCAATACAGGTAAATTCCAATGAGTGCACTCATTAAAAAATAATTATTACGAAGGTAAAAGCAGCATATGCAATTAACAAACTGACATTACTTCTATTTGAATTCGTAGCTATGTTTGTCATGGTTCCCACAACCCTAGTTATTGTATTTAGCCACTCATTATTTCAAGAAACATAGCAATAGACATTATTGAAAGCATAATGAAATAAACTTACAATAATAGCAAACCAAAAGCTTCTTGATTTTCAAGACTAAAACAAGAACGCAAAGTTTTTATCCAAAGTAAAATGACCTCGAGATGTGATCGAACGTAGAACTCATGTTTCTCCAGTCACAATATTCCAAAACTAGTCGATGATAAAATATGATATTCAAAAATAAACCCTAAGTAATTAAAATAGTCTTTTGAAAAGAGTCCTACACGAAATAGGACACATATATGTGACACAGTTCATGAGCAGGGCACACGACTCATGAAGCTCTTCACGGATCCTCAAAACCCCTCGTGAACCCACACTTCAACAAAAAGTTGTTAACTTCATCTAACACTTCCTCACGAGACACTATACGGCTTGTGCAAAGCACCACGGTCCGTTTGGAGTCTCGTATCATCATACTTAAATTTTTCTTTCTTCTAGAAAACTTCCACGAGTATCCTTATGCTACGTACAAATCACCACGTCTCATACAGCCTCTCGTCAAGTCTCTCTCAGTTCACTTTTAACTCTTTCTTTCCAGCACTTGTTTCCAATACATTTTACCTTCACATTAGCAAAAGAAACATCATATCCACATAAACATGCTTAAATTTAAGCACTAATTCCTTTGTTTTGGGCGTCGGATGTGCTATTAAGTTCTCAGCACATTAGTAGTCCAAAGCTACTAATGCGGTGTTGCACCAAAATCACACACTTAAGTGTACACAATGTAAGAAGTAGTAAATGCTCTGTTACGAGCCGAATGATCGAACCCAAAGGACTTTGGACTAGTATATATTTTATATTTCTTTCAACAATAATCACATGCAAGTGTGCAAAAAGAGTTTGAATAGTGATTGCAACTTAAAGATAACAATTGACAAATAAGTAATGCCAGGTGACAATGACTTTAATTTAAACTAAAGTTGTAATCAATATTTGAGAAATTCCAGGGCAATGACTTTCATGCGAATTCTTGCAGAGTGTTTGCAACCTTAGATTCCATTTTGTTATCGAGTTATAGATTTACCAGGTTAATAATATGGTTATGGTCTCCTGAGCCTCTGACCGTCTAACAAAATTGGAAACCTAACTACATCATTTAGAAGGGATAGGTCAACCATTTCTAAAGCATTATGTTGTCTTTCAGTTTATTAGCTAAGTGAGAAAAACTAGGTATATCCCTACCCTCAATGCAAATCAATCCTTCTTTTTAGTGAAGAACGATCCCAGTCCTTATGTTCCATGTTTTATCCCTGAAAAGCTCTCCCGAGTTCAATATAAGACAATAGATATATTTCAATTGTGATCAAGCACCAAAATAAACAAAATAAGAACATAAGAAAAACTCGCGTGATAACAAAACTTCATTTTAAGTTTTATAACTACACAATCTTCTTAGCCGCAACCCTAGAAAAGTTGAATTTAGCCACTCATAATATGATTCATAAGTTTTAATTCTCCAAAATACATTCAAGAATTAAAGAGTAGGAAATAACCCATAAAATAGTCTTTGTGCGTACGTTCTCGACAAAGTAGAGAAGCATTAAAATATCACATAATTATCCTATTTATAGTAGAATAGGAGTTCACATCGCTGGTGCTAGGTCCGTGGCATGCCTCCATTACAGAGACATCTGCCTAATGCCTTTTCAGATTCTTTCCCAACTACATGCCATGCCTCCAACATGGAGATATATGTCTATTTATCCTCAATAAAAATTCCCAGCTCTATGGCACTCTCTCATGCATAGCTGGGTTAACACTTTCATTTTTTTCCTTCAACTTCATCCTTTCTTGATTGTTTCATCATTTCAACTCGTTCATTAGATTAGCCTCCACTTCAATGCATTACCTCTTCAACATTTACTTTTCCGTCTTGCTCAATCCATATGCAACACCATCCTACACAAAATCTAATCACTTTTGTTAGTTCATGGACACAATCACTAATAACTATGAGAATACAACATAAGTTATTCTCGAACTTAGCTATAACATGGGTATAAAATGGCTTTAGGACGTATAAATACTCCCAAGATTACCACCCCACACTTAATGCTTTGTTCATCCTCGAACAATTCCTTGCATCCACACCAAACAGGACTCCAACACATCTTTTTACACAAGGTAGTAAAACATAGACTACAATGACTAGCATAGATATCAAACTTCAGACCAAGCATGTCACAATATCAACATTAACACAAGAATGGCTACATCAACACCACCTATGCTCAAGAATTGGCTCTAGAATTTTTGACAAACTCATGAATATTACTCACTCAAGAAATCATATAAATAACATATCCTTCATTAAAGATATTCCCTCACCACAAGAGAGTTACCCATAATCACTCACAAGTAAACAAGTCATCAAAAGAATGGGTGTAAGAATATAATTTCACTCACTTCTCCCAAAAGAATTCTCATGCAACACAAGATGAACCATATGCTTTTCCATAGTGGAATGTTCCCCTAATATAAGAATATGCAAGTTTAAGATCAAATAGGATTTTGCGGGTTGTAATGTAGGGTAAGAGATGGGTAGGAACTATTTTTGGATAAGAATATTGACTAATGTTCCTAAGCGCTTTAAGATGTTGTAATTTTTATTTACAAACATCTTTGAACAACACATTTCACACCACTTTTCTTTCCCCGAATTATCCATGCTTATCCCTTCTCTTTAAGCTCACTTGCATAACATTAGTAGGAAGTTTTCAACTTTTTACCATATTTGTAACGTCCCTACCAATCATGCCATAAACATTTTTTACACACCAATAACTATTACTTTGGGGAATCCACACTTACTTTTTCCTTTCTTCAATCCTACCTCCCTTGTAACTTAATTTTTCATATCAAGCGCTAAGGAGTTTTGGAGAAAATTCATGGTCTATTAAGAGAATGGGAATAAGTTTTATATGATGCTACCAAAGAATAAGCTAAAGGCTCAAAGGGGCTAACTAGGATCATACATTGAGGTAGATAAAACAAGGTATAAATAAGGATATTAAAGAAATACCTACATCACTTCCTAATCTCAACTTTCTTCATTTCTCTTTACACACACCGGACAAGTTTTAGACATTAACATGTAACCATGTAATGTGATAAAAATTTAACAAACATGACATATGTTTAAGTCAAGAAGGATCTCTATAGATTCTCAACTAAGAAATTGAAAGAATTTTGTTTTATGCACAAGTCAAACTCGAGTCATCTAAAAGAGCCTAGGTGTCTCAAACATAGTTATTTAACATGCTTTTCAAATTCCAAATTTGCCTCATGCTGTCGTGTTGCCTAGAAAGAACACCTTAACACAAAAACAAATAAAATGACAAAGTTACCCTTAAGATGATCATCATCCATCCATCATAGGGCAACATCACTAACTATATAAACTAACACGATCCTAAAAAGAAATAATTTGGTTGGTTCAACGGGACTATCCTTGGTAAAATAATCAAAAACAAAAGACAAAGAACCCAAAATAATATAAAATAAAATTACTAAATACGTATTCAAAAAGGAACTCCATACCCAACCAACCCACACTTAAAATATTAGCACTGTCCGCAGTGCTATAGTAAAATATAATAAGCAAAACAAAGGTAAGGTGTTAGGAACTCCAATATTAGTTGTCCAAGGCCTTGTTCTATGGATCAACCATCAAGAGGGATAAACAAACCTCCTCATCCTCATTATCATCATTATCTAACTCTCCATATGAGCTTGTTCGATGTTTATCTTCGTTAGTGGGGATGTCATCCTTTGTGGGCTCTACAAACTCTGTTCCAATCCTCAATAGTGCTATGACATGATTGTTCAGAGATTAATCCTACTCTACTTTCTACAGCTTATCATGAAGGGATGGTCACCCTCTATTTCTATGCCGCAACATCTCCAGGCCAAACATGCATGTAGTAATGCCATCAGCCGAGCATTTTACTTGGCTAATGTAGGCATAGGCCCATGAAGAGTATCCATCACCTTTGTTTTGGTCACATCTATCAGTGTCATCATCACTAGTAGTGGTTTGTAGTCTAGGTCCTCTTCTTCAACCTCATGATCTCTCAACGACCTTGTCAGAAACCCGCCAAAACCATATTTGCGGCTTGCATACAACCTAGATTTTCTCATGGCTAACTTGATAACAACCCAAAAGTTGATCTTTGTTTGAGTCATTATAGCATAAACAAAACAAAATCAATCCTTGGTCACATCAGTCACATGCACACTAGTAATAAGATAGTTACAAACAATTTTGAGCCACACTCAAGCCTCCCTACTCATATGAGAATTAGGGAAAGTTTGATGATACTCCCCGTAGTAGTGGCGATTCCATCTAGCTATTGACCTCCTCCCACTAAGCAAATTGTGAATTTCGCCATATGGAGGTCTAATGTTCATATTCCTTAGGATGTAGGGGTGATAACATTCAACTATACACCTAATAATCATTGTGCAAATGATCTCTTGCAATATAAAACCAAAAAAGAGTTGGGGTTGATCCCACAGGGAATGGATGAAAGGAATTTATCGTATAATGTATTCTATTGTACTAGAACTTTGTACATTGAAACAATTTATGCATAAGGGGGGGCGGGGGTTTAGTAATGATCCAATTTCGAGAATTCAATGATTAACAAGTTAACAAGTCTACAATGGAAGCCTAAAACAAGGGTTTTCACAAGTAAGAAACGAATCTTAGGAGTGTGCTTTACTGGACGCTAATTTCACAAAATGAGTATTAATAATTGCTAAAATTAGTTGACTGTCAATGGGTAAACTAGATTTAAGATAATGACAACTATTTATCAATCAACCATCACATATCATGTAAGTAATTAATCATAAGAGAATGTAAAGTAATTATCAACTATCTCTTCTACTATATGATCTTTACAAGAAACATTAGAGATTTAAAGAAAACAAGAGTTTGCAATCTCAAATTCTAAGTTAAACATGAAGAGGAAGCCAAACCCATATAAAAACAACACTAAATTAAGCAATCAAACAACAACCATATGAGAATTAATCATCCATTACAAGTGCAAGCCCCTAAGATAAGGGGGTTTAGCTGTTCATACTCAAAGCTAAAAGGATTTTACAAAATTTATTGCTCATTATAGCCAAATGATTGAACAAATTCTGAGAAATTAATCCCAAATTCTTCCAACCCAAGAAACTTCTCCCCAATCTTCAAGTACAAGTTACTACTCCCAGTAAGAGGGTTATTCAGAAAAGTAAAAGTTATGGCTATTTATATTTTTCCAAAAAATCTTCACAAAGATGCCCTTTTTTTTAACTTATCGGAGGGCTCAATCTGTCATGACCCAAAGTACACCCTAGATGTGACATGGCGAATAGGATCCCGGGAGAGCCTAAATGAGCCAATTGACATAAATATGATGTAATGAAATACAATAAAAAAGAATATAAGCAATAAAAGTCCCAAAGCTTTATATGACATAGGAGATACCAACAAAATAGATAAGCGAATACGCGGAACATTAACTAAATCGAACATAAGACTTCTATCCATAGATGTGACTAGGACAAATCCCTATGTCACGAACATAGTGTGAAAACCAAAAGACTAAGAAAGTAATAAAGTGACTATCGCCTAGCCCTCAAAACATGAGGACTCACCAATCCAAATGATAAGCCGCTGAGCAATCCCGATATAGCCATGTCCGGAAGGAGGAGGATCAGACCCTATATTATGAAACAATATAGGCACAATACGCATCAATACTTTGAATGCGCTGAGTATGGGGAAATGAGTAAAACATAAACATGATAATATGATGAACTTAAACCATGATATGCATGACCAAGTAAAACGTAGTAAAAGCCTTCAAAGTGAAATCATAAGTCATGGACATGGTCAATGCATATTTTAAAATCATATGAGAAGCTTTGACAAAACCTTTGAAGAAAACATAGTTCATTTGTGTGATTCTTATCATTAATAGACAATAGACCATGTGAGCTATAACATGGAATTCATTATGACCCTCACACCGAAAAGAGAGGGTCCGATTTGCCAATCTAAGGACACCATACATTCATTCTTGCTAAAGTGGATCCACTAGCTTAGGTCATTTAATAAATCCTACAGGGGCATGTAATTTGGAAAAAGGGAATTGCTACTAAAGGCCAAACCTCTACTAACAGTAAGGCCTCCATTCCATAGTCCTCTCGGTACTAAGTAAATTCCAACCGAATATATATAATAATAATCATATCAAAATACTTGGAAAGGCAATAATCAAAGACTACCAATTCAATCATAAATTCATATTAGAATAGCTTCTTTCAAAACCCTGATTTCATAATTGTTCATCAAGAAATTTTCTTTTTAAGCATCTAAATCCTGATTTCTTTCGAATGTGAAAAAACCTTTCACAAATCATTGACACTTTATCGTAAAAAATATCCTTTAGTCATAAATCATCAGTTTCTTAAAACATGCATAAACCCATAATCATAGTTCATAAGTTCATAATCATAGTAAAAGCAATAAGGCATGTACTCATATGAAATCAATTGAAAAATATGTAATTGAATAAAATCATGCATAATAAGATTGAATGTAAGTAATTGAACAAAATGAATTGAACCCATGAAAATTTAACATGAACCATAGGAAATAAGTGAAAATCAATTGAAGAATTGGGTATCTTTTGGGACCCAATGGATGAAAGGAATCCATTGGTGAAGTTCCCACATACTTTGGGTAATCGAATCCCTAGAAATGGAGGAAGAGACATTAAAGCTTGAAACCCTAGCTTTTCACCTTGGGAGCTTGAGAGAGGATTCAAGAAGAAGAACTTTGAGAGAATTTGTCAGTTTGATTGAATGGGTAGATTTTGAAGGGTAAAATCAGTTATAGTAGTTATAGCATCAAAACGACATAGTTTAGGGCTTAAATGGATAGAAAGTGACCAAAACATCCTTAACTTAAAACTGCCAGATGGGCTCTATGGCCATGACCTATGGTCTGTAATAATTCCTATAGACCGTCCTGGTCAATCAGAGGGTCAACTACTGGAACCTAAAGATTCACCTTCTTTCCACGAACACCTTCTACGGTCCGTAGAACTTTCTACGGGCCATAGACCCTTCTTGTAGGAACCCTTCTTCTAAAAAAATTTCACCAAGTTTAGGACCCCTTCTACGACCACTTCCTACGTGCCATAGAAGCTTCTACGGACCATCCTGGTGGTCTGTAGGACTTCTTCTAGGAATTGAATTTTCCCATTTTCCAGAATCCTTCCAGGAGAGTCTTCCTACGGATCGTAGGACCTTGTATGGTCCATAGATGGGCTCATAGGAACTGAGCTAGTACAACATTTTCTGCAACTCTCCTTTCCAATTCAACATTCCAATTTCTGAGGTGTTACAATATCTCCCCCTTGGGAACATTCATCTTCGAATGGGGCTCAAGATAGCACGAATAAAGTAGAGAGATATCTAACAACCCAACATGAATGTAATTTACATCAAAATGCATATAATCAAGGAGAAATTGAACCCAAGCTAAAACATAAACTTAAAACAAGTTTTCATGAACATACATGCATATGGAAACATTAGAATGACTAAAATGCATGAATTCGAAAGAATGAACCATGAGGAACTAAATACCTCAAGCTAGAATAGCAGCGGAGGGAAAGAGGTTAGGATACTTGGACATTATATCGACTTTAGCTTCCCAAGTCGTACCTTTGACTAATTGATTCCTCCAAAGATCTTTCACTGAAACAACTTCTTTGTTTATCAACTTCCGGACTTGATTATCCAAAATTTCAACCAGAACCTCTTCATAAGAAAAACTTTCCTTTACTCATAAGCTTTCCGATGGCACTATAGACGTAGGATCACCAACATGCTTTTTCAAGAAAGAGACATGGAACATGGGATGCACCGATGCCAAATCGGAAGATAACTCTAATTCATAGGCCATTTTGCCAATACACCTCAAAAACTTATATGTGCCCACATAACGGGGACTAAGATTCCCTTTCTTTTCGAACCTCATCACACCCTTCATTCGTGATATTTTCAAGTAAACCCCATCATCAACATCAAATTTAATCTGTCTTTTTCTATCATCGACATAAGACTTTTGTCAACTTTGAGCCGTTTTCAACCTTTTCCTAATAAGTCAAACCTTTTCTATAGCCTCATGCACCAACTCGGACCCTATCAAGGCGACCTCAACAACTTCAAACCAACCAATAGGAGACCTACACCTCCTACCATAGAGAGCCTCAAATGGAGCCATTTGGATACTCGAGTGATAACTATTATTATAAGCAAACTCCATTAAAGGCAAATGATCATCCCAATTACCCTTAAAGTCAATTATACAAGCTCTCAACTTCTCTTCCAAACTCCGAATAGTACGCTCGGCTTGGCCATCGATTTGAAGATGAAAAACCATACTAAACTTCACTTGAGTACCTAGACCCTTCTGAAATGACCTAAAGACACCACCATCCTCGGAATCAACCAAGTAAACACCCAATTAGGATAATCTATGAATATCGCGAACTAACTCTTTTTTACCATCCTCAACATGAGCAACAGTACCCATCAATAGTCAACTAAGAACATTGGCCACCACATGCACCTTACCCGGATGATAAAGGACATTCATATCGTAATCTTTCAACAACTCAAGCCATCTCATTTGACAAAGATTTAAATCCTTTTGTGTGAAAAAATAATTCAAACTCCTATTATCGGTGAACACATCCACATGAAAACCATAAAGGGAATGTCTCTAAATCTTCAAGGAAAATACTACCGCCGCTATCGCCAAATCATGAGTGAGATAATTCTTTTCATGCACCTTCAATTGCCTTGAAGCATAAGCAATGACTTTCCCACATTGCATCAAAACACAACCAAGACCAATCAGTGAGGCATCACAATAAGCCACAAAACTATCAGATCCTTCCATTAATGTAAGAATAGAGGCTGAAGAGAGTCTACCCTGCAACTCTTGAAAACATTTCTCACATGCTTCTGACTACTGAAATTTCATCTTCTTTTGATTCAACGTAGTCAAAGGCGAAGTGATGGAGGAAAATCCTTTCATAAACCTCCTATAGTAACTGGCCAAACCCAAGAAACTTTTAATATCTGAAGGGGATAGAGGTATAGGACAGTTCTTAACTGCCCCTCGGTCTTCTTAGAATCAGTTTGAATATCATCACAGGAGACAATGTGGCCAAGTAAGGCAATAGACCTCAACCAAAACTCACACTTGCCAAACATAGCTAACAATTGACAATTCTTGAATATATTTAACACAACCTTTTAATTCTCAACATGTTCATCCTTGCTCCGTGAGTAAATCAAAATATCATCAATGAACACAATTACCAACATGCCAAGATATTGCTTGAACACCCTATTCATAAGATCTATAAAAGCCGCCGGTGAATTTGTCAACCCAATTGACATCACAGTAAACTCATAGAGGCCATACCGAGTTCAAAAAGCCATCTTCGGAATGTCACTTTCCCTTACCCTCATTGATGATACCCCAATCGAAGATCAATCTTTGAGAAGAAATTCACACCTTGGAGTTGATAAAAAAAGTCATCGATCCTTAGAATAGGATACTTATTCTTTATAGTGACCTTTTTCAATTGACGATAATCAATACACATACGGAGTTAATCATTCTTCTTTCGAACAAATAACATCGGAGCATCCCATGGTGAGATACTCGATCTAATGAAACCCTTATCTAACAAATCTCTCAACTTATCCTTTAACTCCTTAAGTTCTTCCAGAACCATATGGTAAGGAGGAATATAGATAGGTTACATATCTGAGATACGGTCAATACCAAAGTCTATTTCTCTTTTGCAAGGAATACCGAGAAGATCATCGAGAAATATTTCTAGAAACTCATTTACAATCGGAACTGACTCAAGTGTAGGGTTTTCAGAATCCGTATCCCTAACTCGAATAATATGATAGATGCAACCCTTAGAAATCATTTTTCTAGCCTTTAGTCAAGATATAAACTGACCCTTAGGCACTGAATTTCGTCTTTTCCATTCTAAGATAGGTTCGTTCAGAACCTCGAATGTGACCAATCGGGTCCTATAATCTATGAAAGTAACAAGTGAAGTCAATCCATCTTAAGAATGACATCAAATCTATCATATCAAACTCTACAAGATCAATATGAGTGACTCTATGAGAAACAAAAACTGGACAATTTCTATAGACTCGTTCAGCCACAATGGAGTCACAAACAGGTGTAGAGACTAAAAAAGGTTCTAAAAGAATTTTAGGACTAACATCAAATCTCACAGCCACATAAGGAGTCACAAAAGACAATGTTGCACCTAAATCAACCAATGCATGACATCGAGATAAAAAACTAGTAATATACCGATCACAACATTTGGAGAACCCTTATGATCATATTAAATCTGAAGAGCATAGAACCTATTCTGACGAGGAGCACGATCTGAATAAGAACCGCTAGGCTAAGCTTTCCTACAATCCTTTCCCTTGTCAACTCACAATGGACAATCCTTTAACATGTGGCCACTCTTTCCACAACCATAGCAAATATCCGTCCCGTCTAAGCATTTTCTCGAGTGACTTTTGCCACACTTTGGCAAGTAGGAACCGAAGATCCACTAGAACCACCTTCTTGAGGCTTAGGGTTAAACACCCTATCTTTGTTGAACTTCGGAGCTGAAACATTAGAAGAATTTTGATCAAAAACTTTTGGCAAAATAGAGAACATCCATGTTCACAAAACCTAGAGTGGGAGGAGTCACCCTCACCTATATTTGCCCTTTTTGACTCTCTAGCTTTCTCCTTTAGATTTTTCTCCTCTATTTGTTGGGAATATTTCATTAAACGGGAGATATCCATCTCCTTGATTAGCATGGTGGTTCGATATTCTTTGACCACCATCTCTGATACACCTGATACAAACTTACTCAAGCTTGCTCTAGAGTAGGCAACCATAGTAGGAGCATATTTTGACAATTAAGTGAACTTCAATGCATACTCTTTCACACTCATGTTCCCTTGTTGAAGATTGATGAACTCAAGCACTTTCACTTCCCTCATTTCAAGAGGAAATAATTTATCAAGAAAAGCTCCTTTGAATTTCTCCCAATCAAGAGGACCCGTATCAATTGCCCTATCTTCTTTCCATTGATTGAACAATACTTGAGCAACACCCTTAAGTTTGTAAGCAGGTAAGTTCACCTTTTACACCGGTGTAACTCCCATAATCTGCACGATTTTGTGGACTTCCTCTATGAACTCTTGGGGATCTTCCTCAACTTTCGACCTATGAAAGTCTAGGGGATTCATCCTTGTGAAGTCTCTTACCTTGTTGCTATAGGACCCACAATTGGGTTCTTGAGAGATACAACCTCTCAATTAGCTTGATCAATCATAACTTGAGCCAACACTTGAAAAGTGGCTCTAAACATGGCATGTGCCACTTTCTTGGCCAAAGGACTGACCGACACTTGAGGAACTTTGGGTTCCACATTGTCACCAACATTTCTTCGCACATGAGCTCTTCAAGGAGGCATATCCTGAAAAGTATCGAACAAGAGTTAGGAGCAAGGCCTTTATAGAGAAAAAACTCTATGGTAAGACTTTAGAGTAATGAAAGAAGTGAGGTTTCCTAAACGCCTGTTGCCTCCTATTCCTGAATGTGGCGTGCTTCACACTCATGAACAAGACTCCACTCGACGTGGCTTGTCAGATATCCTAGGACCTTTCTAACTGGGATTACATGTCTCCTTTTGTACTTATATTTTAACTTGTCTTTTGTTTTCGAAACAGTTTATTTATGTGGTTCACTTTTGGGACTTGTACTCTTGTTAGTACTTCTATACTTGTGACTTCCAGGTTTTGGGAGGTGTTTTGTGTATATAGTTTGTCTCGCTTCCTCTTTCTTATGTGTTGTAATTTTTGCTTCCGCTTAGTTGAGGATTTGTTCCCACCCTTAGTCCCATTATTGTTCAGTTATGGGATAGGGTTTGGCTGGCCTACTGGTGGGTTGGTAAGCGCCTCCATAACTTGAGAAATCGGGTCGTGACAGGTAAGTGTTTGGGTTTTAGGTTTTAGAGAAAGAATTTTGTTCAGGTTCAGGTTCATGTTATAGGAGGTAATAGTCTTGTAGTGATGTGACGAACCAAGTTCAATTTAGGGTCCCTCAAACTTTATGTCTTATTTTCACGACCTAAACTACCCACTAGACGTGACATGACGTACAAGACCCCGAAAGGCCTCATACAAGCCACTTAGCATGCATAATACAAGATCATAGAAATTTTTAAGAAATCAAAACGAGATTTGATTAAGCAAGGAGTTTTATCGAAAACATAGCGAAAGTCTAAACATAGTCTCAAAGCCATCTAAAATTCATAGAATGAAAAGTTGGGACGTAACCCATACAACTTCAACAATAAAAGACATGAACGATAAACATGGCTATGTCCTCGAAGTATGAGGACTCACCAAGTCTTCAAGATCCTTCTACTACAAGCTCTAGCCACGAGTGGATGGACAGGAGTCTACGCGTCCTACATTAATAAATCAATGTAGAAAGAGTATGCGTTAGTACAAACATGTACCAAGTATGACAACTATGTATAAAATCATGTAATCATATTAAAAGGGTAAAGTAATAGTATTACATGAAGAAAACATGAGTTAAAATCAATGGTTAGTACAAAGAAACCATCTTAAAGAAAACATTCTTGAAATACCTTTGAGTGAAATAAACTTAGTTCATTTTGTGGGAAGTTAGCCTTAACCAACATGTATGACCATGTAAGCTATCAACATAGAATCCGGTGTCCTCCCTACACCGATATGGCCATTCTACTTGCCAAGGTAGGACCCTTAACTTATAGCTTACGTGGATTCACTAGCTAATGTCTATCTAAGACAATTATCCTATGGTGGCACATAGTTAAGGGATAAGGAGATTGCTACTAGAAACCCGGCCTCTACTAACAGGAGAGCTCCCATCTCGGTATCCACTAGGTGCTAAGCTTAAATCCCATGGAATAGTTATTTAATCATAATTCATACTATATCATTATTAATAGACACGGGTAATCGCCTATTGTCTATCATTAGAATAGCCCCTTAATCTTTGATTCATGTTTAGTTGAGAAAACCTTTCAACCTTATGAATCCTTTATGTGGGAAAACCTTTCACATTCATGATATGAGCAACATGTGAGATAACCTTTCACTATGCACAAATGAACGACATTGACACTTTAATCTTAAAGTATCCTTAAATCATCATAAATTTCATAATTGAACATGCATACTTTCATAAAACACATCTTTTGATCATTCATAAATTTATCATGAAATCATAGCTTTAGACATCATAAATCATGCATGGGTTCATCTAACTTCATAAAATCCATCTTTTTGTGGTTTAAACCCATCAATAAATCATTGTCTTGAAATTTAGGGATTTCACATGGGTTCATGGAAATTCATTTTAAAACATGCAATTCTAACCAATTTCATGCTTGAAAAGCCATAAACAAAGCAATTTGATCATAATTGAAATAACCCACATGATAGAAGAAAACCTAGTTATTGATTGAACAGTTCTTACTTAGAAAATTGGGGATTTCGGGGACCCTATGGAGGAAAGGACTCCATAGGTGAAAGCTATCATACCTCAATGTCAAAAGTTAGGAATCAATGGAGGTTTTGGAGACTTGACCTTCAAACCCTAGCCTTCTCCTTCTTCTTCTTCCTTACTTCTACAGAGAGAAATATTTGGGGATGTTTTAGGAATAGTTGAAAAGTGATTAGGAAGGGTGGAATTTCGGCTTAAATGACTTATATTGTTCTTAGGATTAGAGGGTGACCGACTTTATTTAGAAATTAATCACCTAGGAAAAAGACCAAAGAGCCTTTTAAAAATAACTAACTAGGCCCATCTATGGTTTGACCTATGATCTGTAAGTCATCCTACTGACTATCATGTTCGACCGTAGATAGATTCAAATATTTTTCAACTGGGACCCCCAACGATGGGTGACCATGTACAATCTGTGGTTCAACCTACGGTTCGTACATCACTATTGTAGGTCTCACACTAGGCCCTGCAAATTTTACTAAGTTTGGGTCTCACCTACGAAGCCTACCTACGATCCGTACATAGAACGATGACTCATCCTGTTGCACCGTACATCAACTACTCTAACTTAACACTTGTAAAATTATGGACATTGGCAACCAAGATTCCTCCTACGGTTCGTAGGTCAGACAACGAACCGTTGGTGGTTTCTTTGGTACTGCACCTGTTAATTTTTTTGATATGTTGTATTTTCTTTCTTTAAAAAATTTGAGGTGTTACATTATCTCCCCCTTGGTAACATTCGTCCTTGAATGAGATTCAAGACATCATAAGGAGGGTAAATCAAGATCTAACAGCCCAACAAGCATGCAATCACATAAATGCATACATCCATGGAGGAAACATCAACAACAAGCGACAGCATGTTCAATCAAAACATTATTTCCTAAGGTCTATATTCAGCATGTACTCAAATGCACATAAACATGAAGAATCAATCAAATCAACTCTTTTTCTCAAAATTTAAGCTTTTCATGAATATGCATAAATAAGGAATCATGGAATGACTAAGACATACATGAGACCCAAAGAATGAACCATGAGAAACTAAATACCTCAAGCTAGAGTAGGATCGGAGGGAAAGAGATGAGGAAAACGAGACATCGTATCAGCCTCGGCCTCCCAAGTAGCACTCTCAACTAATTGATTCCTCCAAAGAACCTTCACGGAAGCAATTTTTTTATTCCTTAACTTTTGAACTTGCCGGTCTAGAATCTCAGCCGGAACTTCCTCATAACAAAGGGTATCCTTTATACCAAGACTCTCTAATGGTACTATAGATTTTGGATCGCCAACACATTTCTTCAACAAGGAGACATGGAATACCGAAGGCACCGATGCCAACTCCTTAGGTAAGTCAAGTTCATAACCAATCTTACCGATATGCCTTAAAATTTGATATGGGCCCACATAACGGAGACTAAGCTTCCCTTTCTTTCAAAACCTCATTCACCCTTCATGGGTGAAATCTTCAGGTAGACCCAATCATCAACATCAAATTCTAAATCTCTCCTTCTAATATGGGTATAGGATTTTTGTCGACTTTGAGCCGTTTTCAACCTCTCTCTAATAAGCTGGACTTTCTCCATAGCCTCATGTACCAACTCGGGACCTATCAAGGAGACTTCACCAACTTCAAACCAACCTATAGGGGATCTACACCTCCTACCATAAAGAGCCTTAAATGGAGCCATACCAATCCTCGAATGGTAGTTATTATTCTAAGAAAACTCAATCAAAGGCAAATGATCATTTGAATTACCCTTGAAGTCAATTACACAAGCCCTTAACATATCTTGCAAGGTTTGAATAGTACGCTCCGCTTTCCCATTGGTTTGAGGATGAAAGGTCGTGCTACGCTTCACAGGAGTTCCAATCCCCTTTTGGAAATATCTCCAAAATTGAAAAGTAAATTAGGTACCATGATCGGAGATAATGGATAAAGGCACTCCATACAACTTAGAAATTTCTCTCAAGTACAACTTAGCATAGCTTTCTGCCGAATAACAAACCTTAACGGGAATAAAATGGGCTGATTTTGTCATACGATCCACAATCACATAAATTGTGTCATGTTGTCGTCGGGTGCATGGTAAACAAACAATAAAGTCCATATTCAAATCTTCCCACTTTCAAGTAGGAATACTAATATCTTGGGACAAACCTCCTGGCTTTTGGTACTCAACTTTCACCTGTTGACAATTAGGACACTTACCCAGAAATTTCGCAATATCATTCCTCATCCCATTCCACCAATAGATCTCCCTCAAGTCACTATACATCTTGATAGCTCCTGGGTGACTGGAATATCGAGAACCATGGCCTTCTAATAAAATTTGCGCATCTCAAGTCATCTACATTGGGAACACAGAAAATGACCTTTATATTGAAGCATTCCATCTCCCCCTTGGGAGAAAGCCTCAACTGACTTCTCAAGCACCGCTTCCTTAAATTCAACCAAATTAGGATCAAGTCCTTGCTTCACTTTCACATCTGATACAAATGACGATTCTGAACCATTGTGAACCATAACACCACATTTGGTAGAATCCACCAACCAAACACCCAATCGGGCCAATCTATGAACATCTCAAACCAATTCCTTCTTATCATACTCTTTCTTAAGGCGGCTCCTCTTATTCTACGATAATCCAAGCTGCAGCGGCACCTCACGAACTTATTACTGGACATGAGAAACTCTACCCATTGATAACTGATGAGTGGGTGATTTACACACATTTGGAGTCCTTTTCTTGTCAATTTTGTAGTACTTAAGTAGAGAAAGAGGCTAATTTTCCTTTGAATGTTGTTTATAGGTACATGTTGGTGAAAAAGGAGCTTTGATGAAACAGAATGAAATTTGGGGCAAAATGGAGCTAAAAACTAAGATTTTGGAGCTGACAGTGAAATACTCTCCGCGAACGCGAAGAGCTGGGCGCGAATGCGGAGTGCAAGCGAGCAGAGAGGGACAAACACGGAAAGCCTCTGCGAACGCGAAGTGCAGGCAGATTGAGTACCGCGAATGCGGATGTCCTCCGCAAACGTGGAGAAGGATTACACTAAGCACCGTGAACGCGGAGCTACCTCTGCGAATGTGGAGAAGAATGGGTGACTAACGTTTGGGCAGTTCTGGAAATTCACATTTTGACCCCAATTCACCATATACACTGATTCATAGCCATTTTGGAAAAAGATTATTGATCATTGAAATATACAGAATACATTGAAGAGAACCTTGGGGATTGAGGATTGGGCATTGCTTTGAGATCAAGATTCCTCAACAAACACCATTAGAATGAAAATTGTGAGCTTGGGTTGTAATTATTTTTCACCTTTCTGCAACTCTTTGCTTTGTATTGTTTAATTCTAGGTGTTAATTATTGATTGGTGATTTGGATGTTGTGTTAGGCATAATCAATATTTGGGTTTTTGATTTCTATCTTGTGCTTTTGCAATTAGTTGAATGCTTTATCATTTATGAAATGGATTTTAGATTATCCAATTGATCTCATTCTTTAATTGCTTTTCATTGGATTTGATCACTCCTTGGACTTGTCAATTTACTTTGATTTAGCTAGTGGGAGTTAATTGAGGTTGGGTATGATTGATTGGGGTTAGCTCTTTTCACCTCCCTATACCTTTCCATGAGCTTCTCCTCTTCTATTTGTTGAGCGTGCACCATGAGATGAGAAATTTCCATATAATTGATAAGCATGGCGGTGCGGTATTCTTTGACCACCATTTCGGACACTCCTGAAACAAACTTACTCATTCTTTCCCTAGGATCGGCAAGCATAGTAGGAGCATATCTAGATATTTGAACTTCAAAGCATACTCCTTCACACTCATTTTTCCTTGGCGAAGGTTGATGAATTCAAGCACCCTTGCCTCCCTCATCTCAAGGTGAAAGAACCTATCAAGGAAAGCAACCTTAAACTTCTCCCTATCAAGAGGACCTCAACCGCCCTCTCATTCTTCCACTGTTCAAACCACACTTGAGCAACACCCTTAAGTTAATAAGCGGCTTACTCTGCCTTTTCCTCCGGTGTCACACCCACGATCATTAACACCTTGTACACCTCATCAATGAACTCTTACGGATCTTTCTCAACCATAGAGCCTTGAAACTCCGGAGGATTCATTCTAGTGAAGTCTCTCACCTCTACATGCCACCATACCAATATTTTGGTTCACATGAGCCACAACCTCCCTATTGGCTTGAGCCATCATGGCTTAAGCCAACACTTGAAAAGCTACCCTAAACTCTGCATTAGTCATTTGTTCGGCGAAAGGGTCGGCCGAAACTTGAGGAGCTTGAGGAGGAGCTTCTTGTTCCATATTTTCTCTCACATTCCTTCTAGTATATACCCTTCGAGTGGCCATATCCTGAAATGCATAGTATAGGGATTCGGAGAGAGACCTATAAAGTTAAACTCTATCACACGACTCTAGAATGATGAATGAAGTGAAATTTCCTAATCATCTTGTAGCCTCTTATTCCTAAATGTGGAGCGCTTCACACCGATGAACAAGACTCTACTCGACGTGGCTTATGAGACTCCCTAGGAACTTTTAAAACCTTGTGCTCTGATTACAAAGTTTTTCAAGACCTAAACAACCTACTAGACGTGACATGATGTACAAGACCCCGAAAGGCCTCATACAAGCCACTTAGTATGCATAATACAAGATCATAGAAATTTTTAAGAAATCAAAACAAGATTTGATTAAGCAAGGAGTTTTATCGAAAACATAGAGAAAGTCTAAACATAGTCTCAAAGCCATCTAAAATTCATAGAATGAAAAGTTGGGACGTAACCCATACAACTTCAACAATAAAAGACATGAACGATAAACATGGCTATGTCCTCAAAGTATGAGGACTCACCAAGTCTTCAAGATCCTTCTACTACAAGCTCTAGCCACGAGTGGATGGACAGGAGTCTACGCGCCCTACATTAATAAATCAATGTAGAAAAGACTATGCGTTAGTACAACATGTACCAAGTATGACAACTATGTATAAAATAATGTAATCATGCTAAAAAGGGTAAAATCATAGGATGCAATGACAAGGTCAAATCATAGTATAACATGAAGAAAATAAGAGTTAAAAGCCATAGTTAGTACAAAAAAATCATCTTAAGGAAAACATACTTGAAGTACCTTTGATTGAAATAAACTTAGTTCATTATATGGGAAGTTAGCCTTAACCTCTATGTAAGACCATGTGAGCTATCAACATGGAATCCGGTGTCCTCCCTACACCGATAAGGCCATCCTACTTTCAAAGGTAGGACCCTTAACTTCTAACTTACGTGGATCAACTAGCTAATGTCTATCTAAGACAATCATCCTATGGTGGCACATAGTTAAGGGATAAGGAGATTGCTACTAGAAATCCAACCTCTACTAACGGGAGAGCTCCCATCTCGGTATCCACTCGGTGCTAAGCTTAAATTCCACGGAATAGTCATTTAATCATAATTCATACTTCATCATCATCATTAGTAGACACGGGTAATCTCCTCTTGTCTATCATTAGAATAGCTCCTTAATATTTGATTCATGTTTAGTTGAGAAAACCTTTCAACCTTTTGAATACTTTATGTGAGAAAAACTTTCACATTCATGATTTGAACAACATGTGAGAAAACCTTTCACTATGCACAAATGAGCGACATTGACACTTCAATCTCAAAGTATCCTTAAATCATCATAAATTTCATAATTGAATATGCATAATTTCATAAAACCCATATTTTAATCATTCATAAATTCATCATGAAATCACAGCTTTAGAAATCATAAACCATGCATGGGTTCATCTAACTTAATAAAATCCATCTTTTCATGGTTAAAACCCATCAATAAATCATAATCTAGAAATTTAGGGATTTCGCATGAGTTCAGGTAACACCTCAAGCTTCCAACGGATTTTCAAATGCAGAACTCACTTGAACACAGTGACCTACGGAGGCAACCTACGAGCCGTAGATGGATTGACGGGCCATAGGTGGGAACCGTCAATGGCACTGTGAAATTTCAGGATTTCCAAGTTTCTGAACCTTGACCTACGGAACAGCAAGACGGTTCGTAGTCTAGTTGACAGGCCGTAGATGGGTTCCATAGATGCCTTCCAAACTTAGCCAAATTTTCAGCCCAAAATGAACTTTTTGAATCAATTGACGAAAGAGCAGGACGGTCCGTCAATTGATGTATGGACCTTAGATCCTGTCCGTCGATTGGCCCCAACAGTTTTTAATTAAGGGGTTGTTGGTCTTTTTCCTCATTGTTTACCTATTAAACTAAGTCGGTTATACCCTTAATCTAAGACCTATAAATACTTTCTAAGCGTAATTCCTTTCATTCTAATTCATTCCAAAACTCTCCTCTCTCAAATATTTCTTTCTCTACATAGAGCTCTCTCAACTCTCAAGGAAGAAGAAGGAGCGTGAATCCTCCATTGAAGACCTTCAATCTTCTCCAATTTCTTGTGGATTGCTTTGAGGTATAATATTGTTCACCATTAGGAGTCTTTTCCTCCAATGGGCCCTTCCTCTTCTTCAGGATTTTCAAAGGTTTACTCTAACCCAATTGAATTAGTCTTTGTGATCAATCATTGTGGGTTCTTCAATTATGATTTCAATTGTTGATTTTATGATTCCTAGTGCACGATATAGCGTGATAAAGTAACTTAGTGCACATAGTAGCGTGAATTACATGATTTGATGTAAAGATTACATGAACCCCATGATCCCGAGCTAATTCTCCCCAATTTGATCATATATCTTTGATTGTTGGGTTGAGTTATGATTTGATGAAGTTTATGAATTTTCTATGAAATCAAGTATGAATTATGAATGAAGTGAGGATAATTTTATGAATTTAGCATGATCAAGTCAAAAGCATGATTTTCCTCTTTTACGTGGATTCCTTCAAGTATGACTAAATTGCCTTGATTATGACATTCTAAGTGTTAGCTTGCATTGAATTGCATGGTTTGAGATTAAGCTTATGAACTAATACATGTCTCTTATGAAGGTACTGACACTTTAAAGGTGCTTTGAGATTGAAGCATTAAAGTTTTATGATATGTAGATATTGATGATGAATTATGAAAGAATTTTCTTAACTAAGGAGAATAGGGAGTAGATTCATTGAAAGGAACAAGAGGAGTTCCCTCATGTCTTCCCCCCTCCCTATGATAGTCAAGAGGAGATCCCTCATGCCTATCCAAGACAATACAAGAGGAGATCCCTCATGTCTTCTAAGGAGCTATTCTAATGGAAAGGACAAGAGGAGATCCCTCATGTCTACTCATAGTAAGGTAGGGGAGATCCCCCATGCTTTCTAATGATATGATAAGATGATGACTATGACTAATCCGTGGGAACTATGCTTAGCGCCGAGAGGACAAGAGGAGATCCCTTATGTCCCATCCCTATGTGCCCCCATAGGATGTCTTGAATAGACCTTTGATTAGCTAGTGGATCCACATAAGCTAAAAAGTTAATGGTCTTACCTTGGTAAGTAGGACACCCCTTTTATGGTGTGGGGTACACACCGGATTCCATGTTGATTGCTCACATGGTCTTATATGTCGATTAAGGCTATTTCCCCACAAGTTAATGAACAAGTGTTCTCATGATGAAGTAAAGGAAAGAAAGAAAGATGGTTTAGCTTGCTTTGGCCATGATAACTAATGTGTTTATATGCATTGTTATCATACTTAGTACTTAATTGTGCTAACGCATACTCTTGCCTACATTAACTTCTTTTGTGTAGGATGTGGCGATTCACCTTCCACTCATGGTTAGAGCATTGACTTAGAGTTGATAGAAGACTTGGTGAGTCCTCATCCATCCGAGTACATAGCCTAGTTGTTCTTATTTTCATGTCTTTCCTTATGTTGGATATTGTATTAGGCTGCGTCTCTATCACTTTTATTCATATTCTATGATATTAGAAGACTTTGAGACATGAGTTGTAGACTTCCGTTGTTTTGAGTAAAGCTTGATAAAAAATGCTCTTTTGAACTCTTGTTTCTCTATTATCTTGTATGTTATGTATGCTAAGGGCTTGTATGAGGCCTCTCAGGGTCTTGTACTCCGTGTTACATCTAGGGGCTACCCTGGGTCATGACAAAAATTTTATTCAGAGCGCAACCTTTTAGAAAGATCCTAGGATGTCTCATAAGCCGCGTCAAGTAGAGTCTTGTTCATGAGGGTGAAGCGCCCCACATTTATGAATGAGAGGCTATAAGACGTTTAAGAAATTCAACTTCCTTCATTACTCTTAAGTCGTGCCATAGAGTTTAACTCTATATATCTCTCTCCTAATCCATATCCTACGTATTTCAGGATATGGCGACTCGAAGAGCTTACGCTAGGAGAAAAATGGGAGAGAATGTGGAACAAGAAGCTCCTCCTCAAGTTCTGGCCGACCCCTTTTGCGGAACAAGTTACTAATACTCAAATCCTCATGGTTCATTCTTTTGGTCTCATGTGTCATAGTTGATTTCCATGAATCCTTGATTATGCATGTTCATGAAAGAGTCTTATATGATAATGTGCATTTGAGTATGAGTTGCATAAATTCTTCATGATATGATATGTTGATCATGCTTTAGCTAAGAGTTGATGTTTCCTCCTCGGATATGTGTATTTATGTGATTGCATGCTAGGTTGGGTTGTTAGTCTGTGTCTATTACCCTTCTCAAGATGTCTTGATTTTCATTCGAGGATGAACGTTCCCAAGGGGGAAATATTGTAACACCCCAAGCTTCCAAGGGATTTTTAAATGCAGAACTCACCTGAAGATAGTGACCTACGGAGGAAACCTACGGGCCGTAGATGGATTGACGGGCCGTAGGTGGGAACCGTCAATGGAATTGTGAAATTTCAGGATTTTCAAGTTTTTGAACCTTGACCAACGGAAAAGCAGGACGGTTTGTAGTCCAGTTGACGGGCCGTAAATGAGTTCCGTAGATGCCTTCCAGACTTAGCCAAATTTTCAGCCCAAAATGAACTTTCTGAATCAATTGATGGAAGAACTGGAGGGTCCGTCAATTGATGTACGGACCGTAGATCCTGTCCGTCGATTGGCCCCGACAGTTTTTAATTAAGGGCTTTTTGGTCTTTTTCCTAATTGTTTACCTATTAAGCTAAGTCGATTATACCCTTAATCTAATACCTATAAGTACTTTCTAAGAATAATTCCTTTCATTCTAATTCATTCCAAAACTCTCCTCCCTCAAATATTTCTCTCTCTAAAAAGAACTCTCTCAACTCTCAAGGAAGAAGAAGGAGCTTGAATCCTCCATTGAAGACTTTCAATCTTCTCCAATTTCTTGTGGATTGCTTTAAGGTATGATAGTGTTCACCATTAGGAGTCTTTTCCTCCAATGGGCCCTTCCTCTTCTTCATGATTTTCAAAGGTTTACTCTAACCCAATTGAATTAGGGTTTGTGATCAATCATTGTGGGTTCTTCAATTATAATTTCAATTGTTAATTTAATGATTCCTAGTGCACGATCTAGCGTGATAAAGTAACTTAGAGCACGAAGTAGCGTGAATTACATGATTTGATGTAAAGATTGCATGAACCCCATGATCCCAAGCTAATTCTCCCCAATTTGATAATATATGATTTGATTGTTGGGTTGAGTTATGATTTGATGAAGTTTATGAATTTTCTATGAAATCAAGTATGAATTATGAATGAATTGATGATAATCTTATGAATTTAGCATGATCAAGTCAAAAGCATGATTTTCCTCTTTTATGTGGGTTCCTTCAAGTATGACTAAATTGCCTTGATTATGACATTCTAAATGTTAGCTTGCATTGAATTGCATGGTTTGAGATAAAGCTTATGAACTCATACATGTCTCCTATGAAGTTAATGATGCTTTAAAGGTGCTTTGAGATTGAAGCATTAAAGTTTTATGATATGTAGATATTGATAATGAATTATGAAAGGATTTTCTTAACTAAGGAGAATAGGGAGTAGATTCAATGAAAGGAACAAGAGGAGATCCCTCATGCCTATCCAAGACAATACAAGAGGAGATCCCTTATGTCTTCTATGGAGCTATTCTAATGGAAAGGACAAGAGGAGATTCCTCATGTCTACTCATAGTAAGGTAGTGGAGATCCCCCATGCTTTCTAATGATATGATAAGATGATGACTATGACTAATTCGTGGGAAATATGCTTAGCACCGAGAGGACAAGAAGACATCCCTCATGTCCCATACTTATCTACCCCTATAGGATGTCTTGAATAGACCTTTGATTAGCTAGTGGATCCACATAAGCTAAGAAGTTCATGGTCTTACCTTGGCAAGTAGGACACCC
Source organism: Solanum appendiculatum (assembly GCA_018342035.1). Taxonomy (NCBI): domain Eukaryota; kingdom Viridiplantae; phylum Streptophyta; class Magnoliopsida; order Solanales; family Solanaceae; genus Solanum; species Solanum appendiculatum. The sequence continues at coordinate 1,628,543 of JAGDQO010000439.1, read as the reverse complement.
CTTTTACGGTATGGGGTACACACCGGATTCCATATTTATAGCTCACATGGTCTTATATGTCGGTTAAGGCTATTTCCCCACAAGTTAATGAACAAGTGTTTTCATGATGAAGTAAAGGAAAGAAAAAAAGATGATTTAGCTTGCTTTTGCTATGATATATGCTTTATGCTTCATGTTTCTCATGTTTATCATGTTTTTAGCTTTGCCATTTGCATGTCATGATTATATCTCTCTCTAGCATGACTTATGTGTTTATGTGCATTGCTATCATACTTTGTACTTAATTGTGCTAACGCATACTCTTGCCTACATTAACTTCTTTGGTGTAGGACGTGGTGATTCACCTTCCACTCGTGGCTAGAGCATTGACTTAGAGTTGATAGAAGACTTGGTGAGTCCTCAATCATCTGAGGACATAGCCTAGTTGTTCTTATTTTCATGTCTTTCCTTATGTTTGATATTGTGTTGGGCTGCGTCCCTGTCACTTTTATTCATATTCTATGATATTAGAAGGCTTTGAGACATGAGTTGTAGACTTGCGTTGTTTTGAGTAAAGCTTGATATAAAGTTCTCTTTTGAACTCTTATTTCTCTATTATCTAGTATTTTATGTATGCTAAGGTTTTGTATGAGGCCTCTCGAGGTCTTGTACGCCGTGTTACAACTAGGGGCTACCCTGGGTTGTGACATTTCATGGGAATTCATCTTGAACCATAGAATTCAAACAAATTTCATATTTGGAAAGCCATAAACAAAGCAATTTGATCATAATTTAAAGAACCCACATGATAGAAGAAAACCTAGTTATTGATTGAACGATTCTTATGTAGAAAATTGGGAATTTTGGGGACCCTATGGACGAAAGGACTCCATAGGTGAAAGCTATCATACCTTAATGTCAAAACTTAGGAATCAATGGAGGTTTTTGAGACTTGACCTTCAAACCCTAGACTTTTCCTTCAAACCCTAGACTTTTCCTTCTTCTTCTTCCTTGCTTCTAGAGAGAGAAATATTTGGGGAGGTTTTGAGAAATAAATTGATTAGGAAGGGTGGAATTTAGGCTTAAATGGCTTATATAGTGCTTAGGATTAGATGGTGACCGACTTTATTTAGGAATTAATCACCTAGGAAAAAGATCAAAGAGCTCTTTAAAATTAACTGTCGGGGCCCATCTACGGTTGGACCTACGGTCCGTAAGTCATCCTATGGGACTTCTTATTCGACCGTAGATAGATTCAGAGAGTTTTCAACTGGGACCCCCAACAACGGGTCACCATGTACGTTCTGTGGTTCAAACTACGGTCCATACATGGCCATCGTAGGTCTGACACTAGGCCTTGCAAATTTCACTAAGTTTGGGTCTCACCTTCGAAGCCTACCTTCGGTCCATACATAGAACGATGACTCGTCAGGATGCACCGTACGTGTACTACTGAAACTTAACACTAGAAAAATCTTGGACAGTGTCAACAACGATTCCTCCTACGGTTCATAGGTCAGACCATGAACCGTCGATGGTCTCGTTGGTACTGCACGAGAAAATATTTTTGAAAGGATGCATTTTATTTCTTAAAACATCCGAGGTGTTACACTTAGTTAGGTATTTAGAAGAAAAAGAAAGACCAATAAAACATCCGTGTATGATTGGCCCCATGGTTTTGAGTTTAGGGTTTATGTCTAGGCTTTAGGGTTAGGGCTTAGGTTTAGGTTTTAGGGTTTAGGGTTTATTCCATAAGGTTTAGAGTTTAGGGTTAGGGTTTTTTGTTTAGGGTTCAGGGTTTAGGGTTAAGAGCAAGGTTACTTCTCAGATTCTACTTCAGCTTAGGAGGAAATGCTCTTGTATTAATGTAATAAACCAACTTCTATTAGCGTCCTTTTAACTATATATCCTATTTAGGGATTTAGTAGCAAAAGAAAGACTAATTGTCCAATCGAGTATTATTGGTGTTATTGGTCCTAAGGTTTAGGGTATAAGATGTATGTCTAGGGTTTAGTGTTTAGAGTTTATGCCATATGGTTTAGGGTTTAGGGTTTAGGGTTTAGGGTTTCGAGTAAGGATTATGTCAGGTTCAGGTCCAGGTTAGGAGGTAATACTCTTGTGGTAATGTAAGAAATCAAGTTCTATTAGTTGTCTGTCCAAACTATATATCTTATATAGAGAGTTATTAGCAACAGAAAGACCAATAATCTATTTGTGTTTGATTAGTCGTATGGTATTGGTTTTAGGGTTTATATCTTGGATATAAGGTTCAAGATTGGAGGTTTAGGGTTTATACCATATTGTTTATGGTTTATGGTTTTGGGTTTATGTCATAAGGTTTGGTGTTAAGCTTAGGGTTAGGGTTAGGTTTTTGGGTTTAGGGTTTGGTATTTTTGGTTTAGGGTATGATTTATATTCAGGTTAAGGTTAGGAGGTAATACTCTTGTAGTAATGTAAGAAACCATATTCTATCAGTGGTCCGTCCAACCTTTATGTCTTATTTAGGGATTTAGTAGTAAAATAAAGACAAATAATCTATCCGAGTATGATTGGTTCTATGGTATAGGTTAAGGGTTTATGTCTAAGGTTTAGGTTTTAGGATTTAGGGATTAGGGCTTATGTTATAAAGTTTAGGGTTAAGGTTCTAGGTTTAGGGTTTATGGCAAGGTTTATATTCAGGTTTAGGATCAGGTTAGGAGGTAAAACTCTTGAAGTAATGTAAGAAACCAAGTTCTATTAGTGGTTCGTCCAACCTAAATGACTTATTTTGGGATTTAGTAGTAAAAGAAACACCAATTATCCATCCATTCGAGTATGATTTGCCTTAAGGTTTACGGTTTAGGGATTATGTCTAGTGTTTAGGGTTCAAGATAAGGTTTAGGCTTTGTTCCATAAGGTGTAGGGTTTAGGGTTAGGGCTCAGGGTTTAGAGTTAGGGATTTAGGGTTTAGGGTAAGGTTTACATTCAAGTTCAGGTTAAAGATAGGAGGTAGTTCTCATATAGTAATATTAGAAACCAACTTCTATTAGTGCTCTATCAGAGCTACATGTCTTATTTAGGGATTTAGTAACAAAAGATAGACCAATAATCTTTACGAGTATGATTGGTACTAAGGTTTAGGCTTTATTATTTAAGTCTATGATTTAGGGTTAGAGTTTAGGGTTCAGGGTTAAGGATTTATTTCGTAAGGTTTAGGGTAAGAGTTCACAATGTAAGGTTCAGGGTTAATCATTTAGGATATGGTTTATGTTCAGGTTCAAGTTCAAGTTAAGAGGTAACACTCTTGTTGTAATGTAAGAAACCAAGTTCTATTTGTGGTCCGTCCATTATATATGTCTTATTTAGGGATTTAATAACAAAATAAAGATCAATACTTTATCCAAGTATGATTTGTCCTATGGTTTATGGTTTAGGGTTTAGGTCTAGGGTTTTGGATTAGGGTTTAGGGTGTAAGGTTTATTCTATAAGGTTTAGGGTGGGTTTTTTGCTTTGGCAGTTAGGGTTTAGGGAAAGCTTGGAGTTCTTGTTCAAGTTCTCTTTATGAGGTAATACTTTTGTAGTAATGTAAGAAACTAAGTTCTACTAGTTGTCCATCCAACCTATATGTCGTATTTAGGTAATTAGTTGCAAAAGAAACACCAATAATCCATTTGAGTATGATTGGTCCTTTGGTTTAGCGTTTAGGGTTTATGTTTTGGATTTAGGGTTATGGTTTAGGGTTTAATGTTAATGCCATAAGGTTTAGGGTTTTAGGTATAGGATTTAGGGTTTAGGATTTAGAGTAAGGATTATGTTACATTTTTGGTTCAGATCAGAAGGTAATACTCTTGTGGTAATGTAAGAAACCAAGTTCTATTAGTGGTTCGTCAAACCTAAATGTCTTATTTAGGGATTTAGTATTAAAAGAAACACCAATCATCCATCCGAGCATGATTGGTCTTAAGGTTTACGGTTTAGGGATTATGTCTAGTGTTTAGGGTTCAAGATAAGGTTTAGGTTTTATTCCATGAGGTGTAGGGTTTAGGGTTAGGGTTTAGGGATTTAGGGTTTAGGGTAACATTTATATTCAAGTTCAGGTTAAAGATAGGAGGTAGTTCTCATGTAGTAATGTTAGAAACAAACTTCTATTAGTGCTCCATCCAAGCTACATGCCTTATTTAGCGATTTAATAACAAAAAATAGACCAATAATCTATATGAGTATGATTAGTACTAGTGTTTAGGGTTTCTGGTTTAAGTCTATGATTTAAGGTTAGGGTTTAGGGTTCAAGGTTAAGGATTTATTCCCTAAGGTTTAGGGTTAGAGTTCACAATGTAGGTTTCAGAGTTTATCATATATGATATGGTTTATGTTAAGGTTCAAGTTCAAGTTAGGAGGTAACACTCTTGTTGTAATGTAAGAAACCAAGTTCTATTTGTGGTCCGTCCATTATATTTATCTTATTTAGGGATTTAATTACAAAATAAACATCTATAATCCATCGTAGTATCATTTGTCCTAAGGTTTATGGTTTAGGGTTTATGTTTAGGGTTTTGTATTAGGATTTAGGGTTTTGGGTTTAGGGTTTAGGGTTTAAGGTTTATTCTATAAGGTTTAGGGTGGGGGTTTTTTTTCGGCATTTAGGGTTTAGGGAAAGGTTTATGTTCTGGTTCAAGGTCACGTTATGAGGTAATACCTTTGTAGTATGTAAGAAACTAAGTTCTACTAGTTGTCCATCCAACCTATATGTCATATTTAGGTATTTAGTTGCAAAAGAAACACCAATAATCAATTTGAGTATGATTGGTCCTATAGTTTAGGGTTTATGTCTAGGATTTAGGGTTATGGTTTAGGGTTTAATGTTAATTCTATAAGGTTTAGGGTTTAAGGTATAGGGTTTAGGGTTTATAATTTAGGGTAAGGATTCTGTTATATTTTAGGTTCAAGTCAGAAGGTATTACTCTTGTGGTAGTGTAAGAAATCAAGTTCTATTAGTGGTCCATCAAACCTATATGTCTTATTTAGGAATTTAGTATCAAAAGAAAGACCAATAATCCATTAGAGTATGATTGGCTCTAAGGTTTAGCATTAGTGTTTATGTCTAGGGTGTAGTGGTAAGGTTTAGGGTTTAGTGTTTATGCCATATGATTTAGGGTTCGGGATTTAGAGTTTAGGGCTTAGGGTTTGGGATTTTGGGTTTAGGGTAAGGCTTATGTTCATATTCAAGTTAGGGGGTAATACTCTTGCAGTAACGTAAGAAACCATGTTCTATCAATGGTATGTCAAATCGATATATGTTATTTAGGGATTTAGTAGCAAAAGAAAGACCAATATTCCATCTCATAATGATTGGCCCTGAGGTTTAGAGTTTAGGGTTTATTTATGAGGTTTAGGGTTAAGGGTTTATGCCATAAGGTTTAGGGTATAAGGTTAAGTGTTTAGCATTTAGGGTTTAGGGTAGACTCTATGTCCAGGTTCAAGTTTAGGTTAGGAGGTAATACTTTTGTAGTAATGTAAGAAATTAAATTCTATTAGTGGTCCATCTAAGCTATATGTCTTATTTAGAGATTTAGGAGCAAATGATAGACCAATAATCCATTCAAATATGATTGCTCCTAAGGTTTAGGGTTTATGGTTTATATTTAGGGTTTAAGGTTATGGTCTAGGGTTTATGAATGATGCCATAAGGTTTAGGATTTAGGGTTAGTGTTGGTGGTATAGGGTTCAAAAAAAGGTTTATTTTTAGGTTCAAGTCCATCTTAGAAGGTAATACTCTTGTAGTAAAGTAAGAAACCAAGTATCATTAGTGGTCCCTCCATCCTTTATGTCTTTTTTCAGCATTTAGAAGAAAAAGAAAGACCAATAATCTATCCGAGTATGATTAGTCCTAAGGTTCAATATTTAGGTTTTATGTCTAGGGGTTAGGGTTAGGCGTTAGGGTTCTAGGTTTAGGATTTATGCCATAAGGATTAGGGTTTAGGGTTTAGTGTTCACGGTTTAGGGTTTAGGGTAAGCTTTATTTCCAGGTTCAAGTTCAGGTTAGGAGGTAATCTCTTGTAGTAATACAAGAAATCAAGTTCTATTAGTGGAATGTCCAACCTATATGTCTTATTTAGGGATTTATTAGCAAAAGAAAGACAAATAACCTATTAGAATATGATTGGTCCTAAGGTTTAGGGTTAATATTTAGGGTTTAGAGTTAGCGTTTATGGTTTAGGGTTTAGGATTTATGCATAAGGTTAGGGGTTTAGAGTTAGGGTTCAGGTTCCAATTCATGTCAGGAAGTAATACTCTTGTAGTAATGTAAGTAACCAAGTTCTATTAGTGGTCCCTCCAATCTTTATTTCTTATTTAGGGATTTTGAAGCAAAAAAAACACTAATAATCCATCCGAGTATGTTTAGTCCTAAGGTTTAGGGTATAGGGTTTATGTCTAGATTTTAGGGTTAGGGTTTAGGGCTCATGTTTAAGGTTCAGGATTTATTCCTTAAGGTTTATGGTTTAGGGTTTAGGGTTCGAGGTGTAAGATTTAGGGTAAGGTTTATGTTTAGGTTCAGATTCAAGTTATGAGGTAATACTCTTGTAGAAATGTATGAAATAAAGTTCTATTGGTGGTCCGTCAAACCTATATCTCTTATTTAAGGATTTAGTAGAAAAAGAAAGACCAATAATCCATCTGAGTATGGTTGGTCCTAAGGTTTTGTGTTTAGAGTTTATGTTTAGGATTAAGGGTTAGGGTGTAGGGTTCGGGTTAGGATGTAATACTTTTGTGGTAATGTAAGAAACCAAGCTTTATTAGTGGTCCTTCTAACCTATATGCCTTATTTAGGAACTTTTTAGCAAAAGAAAGACCAATAATCAATCCGAGTATGATTGGTCCTTAGATTTTGGGTTTAGGTTTTATGATTTATGTTTAGGTTTTAAGTTTAGAGTTAAGGGTTTATGCAATAAGTTTTAGCTTTTAGGGTTTATGCAATAAGGTTTATGGTTTAGGACAAGGTTTATGTTCAGGTTCGAGTTCATGTTAGGAGGTAATACTCTTGTAGTAATGTAAGAAAAAAGTTCTATTTGTGGTTCCTCCAACATTTATATCTTATTTAGGGACTTAGAAGCAAAAAAATAAATAAATAGTTCATCTGATTATGATTTGTCCTAAAGTTTAATGTTTAGGGTTTATGTCTAGGTTATAGAGTTAGGGTTTAGAGTTCATGGTTTACAGTTTAGGATTTATGACATAAGGTTTTAGGGTTTAGGGTAAGGGTAAGGCTTATGTTCATGTTCAGGATTAGGCTAAGAGGTAATACTCATATAGCAATAAAAAACAAAGTTCTATTAGTTCTCCGTCAAACCTATATGTCTTATTTAGGTATTTATTAGCAAAGGAAAGACCAACAATCAATAAGGGTTCAGGTTTTTGTTTCAGGGTTTAGTGTTAATATTTTATGCCATAAGGTTTAGTGTTAGGGTTAGGGTTCAAGGTTTAGTGTTTAGGAGAAGGTTTTTATTTTAGGTTTAGGTTCATGTTAAGAGGTAGTACTATTTTAGTAATGTAGGAAACCAAGTTCTATAAGGAAAGACCAACAATCAATAAGGGTTCAGGTTTTTGTTTCAGGGTTTAGTGTTAATATTTTATGTCATAAGGTTTAGGGTTAGGGTTAGGGTTCAAGATTTAGTGTTTAGGAGAAGGTTTTTATTTTAGGTTTAGGTTCATGTTAAGAGGTAGTACTATTTTAGTAATGTAGGAAACCAAGTTCTATTAGTTTTCCATCCAACCTATATGTATGATTTAGGGATTTAATAGAAAATGAAAGACAAATAATACATTCGAGCATGATTGGTCCTAAAGTTTAGGGTTTAGGGTTCATGTCTATGTTTTAGAGTTTGGGTTTAGTTTTTAGGGTTTACGGTTTATGGTTTACGGTTTATGCCTTAGGGTTAGAGTTTAGGGTTTAGGGATAAGAGTTTAGGGTTTAGGGATTAGAGGTTAGGGTTTAGGGTATGGTTTATGCTCACGTTCAGGCTTATGTTAGTAGTTATTACTCTTGTACTAAGGTAAGAAACAAATTTCTTTTAGTGGTCTATCCAACCTATATGTCTTATTTAAGGATTTAGTACCAAAAGAAAGATTAATAATCCATCTGATTATTATTAGTCTTAAGGTTTAAAGTTTAGGGTATATGTTTAGGGTTTGGATTTAGGGTTTAGGGTTTATTCTTATGGACTATTGCTTAAGGCTTGGGGTTTATTGTTAAGGTTAATAGTGTAGGTTTTAGGGCAAGTTTTATGTTGAAGTTCAGGTTTAGGTAAGATGGTAATACTCTTGTAGTAATATAAGAAACCAAGTTCTATTAGTGATATGTCCAATCGATATGTGTTATGTAGGGATACAGTAGCAAAAGAAAGACCAATAATCCATTTGAGTATGATTTTTCCTAAGGTTTAGGGTTTAGAACTAGGGTTTAGTGTTTGGAGGTAATACTCTTATAGTAATGTAATAAACCAAGTTCTATTTGTGGTCCATCTAACATGTATCTTACTATGATTGGTCCTAAGGTTTGAAGTTTAGGTTTTATGTTTAGGATTTAGGGTTAGGGTTTAGGGTTCAAGGTTTAGGGTTTATGCTATAGGGAAAAGGGTTTATGGTAAGGGTTTAGCTTTTAGAGTTTGGGGTTTTGGGTTAAGCGTAAGGTTTATGTTTAGGTTTAGGTCAAGGTTAGAAGGTATTACTCTAATAGTAATGTAAGAAACTAAAATGTTTTAGTTGTTCGTCAAACTTAGATATCTTATTTAAGGATTTAGTATCAAAAGAAAGACCTATAAACTATCCGATTATGATTGCTCCAAAGGCTTACCGTTTATGTCTAATGTTTAGGGCTAGGTTTTAGGGATCATGATTTAGGGTTTAGGATTTATGACATAAGATTTTTGGTTTAGGGTTAGGGTTTAGGACAAGGTTCATGTTAAATTTCAATTTCATATTAGGAGGTAATACACTTGTAGTAATGTAAGAAACCAATTTTTTTAGTGGTTTGTCCGACCTATATGTCTTACTTAGGTGTTTAGTAGGAAAAGAAAGACCAATAATAAATTCAAGTATGATTAGTCCTTAGATTTAGTGTTTAAGGTTTAACTCTAGGGTTTAGGGATAGGGTTTAGTGTTTATGCCATAAGGTTTAGGGTTTAGGGTTAAGGTTTAGATTTTACGGTTTATGGTTGAAGGTTTAGGGTATGGTTTATGGTCTTGTTCAGATTCCGATTATGAGGTAATGATCTTGTATTAATTTAAGAAACCATGTTCTATTATTGGTCCATCCAACCTATATGGAGCAAGCTCATGGTGAGGGCTACAAACCCCAGTGGTTGCGCCGCCTTGAATCTCGCCAGAAAACTGCCAATTTTGAGGCAGTAGCTGCGACGACTCGCCAAAATTTTGCTGAAAGTTCTCCATCAATTTTCTCTCATTTGGCAAGGTAGAAAAATCTGAATTTTTGATATGTTGTAGATCCATAATAGATGAATGATCTCCAATTTGTGGTTCTCCAAAATTCGCTGTAGATTTGAAATGGGAAATATTTTCGTGATCTGCCTTAGTTTGTTCTTGGGAATTGGCACCTTTGATTGCTAAGATATTTTGCAAATTCCCGGAGTTATACATGGAATTTTCCGGTGATTCTTTTTGCAATTCGTTCGTATCGACTAGATCTAAAGAGTGATCTTTCGAACGAAATTTTTTGACGTCGGGAGGCAGGTCTTCTCTCATGGCAGCCTTAAGGTCTTACTAGAGAGCTTTTTCTTAGAGAGATGTTGTAGAGAGAGGGCCCTAAGGTTTAGGGTTTTCTTCTTAGGGCTTAGGATTTAGTCCCTAAGGTTTAGGGTTTCTTACATTTTAGGGTTTAGGATTTCTTAGTACTTTTTAGGGTTTAGAGTTTAGGGTGTAGGGCTTAGGGTTTTCAAGGGTTTTTTAGGTTTAGGGTTTTTAATTAGGTTTAGAATTTTTAAAGGTTTATTACGATTTCTTAGGGTTTAGGGTTTTTAGGATTTTTAGGGTTTAGAGTTTAGGGCCTAGGGTGTTTTTTAGGATTTTTTTGGTTTAGGGTTTCTAAAGGTTTTTAGGGTTTTTAAAGGTTTTTAGGATTTTTTAGGGTTTTTTTTGGAATTTTTAGGATTTAGGGTTTTTCAAGGTTCAGAGTTTAGGACTTCTTAGGGTTTCTTAGGGCTTAGGGTTTAGGCCCTAAGATGTTAGATTTAGGGTTTAGGCTTTCTTAAGGTTTAGGATTTAGAGTTTCTTGGGGTTTAGGGTTTATAGGTTTAGGATTTTAAAGGTTTAAAGGGTTTTTTAGGATTTTTTATATTTAGGGGTTATAAAAGTTTTTTAGTGATTTTTAGGGGTTTTGAAGGTTTTTTATAGGGATTTTTAGGGTTTAGAGTTTCTTAGGAGTTGGGATTTTTTAGGGTTTAGGGTTTTTTAGGATTTAGTGTTTAGGATTTCTTATGGTTTCTTTTGATTTAGGGTTTAGAGTTTAGGGTTTTTAAGGATTTTATATTTAGGTTTTAAGGGTTTTTAGGGTTTAGGGGTTTTAATAGTTTTTTAGGGTTTTTTAGGTTTAGGGATTTATAAGGTTTTTAATGATTTTCAGAGTTTAGGGTTTCATAGGGTTTTATAAGGTTTTAAATGTTTTTAGGGTTTAGGGTTTAAGGTTTCTTAGGGCTTCAAATGTAAGGTTTAGGCCATAGGGTTTAGGGTTTAGGATTTCTTAGGGATTAGGGTTTTTAGGATTTTTTAGGGTTTAGGGTTTTATATGATTTAAGGTTTCTTAGGGTTTAATGTTTTTTTTATGGATTTGGGTTTATGTTTAGGTTTTTAAAGGTTTTTTAGGATTTAGAATATCGGGTTTAGGGCTTAGTACTTAGGTATTTTAAAGGTTTTTAGGGTTTTTAAACATTTTTTAGGGTATTTTGTTTCTTGGGGTTTATGGTTTCTTAGGGTTTAGGGATTATGGTTAAGGGTTTTTTAGGGTTTAGGGTTTAGGGTTTAAGGTTTCTTAGGTTATTTTAGGGTTCTTAGGGCTTAAGGTGTAGGGTTTAGGCGGTTTCTTAGGATTTAGGATTTTAGGTTTAGGGGTGTTTTTAGGGTTTTTTATGGTTTAGGGTTTAGGGCTTAGGGATTTTTAGGTTTAGGATTTTTTAGAGTTTAGGGCTTAGGGTTTAGGTTTTTTTGGGTTTTTTATGGTATTTTAGGGTTTGTCGGTTTAGGGTTATTAAGGGTTTTTTAAGGATTTTTTTAGGTTTTTATGGTTTTTTAGGTTTAGGATTTTTAAAGTTTTAGGGTATTTTATAGTTTAGTATTTCTTAGGGTTTCATAGGATTTCTTAGCACTTAGGGTTTGTTAGGATTTCCTAGGGCTTAGGGTTTAGGATTTAAGATTTAGAGAGTAGGGTTTCTTAGGGTTTTTTTTAGGATTTCTTAGTGTTTAGGGTTTAAGGTTTAGGATTTTATAGGGTTTTAGGTTTAGGGTTTAGGGTTTAGGAAATAGGGATTTTTATGGTTTTTTAGGTTTAGGGGTTTAAGGCTTAGTGCTTTTAAGAATGTTTTTTGGATTTTTAGGTTTTTTTTTAGGTTTTAGGGTTTCTTAAGGTTTAGGGTTTCTTAGAATTTAAGGTTTCTTAAGGTTTAGGGTTTTTTAGGGTTTACAGTTTAGGGCTTAGGACATAGGGTTTTTTTTTTAGGGATTTTTAAGTTTAGGAGTTTCAAATGTTTTTAGGGTTATTTAAGGTTTTTTAGGTTTAGGGTTTTAAATGTTTTTAGGTTTTAGGGTTTCTTAGGATTTAAGGTTTAGGGATTAGGGTTTCTTATTTTTTCATAAGGTTTCTCTTGGTAGGGTTTATGATTTCTTAAGATTTAAGGTATAGGGTTTCTTAGGGCTTAGGGTTTAGGCCCTAAGTTTTAGGGTTTAGGGTTTCTTAGGGCTTAGGTTTTAAGGTTTCTTAGGGTTTAGTATTTTAGATTTAGGTTTTTTAGTATTTTTATGGTTTTTTAGTTTTAGGGTATTTTTTTAGGGTTTTTAATGTTTAGGTTTTTAAAGGTTTTTTTAGGGGTTTAGGGTTTAGAGTTTAGGGTTTAGCGTTTAGGGTGTAGTAGGGGTTTTAAAGGTTTTTAGGGTTTAAGGTTTTTTAGGGTTTAAAGTTTTTTAGCGTTTAAGGTTTAGCACTTAGGGTTTTTAAGAGTTTTTAATGTTTTAGGGTATTGTTTTATGGTTTTTAAAGGTTTCTTTAGGGGTTTTAAAGGGTTTTTAAGTGGGGTTTTTTAGGTTTTGGGGTTTAGGGTTTAGAATTTCTTAGGACTTTTTTAAAAATATTTTTAATAACCCTTGGGGGGGTCAGGGGCTGAGCAACACCCCCAGGCCTTAACATAAATAAAAAGAACAAAAAATACTAGAAGGGGGACATAAACCTTACCTCCGATCCTATGGTGGTTTATAAGTTGGCCATCCTACTAAGGTCAGCCAACTCATCCCCGATACTAAAAGGAAACCTAAAATCTATGCACCTAAAAGAGAGGACTCCTCTTGATACAAAGAAACTAGGAAAGCATAAATAAGGGAGACTCTCCCCTATACATAAGAAAAGGAAAATCCTAGAAAAAAGAAAGGAAAGATACTACAACTGGGTGCTCAATACATTGATACAGCACAAAATAAAGGATCAAGGAGGCTTCTTGTCCTTGCATTCTTTCTTTTTATTTTGAGAATGAACTTAATCGAAGTCCTGATATTCACTCCCAATACTTGCTGATTGTTAAAAGTTACAATCATTAAAGGGACATTATCGAGCTGTTACTATGGCGCAACAAAGATGTAGAAATGAGAGGTGTTTGAGCTTTATAAGGGGTTCTTTGATTGCGAAATTGAAGGATGACTACCAAGTGTGCAGAACAACATATTCTATAGTGAAAGCACAACCAAATATATTGCTGTACTAAGATCTTAAATTTGAAGTAAATCTGCAGCATCATGACCCAATCCACAAATGAACACAATAGTGCTACGATATGAGTAGATAAAGACCATATTAATAAGGTAATGATATTTGTTTTCTATTACAATGTCTGTAAATAATACTCCCTCCATCCCATAAATGTGAAGGTGTTTGACTGGGCACGGAGTAGAATGAACTTCTGAAGCTAGCTAGACCGACCTTATCTAACATGTAATATCCTCTAATACTTTCTGGTAGTTGTTGGAACGTAATGTAATGACCTGGTGTGGTAAGAGTATGACTATGTTATGAAAGTGGATCCGCGGTGAAGTTAGCTTCCCTGTAGACATAAATGCAAGAGAAGAACTAGAATAATTTGGATATGTTTGCAAGATAATGAGTAAGATGGTGAAGGTTCAAAGGAGGTTTAGTCTGATGATTAATCCCTTTAATGAGCAACTCCGAGTCAACTTCAAGAGTGATATGCTGAAAGCCCTTTTGAATACACCATCTTAGTCCGTAAATAGCCACCTCTAGTTCCGTTTGACTGTTGGTTCCTTCTCCTAACGGTATGGCGTAAGAAAAAAATGAACTTCCCATGTGATCTCTTAAGATGCCACCTGCTCCAATGATCCCAAGATTATCCAAAGCACTTCCGTTAGTATTTAGCTTAACAAGACCAAGCTTCAGCTTAATCCATGAGACTTGTGTGATTTTCATCTCATGAGTACACATATCTATGCAAAAAATAGTGTGAGTCCAATTTGAGGGCCATTGGTTATAAGGGAAAACACATCTAAGAAGATTAGAGATATCCTTGAACACGAAAAATTTTACTTTAGCCTAATTAGAACTCTTTCCCCCATATTTGCTTGCGCATCTATTTTTCCACAAGTTCCAACATATGAAGATGTGGGTGGAGTGTAGGATAAGCTTGTGAGCTTCAGTACGGTACTTGCGGGCCACCAACCCATAATAAGTTTCTTGAGAGGCATGTTTTCATGTCTTATGCCGAGAGAATCAGAGAAGTAACACCAAATATTTCTAGCAAAGTGCCCTGTATTAAAGATATGTTCAATGGTGTCTGGACCTGGACTGTGGCAGCAATAACAATATGAAGATTCGTGCTCGAATGCAGTGATTTTTTCCTCCGTTGGCAGCTTGCCTCTAAGGGCTCTCCAAAGCAGAAAAGAGCATTTAAAAGGAATGTTTTTGTGCCAAGTGTAGTGATCGGACAAGGTGTTGATTTTGTGGTGTCTCACAAGCTGCTAGGCCGAAGAACAAGTGAAGTTTCCGGTGGTATTCAACTTCCAAATGGGCTGATCCAGAGTGTTTTCTTGAAACTGAAATCTAGTAGAAATAATGAGCGGAATGAGTTGCGTTGGAGCCAACTTATTAATCATATCGATATTCCATTGCCCGTCTATAAGAAAATTAGCCACTCTCGCATTGTTCGCTCTTCCCCTCTCTTCTCTAAAATTTGCTAAGGGTCCAACCCCAAGCCAATTATCCCACCAAAAATAGCATGTACCCGAGTGTAACCTCCATTGAATATGAGGTTCAGCAATATGTTTGTTGCACATCATGTGTTTCCACACAAGAGATTGTCCAGTATCCCATTTTTTTATGATAGGATTGGCTCTCTGACAGTATTTTGCTCTAAGGAATCACCCCACAAGGTCGGTTTAGCACTAAACTTCCACCATTGCTTGAGCTGGAGAGATTTACACACATCTGTGATTTGTCTCATCCCAATTCCACCTTCGAAATACGGATAGCTAAGGTTCCTCCATGAAGACCAATGGTACTTCTTTTTGTCATCATTCCACCCCCAAAAGAAATCTGCAATTGCCCTTTCAATTTGTTTGAGAGTAGTCTTGGGTGGAGTAATAGCCGAGAGTAAGTGAATCGGGAGGGACTGAAGAACATATCTCACTAGTGTAGCTCTACCACCATAGCTGAGAATTTTAGTGTGCCATCCTCTGATCTTGTTAACCACTTTAGAGACTATATCAGTGAAATACATAACTCTCTGTCTCTCAATGTAAAGAGGACATCCCAAGTAAGTAATGGGACTTTGCTTCTGATTAAAACTAGTAACCTGATTGACCATAGCCACAAGTCTTGAGGAGTATAGGAAGGCATCATGAAGTGACTTTTGCTCTTATTAATGAGCTGCCCGGAAGTATTTTCATAGTGAGTCAGGATCTTCATGATGAGCTGTAGACTTTCCGTTTTGCTAGATGAGAAGAAGATGATATCATCCGCAAAACTCAAGTGATTAATTTGAGGTCCTCTTTCCTCAATAAACAAACCATGGTAAGATGATCATCATGCAAACTGTTTAACATCCGGGAAAGAACCTCAGCACCCATAATAAAGAGAGCAGGAGCTAGTGGATTGCCCTGTTTGAGACCTCTAGTGGAATGGAAGAAACCGTGTCTCGACCCATTAATGATAACGGAATACCAATTATTAGCCATAGTTCTCCAAATCATGTCAATAATAGTCTCGCCAAACCCCATTCTTCTCAAAACCAAGCAAGTGAATGACCATGAAACTACTTCATATGCCTTGGCCATGTCGAGTTTGATGACCACATTGTATCCCTCGGTAGGCTTTTTAATACTGTGAATAATCTCTTGGACTAACATGATGTTTTCTGCGATACTTCTTCCTCTTACAAATTCCGACTGATTAGGTGAAATAAGGCTAGGAAGAATAGGAGCGAGTCTGAGGAAAATAAGCTTTGATATAATCTTATTGGTGAAATTACTGAGGCTAATGGGTCTGTATTCTGAAAGTGTATTCAGATGGTCTACTTTTGGGAGTAAGACCAAGCAATCATGTGAAAAGAATTTAGGCATAGCATGACCATAGAAGAAAGAATGGACCACAGCTAATAAATCATTCGCAATAATCTCCCAGCAAGCTTGGAAGAATTTTCCATTCATACCATCTGGTTCGGCAGCTGAATTCGAATTCTTAGAGAAAACAACTTGTTTCAATTCCTCAAGGCTAGGCATAGCTGGAGGACTATCATTCTAGTCATTTGTAACCATTCTGGGGATATAGTTCAAAACGTATTATGGAATGGAGGCCTCTACACCGGTAAAGATTTTCTGAATATGATAACAAGCAGCTCTGGCAATCAGCTCCTCCCCCTGAATTCATTCCCCGTCATCATTAGTAACCTTGTGGATTAATAACCTCCTCCTTTTACCTCTGATCAAGGGATGGAAATACTTAAAGTTAGCATCTCCATCCTTAAACCATTGAAGCTGAGTTTTTTGCTTTAGAATAACTTCTTCTAACTTCAGGAATCTTATGTATTCAGCATTGAGGGCATGTGATCTCATCTTGTTCTCTTCATTATTGGAAGCGTGGGGTTATCAACCCAACAATTCAAGAAATTAAAATATTTTATGGTCGTGTCTTGTCTAGCATTCATCTCCAGTAGCAAAGGGTTGTTATCTGATCCAATAGAAGAAAGATGAGTAACTGAAGTGTGAAGTGTTGTAGATAACCAATTGTTTGACACCATGGCTCTATCAAGACGCTTCCAGATTCTAGCATTCGTATCCCGCTGATTACACCAAGTGAATTCTGAGCCATGGTACCCAAAATCTATGAGACCACAAGCTTCAATAACACCAATAAATTCAAAACTCTTTTGCATATCGTAAGGAAGACCACCAAGTTTCTCAGTAGTAGAGGTGATGACATTAAAATCACCAACAGTGCACCAAGGAAGACTAGAAATAGTATGATGTAGCTACCTATCCCAAAGAGGCCTTCTAAGCGTGTCCTTACATTAGTCATAAACAAAGGTCATGAGAAAGGTAGCCTGATGCTCGATATGATTAATCTCACAAGTGATCTGTTGATCATCAATATTAATAACTCTGCAGTCAACATCTTGAGTCCGAAAAATCCAGATCTTACCATTAGGATTGCAAACAGCTTTATCCATAGCGAGGTGAATTCTGAAGCTATGGAGATGGGCATTACATGCAAAAGGTTCGAGGATGGAAATAATGGAGGTTTGATGTATATGTTTGAGGGACTTTAGTCTGTCTGTGACACCTTTGGTATTGATACCTCTAGCATTCCATATGATTGTGCTAATCATTGATTGGATCGGGTTTGGGGTTTAGGGTTTCTTAGGGTTTGGGGTTTAGGGTTTAGTCTTTAGGGTTTAGCATTTAGGATTTTAGGTTAAAGGTTTAGGGTTCAGGCTTTAGGATTTCTTAGGGTATAGGGTTTCTTAGGGTTTAAGATTTAGTAGAATTTCATAAGAGTTCTTAGGGTTTAGGGTTTCTTAAGGATTTTGATATAGGGTTTTAGGTTTAAGGGTTTTTGAAGATTTAGGGTTTAAGGCTTAGGAGTTTTTTGGGTTTTTAAGGTTTACCATTTTGAAAGATTTTTTAAAGGATTTTAAGGGTTTTTTGAGGTTTTATAGGGTTTTTTAGGGTTTAGGATTTCTTAAGATTTAGGTTTTAGGGTTTCTTAGGGCTTAGGGTTTAGGATTTAGAATTTAAAGTTTATTAGGGTTTAGGTTTTAGGGATTAGAATTTCATTAAGGTTTTAAAGTTTTTTAGAGTTTTTTAGGTGTAAGATTTTTAAAGGGTTTTTAGGGTTTTTTAGGGTTTAGGGTTTCTCAAGGTTAAGAGTTTTGGGGGTATAGGGTTTAGGGCTTAGAGTATATTTAGGGTTTAGGGTTTCTCAAGGTTTAGAGTTTTTGGGGTATAGGGTTTAGGGCTTAGAGTATTTTTAGAGTTTTTAGGTTTAGGGTTTTAAAGGTTTTAGGGTTTTTTTAGGTTTATGGTTTTTAAAGGTTTTTAGTGTTTTTAGGGTTTTTTAGAGTTTAGGATTTCTTAGGGTTTAGGATTTAGGGTTTCATAGGGTTTAGGGTTTATAGTTTCTTAGGGTTTAGGGTTTGGGGCTTAGGGTTTAGGGTTTAGGTTTTCTTAGGGTTTAGGATTTTGGTTAGGATTTAGGGTTTAGGATTTAGGGTTTTAGGTTTTGGGGGGGTTTTAGGGTTTTTTAGGTTTTTTTTTTATAAATAAAAGTAGGATTTTCAGTTCAACTTTGCTGTCGAAAGCTCAAAGCCAATACTTTTTCTAGCCATAGCAGCAGTTATCTTTCTTTTGTTTTCAACAATGCAAAATAACATAGATTATAATCTAGTGATATCAATGTACCACATTATGATATAATAATAATGTCTTATAGCTTTGGCAGTGTGATGCCGCGGCATAACTAATTCTTGTTACCAATATCCTTAATGGCATTAATCTGCTCTTCGCCCATTGCACACATAACAGACACCACGAGATCCTTTCCTTCCTGCAACCCGTCTTTAACCTGCTTCATCAGACTTTCATTGTTGGGAAGCTGGAGGTCATCGTTGGTGTTTCTACTTTCAGTAAGAAGGGAGACAAAACCATCTTCAGAGAAGTCAATCAGCTGATAGTCGGTACAGTTGACATGTGGCACATCACAATTATAGGATGAAGGAACAATATGTTCAAGTTTCTTCCCATTAAAAATGTCAATTGCCACAAAGTGACATTTAGAATGTCCATGCTTGCTAGTTTTTGAAGTGGAGACCTCAACAACCTTGCAGGGGCGGCCTTTGATAACGATGTAACCATTCTTACGGATGATTCTAGCTTGTTGTGGGTATGTTTTTGAGGCACCAGCATCTGCCTTTGACTCAAAATGATGTTCTTCATCCAACATGCTTCTTTCTTTAGGATTCCCTTTCTCTCTCGAGGATTCCTTTGCTATTTAGTGAAGAGCAAAAAGGACGAACACAAAATTTCTTTTTAGGGTTTAGGGTTTTTAATGGTTTTTTTAGGGCTTTAAGGATTCTTTAGGGTTTTTAGGTTTAGGATTTTTAAAGTTTTTTTTTGGATTTTTTAGGGTTTAGGGTTTCTCAGGGTTTAGAATGTAGGACTTCTTAGGAATTATTAGGGCTTAGGGCATAGGATTTAGGCCCTAAAGATTAGGATTCAGGGTTTAGGCTGTCATAGGGTTTAGGATTTAGGATTTCATAAGGTTTAGGGTTTAGAGGTTATTAGGGTTTAGGGTTTCTTAGGGTTTAGGGTTTCTTAGGGTTTAGGTTTTCTTAGGCTTTAGGGTTTATGGTTTAGGGATCTAGGTTTAAATTTTTAGGTTTAGGACTTATAGTTTCATAGAGTTTAGGGTTTAGGATTTCTTAGGTTTTAGGATTTCCTATGGTTTAGGGTTTTTGTAATTGTTTTTAGGGTTTAGGGTTTAGGACTTAGGTTTTTTTTAGGGTTTTCTAGGTTTAGGATTTTTAAGGATATTAAGGGGGTTTAAGGGTGTTTTAGCGATTTTCAGGGTTTTTTAGATTTAGGAGTTTTAAAAGTTTTTTTTAGTTTTTAAAGGTTTTTTATAGGGATTTTTAGGGTTTAGAGTTTCTCAGGGTTTAGGATTTCTTCGAGTTTAGGTTTTTTTTAGGGTTTTTAGAGTTTAGTGTTAAGGTTTCTTATGGTTTCTTTGGATTTAGGGTTTTTTAGGATTTTATATTTAGGGTTTTAAGGGTTAGGGTTTTTAGGGTTTTTTTAAGTTTAAGGTTTTTAATGTTTTTTAGAGTTTAGGGTTTCATATGGTTTAGGGTTTTATAAGGTTTTAATGGTTTAGGGTTTAAGGTTTCTTAGGGCTTCAGATTTAAGGTTTAAGCCCTATGGTTTAGGGTTTAGTTTTTTTTTAGAGTTTTTAGGGTATTGGCTTTCGGGTTTAGGGCTTAGGACTTAGGGTTTTTAAAGGTTTTTATGGTGTTTTTAGGGTTTTAAAAGATTTTTTAGGGTATTAGGTTTCTTGGGGTTTATGGTTTCTTAGAATTTAGGGTTTATGGTTAAGGGTTTTTTTAGGGTTTAGGGTATTTTAGAGTTTCTTAGGGCTTAAGGTGAAGTGTATTGGCCCTAAGGTTTATGGTTTAGGGGTTTTTAAGGATTTAGGATTTAGGGCTTAGGGTTTTTTATGTTTGGAATTTTTTAGAGTTTAGGGTTTAGGATTTATGATTTCTAAGGGTTTAGGTTTTAGGTTTAGGATTTTTTGGGTTTTTAAGGGTTTAGGGCATTGGGTTTTTAGGGTATTTTAGGGTTTGTCAATTTAGGGTTTTTAAATGTATTTTTTAAAGATTTTAAAGGATTTTTAGGTTTAGGATTTTTAAGGTTTTAAGGTATTTTATGGTTTAGGGTATCTTAGGATTTACGGTTTAGGATTTCTTAGTGCTTAGGGTTTAGGATTTAGGGAGTAGGGTTTCTTAAGGTTTTTTAAGATTTCTTAGTGTTTAGGATTTTAGGTTTAGGGTTTTAAGGCTTAGTATTTTAAAGGTTTTTTTTAGGATTTTTAGGGTTTTAGGGTTTCTTTGGGTTTAGAGTTTAGGGTTTCTTAGCGTTTAGGGATTTTTAGGGTTTACGATTTAGGGCTTAGGACATAGGGTTTTTTTTAGAGTTTTTTAAGTGTAGGAGTTTTAATGTTTTTAGGGTGTTTCAAGGTTTTTTAGGTTTAGGGTTTTAAAACGTTTTCATGGTTTTTTAGGGTTTAGGGTTTCTTAGAATTTAAGGTTTAGGGATTAGGGTTTCTTATTTTTTATAGGGTTTCTTTGGGTAGGGTTTAGGGTTTTTTTGGATTTAGGATTTAGGGTTTCTTAGGGCTTAGGGCTTAGGCCCTAAGGTTTAGGGTTTTTAAGGCTTAGGGTTTAATGTTACTTAGGGTTTAGTATTTTAGATTTAGGTTTTTAGGGTTTTTTTTATGGTTTTTTTAGGTTTAGGGTATTTTATTTAGGGTTTTTAAGGTTTAGGGGTTTTAAAGTTTTTTAGGGGTTTAGGGTTTCTTAGGGTTAAGGATTTCTTAGGGTTAAGGGTTTTTTAGGGTTTATGTTTTATGGTTTAGCATTTTAGGTTTAGGGTTTTTTTAGTGTTTAGTGTTTAGAGTTTAGGGTGTAGGGTTTATGTTTTTTTGGGGGTTTGAAAGGGTTTTTAGGGTGTTTTAAGGTTTTTAGGGTATTTTAGGTTTAGAGTTTTAAGGGTTTAGGGTTTAGGTTTTCTTAGAGTTTAGGGTTAAGGATTTTTTAGGGTTTATTATTTTTTAGGGCTTAGGATTTCTTAGGGATCAGGCTTTTTTTAGGGTTTTTTTACGATTTAGGGTTTAAGACTTAGGGTTTTTTAGTGTGTTTTAGGTTTAAGGCTTCTCAAGAGTTTTAGGGTTTCTTAGGGTTTTTTATGTTTTGAGTTTTTAAGGGGTTTTTAGGATTTTTTAGGGTTTAGGGTTTCTTAAGATTTAGGGTTTAGGATTTTTTTAGGGTCTAGGGTTTCTTAGGGTTTAGGGATTAGGAATTCTTAGGGTCTAGGATTTAGGATTTCTCTAGGCTTGGGGCTTAAGGTTTACACCCGAAAGTTTGGGGTTTAGAATTTTCTAGGGTTTATGGTTTTTAGGGTTTAGGGTTTAGGATTTTTTAGGGTTTAGGATTTAGAGTTTGTAGGCTTAGGGTTTTTAAGGGTTTAGGGCTTAGAGTTTTTAGGGCTTTTTAGGTTTAGGGATTTTAAAAGTTTTTAGGGGTTTTAGTGTTTTTTATGTTTAGGGTTTTTAAAAGGTTTTTAGGGGTTTTTAGAGTTTAGGATTTCTTGGGGGGTTTTAGGTTTTTTTAGGTTTAGGGTTTTAGGGTTAAATGTTTCTTAGGGTTTAGCATTTCTTAGGGTTTCTAAGGGTTTATGGTTTATGGTTTAGGGTTTCTTAGGGTTTAGGGTTTTAGGTCAGGGTTTTGGGCGTTTGCTTTTTAGGATTCTTTAGCTTTAGAATTTTTAAAGGTTTTTAAAGGGTTTTTAAGAGTGTAGGGTTTAGGATTTCTTAGGGTTTCTTAAGATTTAGGATTTCTTTGGGTTTAGGGCTTAGGATTTTTTTAGAGTTTTTTAGTTTTGGGGTTTCTTAAGGTTTTTTTGGAATTTTTTTGGGTTTTTAGGACTTTTTTGATTTAGGGTTTTAAAGGTTTTTTTTAGGGTTTAGGGTTTATTAGGGTTTAGAGTTTATAAGGGTTTAGTATTTCATAGGGTTTAGGGTTTAGATGTTAGAGCTACTTAGGGTTTAGGGTTTAAAGTTTCTTAAGGCTTAGGGTTTAGGATTTAGGGTGTAGGATTTATGGTTTCTTAAGAGATCTTAGAGTTTAGGGTTTAGGGATTTTTGTTTTAGGGTTTAGGGTTTATGAGTCAGAGTTTTTTAAGGGTTTTCTAGGGTAAGGATTTTTAAATATTTTAAGGGATTTTTAGGGTTTAGGGTTTCATGTTTCTTAAGATTTCTTAGCATTTAGGATTAAGTGTTTCTTATATTTTAGAATTTAGGGTTTCTTAGGGTTTAGGATTTTAAATTTAGGAGTTTTTTGGGTTTTTTAGGGTGTAGGGTTACTTAGGGTTTAAGGTTTAGTGTATTTTAGGGTTTAGGATTTCTTTGGGTTTTTGAGGATTTAGGATTTAGGGTTTCTTAGGGTTTAGGGCTTAGGATTTCTTAGGATTTAGTGTTTTTAAGGGTTTTAGGTTTAGTTCTTAGGGTTTTTAAGAGTTTATTAATGTTTTAGGGGTTTTTAATGGTTTTATAGGATTTTAAAAGAGTTTTTTAAGGTTCAAGGTTTCTTAGGTTTTGGGGTTTAGGGTTTAGGTTTTCTTGGAACTTAGGGTTTAGGGTTTAGGGTTTAGGGTTTAGGGTTTCTTAGGGTTTGGGGTTTAGGATTTTAGGTTAAGGGTTCAGGGTTAAAGGTTTCTTAGAATTTAGGGCTTCTTTGGATTTAGAGTTAATTAGTGTTTCTTTTGGGTTCTTAGGGTTTTAATTTATTTATTTTAATGACCCTTGGGGGTTTAGGGGCTGAGCAATACTCCCTGGCCTTAACAGTGAAAACAACAATCAAAACAAAATACAAGGAAGGGGAAATAAACCTTACCTCAAACTTAAGGTGGTTCCAAGTCGGTTATCCTACTAAAGACTACCAACTCATCCCCAATACTAGAAAATTAAAACCTAGAACTAAACGCCTAAAGAGAGGAATCCTCTCATTACATATCGTCTAGGAAACATAAACAAGGGAGACTCTCCCCTTACAAAGTAAGAAGGAAAATAAAAAACCTAATCCTGTTCACAAAGGCTATAACTAAACAATAATAGCCTATGTGAAAAGGTTAAGAACACAAAAAATATAGAGACATCTATAAAAGGAAAGAACACAAAGCTTCAGGGAGGTTGCTTGATCCTTTTCATCTTTCTCCTTCTAAAATTAGTCATCCCAAGCTTCTCTAGTATATAGCTTCCCTTTGCTGTTGGGGGCAACTGATTGTATGTGAAGAAATGTTAAGTGAAATCAAATTTGTGGCTCCATGTGGACTAGCAGTCTGCTGTGGTATTGGCTTCCCTGTATGTGTGTCTGCATTGAAAGAATTCACATTGAGTTGCAAGACTTTTGAGCTCCTATATATACTGCTGAATTTTCCAGGGGGTTTGATGTTGTTGTTGAGCCATTTGGTGATCAGCTCTGAGTCCACTTTCAGAATGATGTTCTTGTAACCATGTTAAATACACCAGTAAAGGCCATGACTGTCAGCTTCAATTTCAGCCTGATTATTGGTACTAATGCCCAGTGAAATAGTGAATGCATAAATCATATTCCCATGTTCATCCCTAAGTATACCCCCTCCTACAATCTTGCCTTGATTATTTAGAGCACTACCATCAGTGTTCAACTTACAAATGTTGTGAGGAGGTTTTTGCCAAGTATCAGTTGTGACTTTGCTGTCATGCTTGTATTTCTCCACCATGACAATTAGATCTTTCCAGTTAGCAGGCCATTGAATATATGGAAAGACTGTGTTGAGTAAATGAATGGTGTCCTTGAGAACCAAAAACTTTACTCTTGTAGTGCTAGACTTTTTTCCTTCATACTTGGATGCACATATGTTTTTCCATAAATTCCAGCAAGTCATAATAGGAAGGGCCTGTATAATAAGTTTCTGAACCTCATTTCTGGGTTGTACATTATACCAGTTCATCAAGAGGGTTCTAAGGGGAGTGTACTAGTAGCTATCACCAAACAAGGCATAGAAAAAATTCCAGCTATGAACAACAAAAGGTCCTGAGGCAAATATGTGATCAATATCATCCCACCCTTGCCTGACACAACATGAACATTTGGCTGGTTCCACTCCAAAAGTGACAGTTTTCTCATTGGTAGGAAGCTTGTTTCTTAAGGCCCTCCACACAAGAAATGACATCTTGAAAGGCATTTTCTTGTGCCAATTGTAAGTATTGATCATAGTCTTCTCCTTTTTGGGTCTAATGATTTCCCAAGCTAAAGAACAAGGGAAAACTCCATCTTCCCTAGGTTTCCAAATAGCAACATCCTTGACCCCCTCCTGATATTGAAACCTGGTATTCAAGATTTGAGGTATCATTAGAGGAGGGACCTGCTGCGTCAAAAGAGTCTCATTCCATTGTCCTGCAGTTAATAACTAAGAGACTGCGGTGTTGTTGATGCTAGAAATAT
The DNA here is from genome assembly GCA_018342035.1 of Solanum appendiculatum. Taxonomy (NCBI): domain Eukaryota; kingdom Viridiplantae; phylum Streptophyta; class Magnoliopsida; order Solanales; family Solanaceae; genus Solanum; species Solanum appendiculatum. Next base: position 1,604,055 of record JAGDQO010000439.1, on the reverse strand, counting down.
TGGTAGAATAATTAGCTAGTGGCCCACACCCTAACCAGTCATCCCACCAGAATGAACAGCTCCTAAAGTTGAGTTTCCACCCAATATGGCCTTCCACAATATGTCTGTTTATCAACATATATTTCTATACAAGTGATTGACCTGTATCCCATTTCTTGGCAAAAGGGTTTGCTCTTTGGAAATATTTAGCTTTAAGGAACTATCCCCATAATGAGTTTTTGGATCTGAACAACCACCGGTGTTTGAATTGAAATGCAGTGCATATGTCATTCAACTATTTTACACCATTACCTCCTTCTTCACAAGGTAAGCTCATGGTCTCCTAGGATGCCCAGTGATATTTTTTCTTTTCATTCTCTCTTCCCCAAAAGAAATCAACAATTACCCTCTTAATATAATTGATGGTGGTACTGGGAGGTGAAATTACTGCCATAGTATGAATGGGAATGGACTGAAGAACATGCTTGACCAAAGTAATTTTCCCCCCAAAGTACAGGATTTTGGAGTGCCAACCACTAATCCTTTTTGTAACTTTGTCCACCAGCTAGGAGTAATAAATGATTGGTTCTTAGGGTTTAGGGTTAAGGGTTTCTTAGAGTTTTTTTAGGGTTTCTTAAAGGGTTTTTAGGGTGTTTTAGGATTTTCAGATTTAGGGTTTTTAAGGGTTCTTTAGGGTTTCTTAGGGTTTATTAGGGTTTAGTATTTGGGGTTTCTTAGAGTTTAGGGTTTAGGGTTTTTAGGGTTTAGGACTTATTAAGATTGGTTAGGATTTTATAGAGTTTAGAGTTTTAGGGTTTTTTAGGGTTTCTTTGGATTTAGGTTTTCTTACGATTTCGGGTTTTGGATTTATTAGGGTTTCTTATGGTTTTCAATTTCTTATGATTTAGGGTTTCTTAGGGTTTTGAATTTAGGGTTTACGGTTTTAGGTTTTGTGTTGTTCTTTAAGGTTTAGGGTTTAAGGCTTAGATTTTTTTTAGAATTTTTAAACGTTTTCTTTTTGGGGTTTTAGGAATTATTTTTTAGCATTTTTTAAGTTTTTGGTTTTTCAAAGTTTCTTAGGATTTAGGATTTCTTAAGATTTAAGGTTTAGGGTCTCTTAGGGTTTAGGGTTTAGGGATTAGGGATCATGGTTTTAGGTTTAGGGTTTTAGGGTTTAAGGTTAAGGGCCTAGGTATTTTTACGGTTTTTTAGGTTTAGGATTTTAAAAGGTTTTTAAGGGTTTTTTAAGGGTTTTTAAGGTTTCTTAGGTTTAAGGTTTTTTAGGGTTTAGGGTTTCTTAGGGTTTAGGGTTTATGGTTTAAGGTTTCATAGGGTTTATGGTTTAAGGTTTCATAGGGTTTAGGGTTAGGATTTGTTAGGGCTTAGGGTTTAGAGTTTAGGCTCTTAGGTTTAGGGTTTAAGGTGTAGAATTTCTTAGTATTTAGGATTTAAGGTGAAGAGCTTAGAGTTTTTAAAAGATTTTTAGGGTTTTTTAGGGTTTAGGGTTTCTTAGGGTTTTGGATTTTTGATTTCTTAAGGTTTAGGGTTTTTTTGATTTATGGTTTTAAAAGATTTTTTATGGTTTTTGGTGTGTTTTAGGGATTTTTAGAGTATTTTGGGTTTAGGGTTTTCTAAGGTTTTTAGGATTTTTAAGGGTTTAGGGTTTCTTATGATTTCTTAGGGTATAGAATTTTATAGTTAGGGTTTTCAAAGTTTTGGCCTTAGAGTTTTTTTTATTGTTTTTTAGGTTTAGGGTTTTGAAAAGATTTTTATAATTTTTTCAGGGGTTTTTAGGGTTTTATAGGTTTTGGGATTTTAAAGGTTTTTAAGTGTTTTGAGGGCTTAGGGTTTATAGGGTAAATGGTTTACATTTTTTTAGCTTTTAGGGTTTCTTAAGGTTTAGGGTTTCTTAGGGTTTAGGGTTTAGGTTTTTTTTTTAGGGATTTTAGGGTTTAGCATTTAGGGCTTTGTTTTTGTAGGGTTTTTAGGTTTAGGGTTTTAAAAGGTTTTTAGTGTGTTTTAGGGTTTTTTTTGGGATTTTAGGTTTAAGGTTTTTATTGTTTGTTAGGATTTAGGATTTCTTAATGTTTAGGGTTTCTTAGGGTTTAGTGTTTGGGGTTTCTTAGGATTTCTTAGTGTTTAGGGTATTAGTATTTTAGGTTTAGGATTTTTTAGGATTTAGGGTTTAGAAGTTAGGTTTTTTTTTGAGTTTTATAGGTTTAGGATTTTGAAAGATTTTAAAGGATTTTTAGGGTGTTTTAGGGTTTTAGGGATTTTTAATGTTCAGGGTTTAAGGTTTATGGATTAAGATTTTTTAGGGTTTTTTCGATTTAGGGTATAAGGTTTAGGGTTTTTTAGGTTTAGGATTTATTAAGATTGTTTAGGATTTTATAGGGCTTAGGGTTTTAAGTTTAGGGGTTTTAGGGTTTTATAGAGTTCAGGTACTAAGATTTCTTTGGATTTAGGTTTTCTTAAGGTTTAGGGTTTTATATTTATTAGGTTTTCTTAGGGTTTAGGGTTTTTGGCTTAGAGTTTTATAGGGTATAGGGATTAGGGTTATTTTAGGATTTTTAAGGTTTAAGGTAGGTAAATGTTTTTAGGGTTTTTTTTAGGGTAGTTTCAGTTTAATGTTGTCACGACCCAATATCTCAAGTCATGATGGCGCCTACCAACCCACCAGTAGGCCAGCCAAAACCCTATCCCGGAACTAAGCGTGGAAACTAATCCATAACCAAGTGGAAGCATACAATAAGAGCAATCACGAAAGCTGGAACGAATCAGACTAAATATATACAACACCTCACAAAACCTGGAAGTCACAATACAAAACAAATAAAAAGAGTACAAGTCCCAAAAGTGGACTACTGAAACAACTGTCTCGAAAACAAAAGACAACCTAAAATATATAAACAGAAGGAAACTGGTGATCCCAAAATGACAAGTGCTCACCCTAGTCTCCCGAACTAACAGCTACAGGCCCGATCTCAACGCTGATAACTAGTGCTCGGACCTACATCACGAACACAGATGCAGGGTATAGTATGAGAACCAAAACAACAGGTACCCAGTAAGCATCATAGGCCAAATGAGGAAGAAGGGTAAAAACAGGCAGACAAGATATAATCAGCACAAATAGAGGTCAATAGAACAGGAAATGGAAAGGCTGAAAGGAAGCACAAAGAAATAACTAAAATAAACCCAGCCGAGCCCCCCATAAGACCCGCTGGGCACACTCGTGCGCAAGTTTAAATAAAACCTGAACAGACCCCTATAAGTCCGTCAGGTACACAAAAAAGCTATTCTACAGAAACGAAGGAATAACCAACTCAAGAACAACACCAGGACCCCGCCCAATCATTACCATTAGAGCCCCGCTCAGTCATAAACATCAGAGACCAACTCAGTCATAAATATCAGAGCCCAACTCAGTTATAAATATCAGAGTCCAGCTCAGTTTGAAATATCATAGCCCAACTCAGTCATAAATATCAGAGCCCAGCTCAATCATCAGTCACGAGCTGAAAATGCAGCACTCTAACCAGCCAACCTCAGTCTCAGACTGTCACAAACAGCCCACACTCGATAGTCTAACGCTGGAAATACTGGTTTCACCGGATACGTCTGTGGCATAGCTGGGACTAGTGGCCTATGCTCCACGGACACGCACTGGAAATAACGGGCTACAATCGTGTAACTTCAACTGCGGACCGGAGTGGGTAGCCTACCTCCGTCAGCCTAGCGCTGGAAATCCTGAGTGATAACCAAGTAACGTCAGCCACGTAATGGAGCCAGCCGTCATGAACCAGATAAGCCACAACAACAATGCACCAAGAGACTACACATCACGGACCGCCGCCCCCACATATATACCAACTGAAGGCTCCCAGCCTAACACAATCCAGCCGATAATCGGCTCAACAATGGCATCTTCCGGCAACATCACAAGAATTACAGTGATAAGGGGAAAAGAATTGGTAGGTCCGGAAGCCACAAAAATGCCTATACTAAAGCTCATAATATGACCCAATTCTGCTATATCAGTCTACAAGAATCTAGTCCATCCGAAATGATGTCGGATACATACTCAAGTCAACCAGGTACATGGGACTATGTCAATAATATCACTGCCTATTCTAAGGCAGAATCACATTAATCAGTCAATCATCAAATAGATTCACCCGGACCCACTCATGCAATATCAAATAGCCACCAATAGATACCCTACAACATGCATATCAGCAAATCTAATCAACAGTCCAACCTATTGCATGATAATAGATCATAACAACCCAACAGTCAACTCTAAACTGAGGAAATCGGGGAACAAGGGAAACAATACTAACTATCCACCCCAGATTCACAAATATCAACATTCATTTACACAATCAAGGTCAGTCTAGAAAGAAGGGAAGCTGTAACCTACCAAAAAGCCAATCACGTGCGCTCCAAGTCACTCAATTGGATATTTCCCCTTTCGAACGGCCTCATACTATTCCCATGCTACAAAAAAGAGAATCACAGTGTCAATACGGTCATTTAGATACCAAAACAACAAATTCGGAGACAGACCAAATTTTTGGGTCAAAATCGGGCAAAGTGGGATCCGCTCTGGATTTTCTGAAATTGACTCTGTCAAAAGGTCCCAAATCTTTCCCCCAAAACTAATCCTAAATTAGATAGCTCAATAGGGGTCGGATCCGCTCCTAACAACCAACAACAATTTACAAAACTTAACAAAAAAATAGTCCAAATAGAGACTTATCCTAAATTTCATGCAAAATGAGGAGCACCCAATGGCAACCAACCTAAAACCCACAAAGCCAAAAAAAATCTGAACACGTGGGACTTCGAATCACCCAAAATAGAGTTCTAGGACTTGAGATATCGAAGTTTAAAATGAAGAAGAAATCATAACTTGATGGCAGAAGCTTCGAGCTGAATTTTACCTCAAACAAGGGTTCACCAACACAATCCAATCACTTCACCACGTAGCCACAATCTCCACAATCATACAGGACTTCGAATCACTTAAATTGGAGCTTGGATGAGGGAGAAATTTGAAAATGAGGGTTAAAAGTTGAAATTTTCTGGGTTATAAAACTCGAAACTAGTCGCTAAAAACCTAAATTCTGATCGCTAAAGGTCTGCACCAGCAACCAGATTTTTTTCTATTTTTCAAAGTCTCTGAACGGATCCTCGGATTCGTTCGGGACCCGATGAAAATAAATCAGATATTCTACCTACTAAATTCGACATTTTGAATTCAATGGCGCAGTCGGAATTTCCATACGGGATCGTTTCGACAAAAAGTGGGTCCCACACCCAAAGCGCCAATTTCTACGGGGGCCTCAAAATTAGATCGGAAGCTTCCAGAAATTCTCGAAAAGTCATTCTAGACCAAAATCGGCATTCCGGAACTAATCGCGCTGTCAAATTTTTCATCCAAGAGTGTTTTCCAAGTATGTTGACCGAAGTCAACCTTAAACCAAATTTTGAATGCTAAAGAGCTAACTGGCCCCAAAATCACACCAAAAACCCTAGGTCTTGGGCGAACCATCCTTCTAGCCTAATTGTGCCGTTCTGGAGCTGATGGAACCGTCAGAATTCCCATCTGAGGTCATTTACCTGAAGTTATGACCGAAATCAACTTTTCAAGGTTCAAAAGCTCCAAAGCAGGAAAACAGGCATAAAACCCAAACGAACGACCATGCGACCGAACAGTCAGTGCCAGCAAGTCATAAATTACTTGGGGTCGCTATAGAAACCCTCTAAACGATAAAAAGACGGCATTAACACAGAAATGAACTTGAGGGTCATTACAATATCCACTACTAAAAGGACTTTCGTCCGCGAAAGTAAAGATTAAGACGTATCTGAGGGCTCAAACAAGTTGGGGAACTGCTCCTGCATCTCCCACTCTATCTCCAAGGTAGCCTCCTCGTCTGGACGATGCCTCCAACAGACCTTAACAACAGGAATGACTCTCGACCTCAGCTGCCTCACATCTCTGGCAAAAATAGCAACTGGCTCCTTTGTATAGGTCAAGCGATCATCCAACTCAATAGCATGGTAATGGAGCACATGAGACTCATCTGGAACATACCGGCGCAGCATCGAAACATGAAAAACTGGGTGCACAGCTGAGAATGCTGGAGGTAAGCCTAACTCATATGCCACCTCGCCAACTACCCTAAAAATCTCAAAGGGCCCAATATACCTGGGGCTAAGCTTGCCCCGCCTCACAAATCTCATCACGCCCTTCATGGGTAATACTCGGAGGAATACTGTGTCACCCACAGCAAAACTCAACGGTCGACGACTGCGGTTTGCATAACTCATCTGTCTTCTCTGAGCCGTCCTGAGCCTGTTCTGGATCAACCTCACATGTTCTAAGGACTTCTGAAACAAATCTGTACCATGCGGCCTAGGCTCCGTAGACTCAAACCAACAAACTGGAGTGTGACAACGCCTACAATATAGGGCCTCAAATGGGGCCATCTGAATGCTGGAATGGTAGTTGTTGTTGTACGCAAACTCTGCCAAGGGCAAGAAATGGTCCCACTGACCTCCAAAGTCTATAACACAGGCTCGCAACATATCCTCAAGCATCTGGATAGTGCACTCTGACTAACCATCAGTCTGCGGGTGAAATGTTGTGGTAAGATCCACGCGGGTGCCCAACTCTCCCTGAAATGCTCTCCAAAAGCAGGAAGTGAACTGTGGGCCCCGTTCTGAGATGATCGAAACAGGCACACCATGAAGACGAACTACCTCCTAGATGTAGATACGAGCTAACCTCTCAGCATGGAAGGATGTATGAACAGGGATGAAGTGTGCTGACTTGGTCAATCAATCCACGATGACCCAGATACTGTCAACACCCCTAGGAGTCCGTGGGAACCCAATAACGAAGTCCATGGTGATACGCTTCTACTTCCACTCAGGAATGGGTAATCTCTGCAACTCTCCACCAGGCCTCATATGCTCGGCCTTCACAAACAACGGGACACATAGTTTGAGATGTCCCTCCTCATACCGCTCCACCAGTAATGCTACCTCAAATCACAATACATCTTAGCTATGCCCGGATGAATAGAGTATCTGGAATCATGGGCCTCGCTAAGGATCAGTCGAATCAATTCACCAACTCTGGGAACACACAATCGGCCAGCAAACCTCAAAACCCCATCTGAATCTAAGATAGTCTGCCCGGCATCACCTGCCAACACTTTATCTCTAAGTGCTATCAAAGACTCATCCTCAAACTGGCGGCTACAGATCTGATCAAGCAGAGATGGGTGAACCCCCACATAAGCTAATACTCTACTGGAGTATGAAACGTCGAGTCTGATCATCTGATTGGCTAAGGACGGAATGTCAAAAGCCAAGGTCCTCTCCGAAACAGAAAGGATGGCAAGACTACCCATACTCACCGCCTTCCGGCTCAAGGCGTCCACTACCACATTCACCTTGCCCGGATGGTAAATAATAGAGAGGTCGTAGTCCTTCAGAAGCTCAATCCATCGATGCTGCCTCGAATTAATATCCCTCTACGTCATAATATACTGAAGGCCCCTATGATCAGTGTACAACTCACAATGAACTTCATAAAGGTAATGCCTCAAGATTTTAAGAGCGAAAACTACCGCCGCCAACTCCCAGTCATGAGTGGGGAAGTTGCGCTCGTGCAGGTTAAGCTGCCTCGACGCATAAGCAATAACATGGCCCTGCTGCATCAGAACTAAACCCAAACCAATGCCGGATGCATCGCAATAGACCGTAAAGCCCTCGCCCTTAACTTGAAGAGTCAATATAGGAGCGGTGGTAAGCAACTCCTTGAGCCTCAGAAAGCTCCTCTCACACTCCTCCGACCACACAATTTGGACATCCTGGCGAGTTAACTGAGTCAAAGGCATCGCTAGAGTGGAGAAACCCTCAACAAAGCCTTTTTAGTAACTTTCCAATCCGATGAAGCTCTGAATCTCGGTCACAGAAGTTGGCCTAGCCCAACCATGGATAGCCTCAATCTTCACCGGATCCACCATATTGTCATCCTTGGACACCACGTGCCCAAAGAATGCTATAGACTCAAGCCAAAACTTGCACTTTTAGAACTTGGCATAAAGCCGATGATCTCTCAAAGTCTGGAGCACTATCCTCAAATTCTGCTCATGCTCACGATGGCTCCGTGAGTATACCAAGATGTCATCGATGAAGACAATGATAAAGGAGTCAAAATACTTCCTGAATACTCGAGTCATCAATTCCATAAATGCGGCAGGGGATTTAGTCAACCCAAAAGACATCACCAGGAACTCATAATGACCATAACGAGTTCTAAAGGCTGTCTTGGGGACATCCGCTGCTCTAATCCTCAGCTGATGATAATCGGATCTCAAATTAATCTTAGAAAACACTGCTGCACCATGGAGCTGGTCAAATAGATCATCTATACGAGGCATAGGATAACGGTTCTTTACCGTCACCTTATTCAGCTGCCTGTAATCGATGCACATCCACATGGTGCCATCCTTCTTCCTCACAAACAGGACTGGGGCACCCCAAGGTGACACACAGATTTGGATCAATCCTCTACTCAAGAGATCCTGAAGCTGATCACTGAGCTCCCTTAGCTCTGCAGGTGCCATGCGGTACGGAGTAATAGAAATGGGACAAGTGCCCGGCTCCAAGTGTATGGCAAAATCAATGTCCCGATCTGGGGTAGGCCAAGAAGGTTGGTAGGAAACATATCTGCGAACCCTCGGACGACAGGCACTTAAATAACCACCACGCAGGATCTACAAACCTGATCCACTACTAAAGAATCCCCTACTGGGGTCGAAACATGCAAAGGCACAGACAAGGGCTCAGGATTCACTCCCAATCGAGGCACACAATAAGCTGACACATAAGAATAGGTAGAACCTGAGTCAAATAAAGCTGAAGCGGACTGGTTGAATAAGAGAACCGTACATGTGATCACTTCATTCAACGCCTCAGCCTCTGCTCTAGCTGGAGCTACATAAAAGTGGCCTTGGGCGCCTCTACCTCTTACATCCACTCTACCGCCTGTCCTGCCTCCCCGGGGATCTCCTCGAGAACCTTACTGCTGACCTCCTCCTCTAGCTAGAGGTGCTACTGCCGAAATCGGTCTCACTGCCTGAGGAGCTGGTAAGGCTGATCTAAATGAAGGGCACTCCGTGGCCCAATGTCAAAGCTCCCCAAAAGTGAAGAAACCCTGTGAAGGTCTCCTAACCGCTGGAGGTCAGCCACCCCGACCTGATGCACCTTACTGAAACCCACCTCGGCCCTAACTCGGACCGGTACTATACCCATTCTGACGGTGCTGATCACCCTCTGAAGTCTGCAACGCTGCCTGATATGGCCGACTAGACTGCCCTGACTGAAACCTCTGATAACCCCGATCCCAAGTATCCCTCGACCTACGATGGGTCCCACCAAAGCTATCATCTGACCTAGCCCTCTTGCTGCTGCCCCCATGGGCCTCGCGATGAAGCTGCTCAATGGTGCGGGCATGGTCCACCACATCTAGAGAAGAACAGCCCGCTGACAACATAGATTGTGACTCAATCTTCAACTGCAGCCTCAACCCTCTAACAAAGCATCGGACCCGCTCCTTCTCTGTAGGTAGAATCATGGTGGCATGACGAGACAGCTCAAGAAATCTGGATTCATACTCGGATACCAACATGGAGCTCGGCTCCAACCTTGAGAACTAATCATGAAGCCGATCCCTGATTCTCTGTGGAATGAACCTTGCAAAAAAAACCTCGGCAAACTTCTCCCACGACACTGGCAGAGAACCAACCGGCCTAGTCCCGATGAACCAACACCACCACTGTCTAGCAGGTCCGTCTAGCTTATAAGCTGTGAAGTCTGCTCCTTTGGACTCATGGGCATCCTCTCCCACAGCCTCGGAGAATCTCGGCGGTGACAGTCTAAGGAACACCCGAGCATCTTCTTCTCTCGCAGAGGCATAACCCCATCCAGAGGGTCAGGCTGAACCATAACTGGCACTGGCGGCTGATGTACATCTTGAGCCGCTAGTGCAAGATAGTCCAACTGTCCAACTTGCCATCCTGTGATAGAAGGAGACAAGTGAGATTTCAAGAAACCAACTGGACAGCAAAGTACGAAAAAGATACAAAGATAAGACACCATCCTAAAGACATCCTGTAGCCTTCCGAAGATAGTCACGGATGTCTCCACTCAAATCCACAGGACTCTACTAGATGCAAGTTCTGTACAAGTGAGACCAACGAACCTACACTCTGATACCAATTTTACACGACCCAATATCTCAAGTCATGATGACGCCTACTAACCCACTAGTAGGCCAGCCAAAACCCTATCTCAGAACTAAAGAGTAATGGGACTAAGGGTGGAAACTAATCCATAAACAAGAGGAAGCATACAATAAGAGCAATCACGAAATTTGGAACGAACCAGACTAAATATATACAACACCTTCCAAAACCTGGAAGTCACAAGTATAGAACTACTAAAAAGAGTACAAGTCCCGAAAGTGGACCACTGAAACAACTGTCTCGAAAACAAAAGACAAGCCAAAATATATAAACAGAAGGCAACGGGTTATCCCAAAACGCCAAGTCCTCACCCTAGTCTCTCGAACTGATAGCTCCCGGCCCAATTTCAATGCAGATAACTGGTGCTCGGACCTGCATCACGAACACTGATGTAGAGTGTAGTATGAGTACCAAAAAGACACGTACCCAATAGGCATCATAGGACGACTGAGCAAGAAGGGTAAAAATAGGCAGACAAGATAGAATCAGCACAAACTGAGGTCAACAGAATAGGAAAAGGAAAAGTTGAAAGGAAGCACAAAGAAATAACTAAAATATACCCAGCTGAGCCCCCCATAAGACCCGCTGGGCACACTCGTGCTCAAGTTTAAATAAAACCTGAACGGACCCCCATAAGTCTGACAAGTACACAAAAGAGCTCTTCTACAGAAATGAAGGAATAACCAACTGCAGAACAACACCAGGCCCCACCCAATCATTACAATCAGAGCCCCGCTTAGTCATAAATATCAGAGCCCAGCTCAGACAATAACATCAGATCCCAGCTCAATCATAAATATAAGAGCCCAGCTCAGTCATAAATATCAGAGCCCAGCTCAGTCATAAATATCAGATGCCACCTCAGTCCTTAGTCACGAGCTGAAAATGCCGGACTCTAACCTGGCAACCTCCGTCTCGGACTGGCACAAACAACCCACACACGACAGTCTAACGATGGAAATACTAGTTCCTCTGGATACGTCGGTCGCGTAGCTGGGACTAGTAGCCTATGCTCCACGGACTCGCACTGGAAATAACGGGCTGCAATTGTGTAACTTCAGCTGCGGACTAGAACGGGTAGCCTACCTTCATCAGCCTAGCGCTGGAAATCCTAAGTGATAATCGAGTAACGTCAGCCATGTACCAGCCTTCACGAACCGGATAAGCCACAATAATAATGCACCAAGAGACTAAACATCACGGACGGCCACCCCCACATATATATCAACCGAAGGCTCCCAGCCTAACACAATCCAGCCGACAATCGGCGCAACAATGGCATCATCCGGCAACATCCCAAGAATCGCAGTGATAAGGGGAAAAGAATCGGAAGGTCCGAAAGCCACGAAAATGCCTATACTAAGGCTCATAATCTGACCCAAGTTTGCTATATCAGTGTACAAGGATCTAGTCCATCCAAAACGACGTCGGATACATACTCAAGTCAACCAGGTACATGGGACTATGTTAATAATATCACAGCCTATTCTAAGGCAGAATCACAATAATCAGTCAATCATCAAACAAATTCACCTGGACCCACTCATGAAACATCAGATAACCACCAACAGATACTCCACAGCATGCATATCAGCAAATCAAATCAACAACCCAACCTATAGCATGATACTAGCTCATAACAACCCAACAGTCAACTCTAAACTGAGGAAATCGGAAAACAAGGGAAACAATACTAACTAACCACCCCAGATTCTCAAATATCAACCAGCATTTACACAATCTGGCTCAGTCTAGAAAGAAGGGAAGCCGTAACTTTCCAAAAAGTCGATCACACGAGCTCCAAGTCACTAAATTGTAGATTTTCCCTTCCGAACGACCTCAGACTGCTGCCACGCAACCAAAAATAGAATCACAGCGTCAATACGGTCGTTTAGATACAAAAATCAACAAATTCGGAGACAAACAATTTTTTGAGTCAAAATCGGGCAAAGTGGGACCCGCTCTGGATTTTCTGGAATTGACTCCGTCAAAAGGTCCCAAATCTTTCCCCCAACACTAATCCTAAATTCGATCGCTCAATAGGGGTTGGATCCGCTCCTAACAACCAACAACAACAATTTACAAAACTTAACAAAAACAATAGGCCAAAAAGATACTTACCCTCGATTTCATGGAAAACGAGGAGCACCCAATGACCCCCAACCTAAAACCCATGAAGCCAATGAAAATACATACACGTGGGACTTCGAATCACCCAAAACTGAGCTCTAGAACTCGAGATATCAAAGTTTAAAATGAAGAAGAAATCATAACTTGATGGCAGCAGCTTCGAGCTGAATTTCACCTCAAACAAAGGTTCACCAACACAATCCGATCAATCCACCATGTAGCCACAATCTCCACGATCATATAGGACTTCGAATCACTCAAATCAGAGCTCGGATGAGGGAGAAATCGCCATTTGAAAATGAGGGCTGAAAGCTGAAATTTTCTGGGTTATAAAACCCGAAACTGGTCGCTAAAGACAATTTCGGGTCGCTAAAAGTCTAAATTCTGGTCGCTAAAGGTCTGCACCAACAACCAGATTTTTTTCTAATTTTCAAAGTCTCCGAACGGACCCTTGGAATTCGTTTTGGACCTGATAAAAATAAACCAGATATGCTACTCAACTAAATTCGACATTACGGACTCAATGGCGCTATCAGAATTTCCATACGAGGTCGTTTCGACAAAAAGTTGGTCCCACACCCAAATTGCCATTTTAGCCAATTTCTACCGGGCCCTCAAAATTAGATCGGAAGCTCCCAAAAATTCTCAAAAGGTCATTCTAGACCAAACTCGGCATTCTGGAACTTACTATGCTATTGGAATTTTTATCCGAGCGCGTTTTCCAAGAATGTTGACCGAAGTCAACCTTAAACCAAATTTCGAAGGCTAAAGAGCTAACTGACCCCAAAATCACACCAGAAACCCAAGGACTCGGGCAAACCATGCTTCTAGCCTAATTTGGCCGTTCCGGAGCTGATCGAACTGTCCAAATTCCCATGTGAGGTCATTTACATGAAGTTATGACCGAAATCACCTTTTCAAGGTTCAAAAGCTCCAAACACAGGAAAACATGCATAAAACCCAAAGAACGACCAGGCGACCGAATAATTAGTGCCAGCAAATCATAAATGACGTGGGGTCGCTAATGGAATGCTCTCAATGACAAAAAGAAGGCATTAACACAGAAATGACCTGGAGAGTCATTACAAATATTTTTAAGGTTTTTTTGTTGGGAGAGTGTTTAGGGTTTAGGATTTATTAGAGTTTAGGGTTTCTTAAGGTTTAGGGTTTAGGCTTTCTTAGGATTTAGGGTTTAGGGTTTCTTAGGGCTTTGGGTTTAGGGTTTGGGCCCAAAGGTTTAGAGTTTAAGGTCTAGGATTTCATAGGGTTTAGGGTATAGGGCTTTTTAAGGTTTAGGATTCAGAGTTTTAGGTTTAAGGTTTTTTAGGGTTTAGTGTTTAGGGCTGGGTTTTTTGGGTTTACGACTTTTAGAGAGTTTTACAAGTTTGTAAGGTCTTAAGGATTTAGGGTTTCGTAGGTTTAGAGTTTTGTAGGGTTTAGGATTTAGGGTTTCTTAGGATTTAGGGTTTCTTAGGGTTTAGGGTTTAAGGCTAGGGTTTTTTTAGGGTTTTCAAATATTCCTTTTATGATTTAAAAGATTTTTTAGTGTTTAGGGTTTCGAGTTTAAAGTTTTGGGTTAGGGTTTAGGGTTTTGGACTTAGTGTATTTTTTAAGGTTTTGTAGGGTTTGTAGGGTTTTTCGGTTTAGGATTTTTAATAGTTTTTTTTCGAGTTTTTAATGGTTTTTTAGTGTTTACATTTTCTTAAGCTTTAGGGTTTAGGGTTTTTTAGATTTCTTAGGGTTTAGAGATTAAGGTTTAGAGTTTTTTTAGGATTTAAGAGTTTAGGGTTTAGGGCTTAGGTTTTTTTAATAGTTTTTTAGGCTTAAGGTTCTTAAAGGTTCTTAGGATTTTATAAGTTTTTTTTTGACTTATTTAGGTTTAGGGTTTTTTTTAAGGGTTTTAGAGTTTCTTAGGGTTTAGGATTTCTTAAGGTTTAGTGTTTAGGGTTTCTTAGGGTTTTAGGTTTAGGTTTTTTTAGGATTTAGAGTTTAGGGCTTAGGGTTTCTTTTAGTGTTTTAGGGATTTTTTTAGGGTTTTTTAGGGTTCAGGATTTAGGATTTAGGTAAGGGGTCTTTTTAGAGTTTTTTAGGTTTAGGGTTTTAAATTTTTTTTAGGGTTTTTTGTGTTTTTTAGATTTAGGGTTTTTTAAGGTTCTTTAGGATTTCATAAGGTTTAGGGTTTAGTGTTTAGTGTATCTTCTTGCTCAATTTATCTTGGGATTTATTATTGGGTGGTTTTGGTAACTTTTCCATAGTATCATGTTGAATAGCAGCAGTGTCTTTTCTTGTTTCATTAGTCTTCTACCTATTTAGAGGAATACTTTGACTGTCTCTAATACTCTTCTTAGTGGCATCAGATTGCAAGAACCCTTCACTGATATCTTGATTGTTTTGTTTTCCATTGATATGTTGCTCTCCAGATTTGGCCAGAGCTTTCTGAACTGAGAGTCTTGAAGTGGTTGCAGGTGCTCTATTGGCACTCAGAGTCAGTGTTTGGATTTTCATTCAAAACCCGCCTTTTGGTTACCCCTTCCTGCAAATTAATGGGTTTCTCCTGGTCCCCTCTAACCATCCCTCCATGATCTTCAATAGCTAGCACAACAGAAGCATTATAATTAGTGGTATGGGGCTCTGGGAGCATTGAGTCAATACCTAGGGTCTCTTGAATTTTGGTTAGCTCCTGTTGAGATTGTGCTTCCATTCTAGGTTATTGTTCATAAGTAATGTGCTCTTCTTCTTCTTGATTATTGGGTTGTTCCTGCATTTCTAAGTCAGTATAAGCATTATGAGTGGGAACATTAGATGTCATACCTGTCTTCATATGGTTTTGATGTGAGGGCTCCTTGTCCCTGTGCTTTTGTGGAGAAGTAAGCCTTGATGTGTTGTTTTGTTGGGCTGTTGTCTGAGTTTTGTTTTGCTTCTTCTTTAGAGTTTTCCATTGGTCCTCCTTGCTCAATTAAACAATTTCCTGATGCCTTTGTTGTTGTGTGTTGTCCTTTAGTGCTTCATTTTTCTTGTGGTTATCATTGCTCTGGTTACTTATATGATCCTTCTACTCACATTCTCCTTTTTTCTTACTCTTCTTGTCAGTCTCCATTTCCTTTCTTCTCTTCAGTTCTTCATAGTACAATTATGTATCATATGACCTTGATGTTTGCAATAGAAGCAGTAATCCGGGACATTTTCATACTGAAGTGCTTGCCACCTTCCAATAGTAATGTCTTCTTCATCAAAGCCTAACCAAACATGTGATGGTCTTTCCATGGTAAGATCCATTTGCACTCTTACTTTAGCTAGGTTGCCCCTAGTTTTTTAGATGGAAGCTATGTCTAAGTAGAGCACTTTGCCAATGGGAGACAACAAGGCAGTTACAAATTCCTTATAGTAACAGTGCCATGGTAACTTTGGGAGGGTAACCCAAATAGGAACTATAGGTGTTTCTTCTTCTGGTTTAAAATTGGGTGTCCAAGTATGTATCCTCATGAGTTGCCCTTCAATGCTCATCTTATGTTTTGTCCAGACTATTATGTAATCCATCTCATTGTCCAAGTAAATGTAAACATGCCTTTCATTAAAGTGAGCTATTTTCACCCCTCCTGATAGTTGGGTTTGGAGGATAAAGTTTCTCTTGATGAGCTCTACTTTAGGCATTGTAATACTGAACTTTCCAATCAGAGTAAACTTACATCTAGCAGCCAGTTTTACCATATAGTCCTCCTTTTTGAAAATCACAGCAGGGAGGCCTTGCTTAGTGGTAATCTTAGGAGAGGAAAAAGCTATGGGACTTTTATTTTTCAGCCTGATTGACCCTAAGATTTGTTGCAAATGATTGTATGATAGTATAAGGTGCAGGTTCAGGTACTAAATCTTTTTTGAGATTGTTTTGGGAATTCATGTTCTGGTTCTCATTTTGAGGAATTGGTTTTGGTCCTTGCTTGTTTTTGTGAACATTGGTAACTTGCTTTTCAAAGTTGTTAGAAACTCTGGGGTAGCTACTCTGTTTTCCATTATCACTCTTATTCCCCTGCTTCTTATTATTGTTCTGAGCATCC
Source organism: Solanum appendiculatum (assembly GCA_018342035.1). Taxonomy (NCBI): domain Eukaryota; kingdom Viridiplantae; phylum Streptophyta; class Magnoliopsida; order Solanales; family Solanaceae; genus Solanum; species Solanum appendiculatum. The sequence continues at coordinate 1,587,566 of JAGDQO010000439.1, read as the reverse complement.
TGAGCCTTTTCTTTGTCCTTCATGACATTACCCATGCTAGGTTTAGGCTGACTTGTGTCCTATACATGTAGGTTAGTACTCAAACCAACACCATTTTGCTCTCTTACAACATTGTGTAACTGAGCGTTTTGGTTATCCTTGGTTATAATGACACTATTTGAAGGCTGAGTTTTGGAAGAGTTACCTGAGTGTGGGGCTTCCTCTTGCTGGTGTAATGTCTCTTATCTTTCCTTTGTTGTGGTATAGCACCTTGGGTTGTTGGTACTATGATCTTTCTTAGCTTTTCCTTGGTCGTTCCTTCCTCAGTCTGATTTAGCTCTTAGTGTAAAGCATCAGTGTCCTGGTGAATAGCAACCTGCATTCCAAATAAAAAATTAGAGGAGCTCGAAACCTCTAGCACCTCTACCTCTTGATCAAATTCTCTGTTTACTTGATCCTGTTGGTGCATAGTTATGATTTGTTTGTCACTCTTTTGGTCTTTGGGTATGTCAACAACTCCTTCATTGATGTGATTTGAGATTTCTATGAGATGTTCTTCCAGCTGAGGAGAATAATCCCCCATAATCGATTCCTCTCGAACCTCCTCAGGAGTACGTCAAATTTGGAGGCGCAATTGGGGCGATTTACCTAAAATGTTTAGAGAAATCACCTCCTGAGATGTAGCATTTGGGATGATAGAATCCCTTGGTTTTTGGACAGCTAATGTGTCATGATGAAAGGAATCATCCACACCATTTCGTTCAACAGGATGAGTACCAGTTTGTTCCTGGGATATGTTTTTACGATACTCATTTTTTTCTTTTTTAGAAATTGCAATGTTGATCGCTTCATTCTTCCAAAAATTTAAAGAGCTAGAGGATGAATTAGAGGTGGAATCCAATTGAATTTTGAGTGAATAAGTATTTGGCACCGATTGGGTTTTGTTCGATGGTCAGAGAAGCTCTCCCGGCGGCCTAGATGTCATTCCGCTTGGGTCAACTAGCCGTTATAGCTTGTTACCGTTAATGTTTAAATAGAGAATTTTTAGAGAGATGTATTTTTAGAGAGTTGAGTGAATCAATATGGTTTAGGGTTTAGGATTTTAGGTTAAGGGTTCAGGGTTCAAGATTTCTTAGGATTTAAGGTTTATTAGGGTTTAGGGTTTAATAGGGTTTCTTAAATGTTCTTAGGGTTTAGGGTTTCTTAAGGATTTGGATGTAGGGTTTTAGGTTTAAGGGTTTTTTAAGATTAAGGGTTTAAGGCCTAAGGTTTTTTAGGTTTTCGATTTGTAAAGATTTTTTTAGGGTTTTTTGAGGTTTTATAGGATTTTTTTAGGGTTTAGGGTTGCTTAGGATTTAGGATTTAGGGTTTCTTAGGGCTTAGGGTTTAGGATTTAAAATTTAAGGTTTATTAGGGTTTAAGTTTTTTTTAGTGTTTTTTAGGGTTTAGGTTTTAGGGATTAGAATTTCTTTAAGGTTTCAAAGTTTTTTAGGGTTTTTTAGGTGTAAGATTTTTAAAGGTTTTTTAGGGTTTTTTTAGGGTTTAGGGTTTCTTAAGGTTTAGAGTTTGGGGGTTTAGGGTTTTTAAGGGCTTAGGGTTTAGAGTTTTTTTTTATTAAACAGACCTTACCCAAGGATCTCACCCCTCGTAGCGGTCATGAGTTGAGCCTCAAACCCCAAGCCTTAACATTAAATTAACAAAACAAAAGTACAAGGAGGGGGGCTAAACCTTACCTCCATCCTAAGGCCAGAAAGAGGGTCTACCTTCCTACTAAGGAAAATTCACCTATTCTGATACTATAAAGAGAAACCTAGCTCTAACAACCTTAGAGAGGACTCCTCTCAGTACAAAGATTCTAGGAAACGTAAACAAGGGAGACTCTCCCCTTACAAAGTAAGAAGAGAATAAAACCTAGACCTATTCAAAGGGGCTATAACAATAGTGCCATAGCCTAATTGAATAGGAACAAACAAAACAAATAGGAACCTTAAAACCCAAAAGGCAAAACAACTCAAGGTGGCTGCTTTATCGTCTTGATTTTCTTCATTCTGAAATTTGTCATGCCCATTCTCTCAAGAAGATAGTTGCCTCTTGCCACTGTGGGAAGTTGTTGGAAAGTGTAGAAATGCCAAATAATGTTTGATCTGTGACTTGTCTTGGCCAGGTGATCTGCTGTGCAGTTTGCCTCTCTAAAACAGTGAATGCAGCTGAAGGCTTCCAGTTGACTGATAATGTGAAGCAAATCTCTGATGGTCTGTTACATTCTCTAAGGTGGCTTGTGGTTGTGATTAATCCATTTGGTGAGAACCTCAAAATCAACTTCAAGAATAATATTTTTGTACCCATGTTGGAGGCACCAATTTATACCATGAGTAGCTGCAAGAGTTTCTTCCTGGTTGTTTGTACCAATACCAAGAGGGATACTATATGTGTATATCGTGTTACCATGGTGATCTCTCAGTATGACCCCTCCCACAATTTAACCACGATTATTAAGGCACTACCATCTGTATTTAACTTGAAGCTGTTAATAGGAGGACACTTCCAACTGATTTTCCAAATTCTTATCTCTTGTCTACAGCCTTCAATCATCTTGATCAAGTCTGTCCAGTAAGTAGGTCATTGGATATTAGGATAAGCAGTAAATAAAAGCTGTATAATATCCTTCTGGACCATGAACCTGACCTTTGCAGCACTAGATTTCTTCCCCCCATACTTTGTTGCACACCTATTTTTCCACAGGTTCCAGCAAATAATGATAGGTAAAGCCTGCAACAAATTTTTTTGTACTTCATTATTTGGTTTCAAACCCCACCAAGTAGTCAGCACATTTCTCGAAGTATGTTGGTTGTGATCAGCTCCACAAATAGCTGCAAAGGAGCTCCAAATGTATTTAGCAAAATTGCCTTTAACAAGTATATGATCAATGTCATCCCAGCCTGGTACAACACATCATGAACATCTCACAGGTGCAGCTCCAAATTCAATGATCTTTTCATTGGTTGGTAGCTTGTTTCTCAAGCTCTCCATAGGAAAAATGATACTTTAAAAGGGATATATTTGTGCTAGAGATAAGTGTTGATGGTAGTTTGTTCTTTCTTCTGCCTGATAATATCCCATGCAGAAGAACAGGAGAAAACACCATCCTCCTTGGGTTTCCATACAGCCTCATCCTTGACCCCTTCATAATATTGAAATGTGGTATTCAAAATTTTGGGAATTAACAAATGAGGGATATTTTGCCTTAATAGAGTTTCATTCCACTGACCATTCACCAGAAAGTGGGAGACAGTTTTATTATTGAGGCTGTTGATGGTATCACAGTGCTTAGCCAGTTGCCTTTCTCCTAGCCAATCATCCCACAAGAATAAACTGCTGCCAGAATGAATTTTCCAGAATATGTGGGGTTCAACAACGCTCTTGTTCTTCATCATGTATTTCCATACTAAGGATTGGCCTATATCCCATTTCTTAGCAACAGGATTTGATCTTTGACAATACTTGTCTCTCAAGAACTGTCCCCATAAAGAGTTGCTAGTCTTGAAATTCCACCATTTTTTATGTTGCATAGAGGTGCACACATCTTCTAATTTCCTGACTGCAATACCTCCTTCCTCATAAGGAAAGCTAAGTGTGTCCCATGAATCCCAATGATATTTTTTCTTGTCCTTCTCCAGCCCCCAAAAGAAGTCTGATGTCACCCTCTTTATGCAATTGATAGTAGTTTCTGGAGGGGAGATTGCTGCCATGGTGTGAATAGGAATAGACTGCAACACATTCTTTACCAAAGTAGCCTTCCCCCCAGAGCTTAGAATTCTTGATTGCCAACCACTTATTTTCTTCACCACTTTAGAAATCATTTTTGAATAGTAAATAATTCTCTACCCCCTATGTATAGAGGACACCTCAAGTAGGAGATATGACTAGGCTTTTGTGAAAAGCCAGTGATATCCTGAATCATTTCCACAATACTGACTGGTGCATTTGTAGGGATCATAAAGTGACTCTTGCTCTTGTTGATGAGTTGATCTGAGACAGCTTCATAGATGTTAAGAGTTTTCATAATCAACTGAAGAGAGTTCCTGGAAGCAGCAGAAAATATGATCACATCATCAGCAAAGCTCAAGTGATTGATTTGAGGCCCCCCAATTTCCATCTGAAATCCTTTGTAATTCTGATCCTGATGCAGCAAATTCAACATCCTAGTGAGGACTTTAGCCCCTAAAATAAATAGGGCAGGAGATAGGGGATCCCCTTGCTTAAATCCTTTTGTGGAGTGAAAGAAACTATGCATGGCCCCATTTATAATGACTGAGTACCAATTGTTGCTCATGGATCTCCATACTAAATCAATAAACACCTCTCCAAACCCCATTGCCCTCAACACCATGCATGTATAAGAGCAGAACACTCTGTCATATCTAGTCACATTGTCCCCTTCCTTAGGCTTCTTGATATTGTGAGTGATCTCTTGAGCCAACATAATGTTCTCAGATATACTTCTACCCTTAACAAATTAAGACTGATTGTCTGAGATGAGGTTAGGGAGGATATGAGCTAATCTGAGACTGAGAAGTTTCGATATGATCTTATTATTAAAATTGCTTAAACAAATAGGTCTAATTCATTGAGCTTATTAGGATGCTCAACCTTAGGGAGAAGAACCAAACAGGCATGGGACATGAACTTAGGCATTTCCTGCCCATAAAAGTAAGACAATACAAAAGCATGAAGATCCTCTTTAATAATCTCCTAGCATTTTTGAAAGAATTTGCCACCAAATCCATCAGGTCCTAGGGCAGAGTAAGGGTTCATTGAATTCACCACATGGTGCAACTCCTCAATAGTAGGTATATCCAGAAGATGTTGAATTTGTTCCTCAGAAACCATTCATGGAATATATTGAAGAATGTGCACATTAATTCTATTTTCATGTCTTGAAAATATATCATGGAAATAAACACAGGCTGCTTGAGCAATATCTTCATCACCTTGAATCCATTCATCATTTTCATTACAAATTTTGTGGATAAACAACTTTCTCCTTCTTCCTCTCACAATGGAATTAAAATACTTGGAAATAGTATCTCCATCCTTGAGCTATTGAAGCTGAGTCTTCTGCTTAAGAATAGAAGACTCCAGCTTTAGGTACCTGATATAGGTAGAATTCACCTGGTGTAAGTTAACCCTGTTACACTCAGAATTGTCATTAGTAACCCCTTCCTCAGTCACTCTCACTTTCTCCTCATAATCTTTCACGGTAGCAAAAATGTCCCCATACTCTTTTCTTGAACAATTTCTAAGAGTAGTAGCTAGTCTTTTCATTTTTTGATGAAGTGTCCATATAGGATTGCCTTCCACATCTCTTTCCCAGCACCTCTGAACTATGTCCATAAAATTGTCATGTTCAGTCCAGAAATGTAAAAACTTGAAGTATTTCACACGTTGCTCCTCCCTCACTACCATTTCCATGAGAAGAGGACTATGATTAGACCCTACAGAATGTAGATGTGCTATAGTATTCTGAGGCATGTCAGCAAGCCACTTATCATTAACCATGGCTCTGTCAAGCCTTTTCCACACTCTAGCCTCTTCAGCCCTTTGATTACACCAAGTAAAAGGCTGCCCATTATATCCTAAGTCAATCAATCCACAGTCTTCAATCACACTGAGGAAATTTAAACTCTTGTTCATGTTGTAAGGCATTCCCCCATTCTTTTCTTCTATGGAAGTTATGTCATTGAAATTTCCTATAGTACACCAGGGTATGTCAAGATTTGACAAGTATATAAGTTTGTCCCACAAGGGTCTTCTAAGGTAATCCTTACATTTTGAATAAATGAAAGACACCATAAAAGTTTTTTGGCATTCCACATGATTAAGTTCATAGGTAATGTGTTGATCTTCAGCTTCCAAAATCCTACAGTTCATCTCATTAGTCCAAAAAATCCAAATCTTGCCATTTTGGTTGTAATAAGCATGAACCATATTTAATTGAATTATGTAGTTGTTGATATGGGAATTATCAGAGAAAGGTTCAAGAATAGCAATCATAGAAATATTATGCAGTTTCTTGAGATGTTGAAGTCTTTCAAGTGACCCTTGGGAGCTAATGCTCCTAGAATTCCAGCAGATTGATCTAATAATCAAAAACCTCTGCTTCTGGACCTGGTATTGGGTCTGCTAGAGTTAGTGGATGTAGTGGTGGTGTCCTTTTTGGTGTTTTCTCTACCTCTACGAGATAACCCTTGTTGATTAGTTAACTCTTGTATTTTCTCCTGAAACATAGTGGATCCAAAAGCTTTGATAAGGTGTCTGCTAGTTTCGTCTTCTTCATCTTAATTCTCCCCTATGGATTGAGTGTTTTTGTCAAATTCATCTTCAGAATGAACTGCAACATAATCATCCTCAATCCTCTTTTGAGCCCTGTTTGTATTCTTGCCATCAGCCTCCTTCTTCTCTTTGTCTTGTTGTTGCTTTCTCTTAATAGCATCCCTTTTCTCTTTGCTGAGTTTACCTTAGGATCTATTTTTAGGAGGCCTAATACTTGAGTCCCCATTTTCAGTGTATTTCTGAGACTCCTCCTTATCATGGGTAGATTTTTGATTAGGAGTATAAATTGCATCTCTATTACCCTAATGAAAATTTTCTTTTTCTGTAGTCCGATGTTGACAAGATTTGAATTCTTCTTATTCTGATTAGTGGTTGCAGAGGCTCTATGGTCAACATAAGGGTCAAGGTGATCATGAATAGATTTCCCCCTTCCCTTATAGATACCCCTTCCTGCATGTTAGTGAGTTTCTCTTGTACTCCCCCATCCATCCCTCTAGCAGCTTCAGACACACCATAATTCAACACTTTATCAGGGAGTTTCTAGAATTGGGAGCATTGAGTCAATACTTGTTGTCTTGGTTGCCTGGTTGTGGTCCTTCAGCACTTGAGGACCTTCAACCTTATGACTGTTGGTGATTGTTTTAGATTTAGCAAGATTAACATTTTTGCCTGAGTTATCCTCCACCTGTTTTACCTTTTCTGAGATCTTCTAAATTATTCGCACTGCTTCATTTACTTGATCCTTGGATTGATCCAGTGAATCTGCTCCTTTGGCACCACTGCTAGAAACAATTTTTTCTTTTATTTCAGCTGCTCCATCATTTTTTTATTGTGATGTTTATCCTTTATTACTTGGTTCTCCATTCTGGGGGGATTGATCCTTGGTGTAGCCTTCCTCCCATGTTTGGTCTTGTGGTTGATCTGTATATCTAAATCAATAATTATTATGAACGAAAATGTTAGGCATCATACCTACTGGCTGAGATTGCTATTGTGGTTAAATGTTGTCCTTGTGGCCTTGAGGAGATGAAGACATAGGTCTGTTGTTTTGCTGTTGAGGTACATGATTTTTTGTTTTATTCCTCCTTTGTGTTTGCCACTCATCTTCCTTGGCTTTTTCTGGAACGTGTTGCTCTACTTGATGCTTATGCTTCTTGTTTTTTACTTTTCTCCTGATTGATTAGTTGGTCCTTGTTGTCCCCTTCCCCTTTCTGATTGTTCTTCTTCTCAGCCTCTTCCTCCTTTCTTTTTTCTGTTCTTTATCCCTTCTTTTCACAGTGCACACATGAGACAAATGTCTTTGATGTTTACAGTAGAGGTAGTAGTCAGGCACACTTTCATAGTGGATAGCTTGCCACCTTCCTTTGGTTATGTCTTCTTCATCAAAGCCTATCCAAACATGTGGTGGCCTTTCCTGGGTAAGATCCATTTGTACTCTCACCTTTGCAAGACTTCCCCTCGTATTTTGTATGGAAGCAGTATCCAGATAAAGAACCTCACCAATAGGTGATAGAAGGGCTGTGACAAATTCCTTATTGTAGAAATGCCAGGGTAGTTCTGCTAGTGTGATCCAAATTGGCACTATACGTGTCTCTTCCTCTGGCCTAAAATTAGGTGTCCATGTTTGTATCATCATGAGTTGGCCATCTATGTTCATTTTCTACTTTGTCAAGACAGTGATAGAGTCCATCTCTTTATCCAATTCAATGTAGACATGTCTTGCATTGAAATGTGCAATTTTCACCCCTCTAGATAGTTGAGTTTTTAAAATGAAATTCCTCCGGATCAGTTCAACCTTTGGCATTATGTTATTGAATTTACCAACTAGAGTGAACTTGCATCTTGCAGTAAGTTTAACCATATAGTCCTCTTCTTTGAAGATCACTACAGGTAGCCCTTGTTTGGTAGTGATTTTGGGGCTAGCAAAGGCCATAGGTATTTCATTCTTGGCTTGGTTAAGTCTAAGCCTGGCTGCAAAAGTTTTGATAACAATGAAAGGGGTAGGTTCAGGAATGGGATCTTTTTTAGAATTGGTTTGGTTGTTTTGGTTGGGGTTGTCATTGGGAAATGGAGATTTAGCAACAGACTTAGATTTTTTGAGATTGGGCATAGGTTTTTCAAAATTGCTTGAGACTTTTGGGTAGTTATTTTGATGGCTCAGATTATTTTCCCCAGGATTAGGTTGTTGGTTTGGTCTACCAACTTGATCTTTACCTTTGTTTTGTAACTCTTGAAGCATGTGATCTTTGGGTTGGCTTGTGTCTTCCTCGCAGTAAAACAACACTAGGACCGGTAATATTGTGCTCCTTTGCCCTTTATCAACATTTTCTTTAATAAAATCATTATCTATATGAAGCTGAGAATTTGGAGACTTACCTGATTGTTGATTGCCCCCCTATTGCACTGTGGTCATGGCCAAAGTGCTTTGTGAGTGTCCTTTTGGCCTGTTTGAGTGATTTGCACCATTCATACTAAAATAGAAATTCGAGAAACATGTGACTTCAATCACTTCAACATGCTAGGCATCAGTATTTGCCCTAGCTCCATTAATATTTTGGTGCTTTTCTAAATTTTCTCTGTCGTGATTTTGTGATCAGTCTCAACTTGGTTCTTTGATTGGTCGTAGGCCTTACTAGTTTTGAGTGTCCCAAGATGCTCCTGTTTCCCTTCTTCCCTACCATTACCATCAATTCCACCATCTACATTGTTCGAAATCATTGTGAGGTATTTCTCGGAACGTGGTGAAGAGTCCCTACATTTAGCACCTTTGAATGTTCCATTGATTGCTCATGTGCATTAATGTGTTCTTTAGCTTGTGTAAAGGACTCCCCAGGGGATGATTCGAGTCCCATAAGTTCAGAAGATGCAACATTTTGCATACATTCTTGAGACGAATCCCAGACCAATTTTCCATTTTGTATTTTGGACTGAAGATTCAATTTGACCAGAAAATGCTTGATTTCATTGCTCCTTCTCACGATTACGATCAGCTTGAGCAACAGAGTTATGGTCTTGTGTCCTTGTCAATTTCTTGTTCAAATTTTTGACTCCTTTATTATGCAGATTCGAGGAATTGGTGGACGAGGTAGCTGGTGATTCTTGAGCTTGAGGATTATTGCACGCCTTGATGATAATGTTCCTTTGAGCTTTATCCGGTGGCCGGACAAGCTCCTCAGCGGCATACCTGCCATTCCGGACCAAACCGCTTGTAATGGTTACTTTTTTTATTGTTAGTGCTAGAGAGAAAATCTTTAGAGAGATGTTACGGAGAGGTTTGGTTTTGGTTTAGTTTTAGAGTTTTTTAGGGTTTAAGATTTAGGTCTTAGGGTATTTTTAGGGGTTTTTAGGTTTAGGGTTTTAAAGGTTTTTAGGGTTTTTTAGGTTTATGGTTTTAGGTTTTTAGTGTTTTTAGGGTTTTTTAGGGTTTAGGGTTTCTTAGGGTTTAGGATTATGAGTTTCATAGGGTTTAGGATTTACAGTTGCTTAGGGTTTAGGGTTTCTTAGGGTTTAGTCTTTTATGTTTAGGGTTTAGGCTCTAAGGTTTATGGTTCAGGATTTAGGGTTTCTTAGGATTTAGGGTTTTAGGTTTGGGGGGGTTTTAGGGTTTAGGGTTTAGGGCTTTTTAGGGTTTAGGGTTTCTTCGGGTTCAAGGTTTAGGCTTTAAGGTTTTTGGTTTAGAGTTTTTTAGGGTTTAGGGTTTAGGGCTTAAGGTTTTTTGTTTTTAGGTTTAGGGTTTTTAAAGGTTTTAGGATTCCTTAGGGTTTTTTATAATTAGGATTTTTAAAGTTTCTTTTTGGATCTTTTAGGGTTTTGGGTATCTCAGGGTTTAGAATTTAGGACTTTTTAGGATTTCTTTTGGCTTAGGGCTTTGGGTTTAGGCCCTAAGGTTTAGGATTCAGGGTTTAGGCTCTATTAGGGTTTAGGATTTAGAATTTCTTAGGGTTTAGGATTTAGAGATTCTTAGGGTTTAGGGTTTCTTAGGGTTTAGGGTTTAGGTTTACGGATCTAGGTTTAAGTTTTTTTGTGTTTAGTGCTTAGAGTTTCATAGAGTTTAGCGAATGGGAATTCTTAGGGTTTAGGATTTCTTATGGTTTAGGGTTTTTTTTTTTTTTTTTTAGGGTTTAGGGTTTAGGACTTAGGGTTCTTTTTTATTGTTTTAAGGGTTTAGGGTTTAAGACTTAGGGTTTTTTTAGGTTTAGGAGTTTTAAAAGTTTTTTTAATTTTTTTTGGGATTTTGAAGGTTTTTATACGGATTTTTAGGGTTTAGAGTTTCTCAGGGTTTAGGATTTCTTAGAGTTTAGGTTTTTTTTTAGGGTTTTTAGGGTTTAGTATTTAGGGGTTCTTATGGTTTTTTTGGATTGAGGGTTGAGAGTTTAGGGTTTCTTAGGGTTTAGGATTATGAGTTTCATAGGGTTTAAGATTTATAGTTTCTTAGGATTTAGGGTTTGGGATTTTAGGTTTAGGGTTTAGGCTCTAAGGTTTATGGTTCAAGATTTAGGGTTTCTTAGGATTTAGGGTTTTAGGTTTAGGGGGGTTTTAGGGATTTTTAGGGTTTTAGGTTTAGGGGGGTTTTAGGGATTTTTAGGGTTTGGGGTTTAGGGCTTTTTAAGGTTTAGGGTTTCTTCGGGTTCAAGGTTTAGGCTTTAAGGTTTTTGGTTTAGAGTTTTTTAGGGTTTAGTGTTTAGGGTTTAGGGCTTAAGGTTTTTTGTTTTTAGGTTTAGGGTTTTTAAAGGTTTTAGGATTCTTTAGGGTTTTTTATAATTAGGATTTTTAAAGGTTTTTTTTGATTTTTTAGGGTTTAGGGTACCTCAGGGTTTAGAATTTAGGACTTCTTAGGATTTCTTTTGGCTTAGGGCTTTGGGTTTAGGCCCTAAGGTTTAGGATTTAGGGTTTCTTAGGGTTTAGGATTTAGAGACTCTTAGGGTTTAGGGTTTCTTAGGCTTTAGGGTTTAGGGTTACGGATCTAGGTTTAAGTTTTTTCGTGTTTATTGCTTAGAGTTTCATAGAGTTTAGGGAATGGGAATTCTTAGGGTTTAGGATTTCTTATGGTTTAGGGTTTTTTTAAATTGTTTTTAGGGTTTAGGGTTTAGGACTTAGGGTTCTTTTTTATTGTTTTTAGGGTTTAGGACTTAGGGTTTTTTTAGGTTTAGGAGTTTTTAAAGTTTTTTTAATTTTTTTCGGGATTTTGAAGGTTTTTATAGGGATTTTTAGGGTTTGGGATTTCTTAGGGTTTAGGTTTTTTTTTAGGGTTTTTAGGGTTTAGTGTTTAGGGGTTCTTATGGTTTTTTTGGATTGAGGGTTTAGAGTTTAGGGTTTCTTAGGATTTTATATTTAGGGTTGTAAGGATTTTTTAGGGTTTTTTTAGTTTAGGGTTTCAAGGGTTTTTTGGATTCTTTAGGTTTAGGATTTTATAAGGTTTTTAAAGGGTTTTAGGGTTTCGTAGGGTTTAGGGTATTATAAGGTTTTAAAGGTTTCTAGGGTTTAGGGTTTTATAAGGTTTTAAAGGTTTTTAGGGTTTAGGGTTTCATAGAGTTTAGGGTTTCAAGGTTTTTTTGGATTTTTTAGGTTTAGGATTTTATAAGGGTTTTAAAGGGTTTTAGGGTTTAGGGTTTCGTAGGGTTTAGGGTATTATAAGGTTTTAAAGGTTTTTAGGGTTTAGGGTTTTATAAGGTTTTAAAGGTTTTTAGGGTTTAGGGTTTCATAGAGTTTAAGGTTTCAAGGGTTTCTTATGGCTCCAGATTTAGGGTTTAGGCCCAAAGGTTTAGGGTTTCATAGGGTGTATGGTTTTGCATTTCTTAGGGTTTAGGGCTTAGGGTTTTAAGGATTTTTTAGGGTTTAGAGTTTTCTAGGGTATATGGTTTCTTAGGGTTTATGGTTTCTTAGGGCTTAGGGCTTAGGGTTTAGGGTTTTAGGTTAAGTTATTTTAGGATTTTTAGGGTTTAGGGTTTAGAGCTTAGGACTTAGGGTTTTAAAAACTTTTAGGTTTTTTTTAGTGTTTCTTAGGTTTATGGTTGTTAAAGATTTCTTAGGGTTTAGGGTTTATGGTTAAGAGTTTTATAGGATTTAAGGTGTAAGGTTTCTTAGGTTTTAGGGTATTTTAGGGTTTCTTAGGGTGTAAGGTGTAGGGTTTAGGCCCTAAGGTTTATGGTTTGAGGTTTAGGGTTTCTTAGGATTTAGGGTTTTATGTTTAGGGGTTTTTTAGGGTTTAGGGTTTAGGGCATAGGGTTTTTTAGGTTTAGGATTTTTTAGAGTTTAGGGTTTAGGATTAATGGTTTCTTAGGGTTTAGGGTTTAGGTTTAAGGTTTGGGGTTTTTTTGGGTTTAGGGCATTGGGTTTTTAGGGTATTTTACGGTTTGTCGGTTTAAGGTTTTTAAGGGTTTTTAGTAGGGTTTTTAAAGGATTTTAATGGTTTTTTAGGTTTAGGATTTTTAAGGTTTTAGGGTATTTTATGGTTCAGGGTATCTTAGGATTTACTGCTTAGGATTTCTTAGTTCTTAGGGTTTCTTAGGATTTCTTAGGGCTTTGGGTTTAGGATTTAGGTAGTAGGAGTTCTTAGGGTTTCTTAGTGTTTAGGATTTAAGGTTTAGGGTTTCATAGGGTTTTGGGTTTAGGGTTTAGGGCATAGGGTTTTATGTGGTTTTTAGTTTTAGGGGTTTAAGGCTTAGTATTTTTAGGATTTTTAAAGGATTTTAGGTTTTTTTTTTAGGTTTTACGGTTTCTTAGGTTTTAGGGTTTAGAGTTTAGAGTTTCTTAGCATTTAGGATTTTGTAAGGTTTAGGGTTTTTTAGGGTTTATGGTTTAGGGCTTAAGACATAGGGTTTTTAAAGGTTTTATAGGTTTAGGAGTTTTAAATGTTTTTAGGGTGTTTTAAGGTTTTTTAGGTTTAGGGTTTTAAAATGTTTTTTTGGTTTTTTAGGGATTAGGGTTTCTTAGGATTTAAGATTTAGGGATTAGGGTTTCTTATTTTTCATAGGATTTCTTTGGGTAGGGTTTAGGGTTTCTCAGGATCTTAGGGTTTAGTTCCTAAGGTTTAGGGTTTCTTAGGGCTTAGGGTTTAACTTTTCTTAGGGTTTAGTATTTTAGATTTATGTTTTTAGGGATTTTTTGGGTTTTTTATGATTAGGGTATTTTATTTAGGGCTTTTGAGGTTTAGGATTTTTAAAGGTTTTTAGGGATTTTTAGGGTTAAGGGATTAGGGTTTAGGGTTTCTTATGATTTATGGTTTAGCAATTTAGGTTTAGGGTTTTTTAGTGTTTAGGGTTTAGGGCTTATATTTTTTAGGGTTCTAAAGGGTTTTTAGGGTGTTTTAAGGTTTTTCAAGTTTTTTTAGGGTTTTTTTATATTTTGAGTTTTTAAGGGATTTTAGGGTTTTTTAGGGTTTAGGGTTTAGGGTTTCTTAGGATTTAGTGTTTAGGGTTCCTTAGAGTCTAGGATTTAGGGTCTAGGGTTTAGGTTTCTTAAGGTTTAAGGTTTGGGGTTTAGCGTTTCTTAGGGTCTAGGATTTAGGATTTCTGATTTCTCTAGGTTTAGGGTTTAGGGCTTTTAGGGTTTAGGGCTTAGAGTTTTTAGGGATTTTTAGGTTTAGGGCTTTTAAAGCTTTTTAGGGGTTTTAGTGTTTTTTATGTTTGGGGTTTTTAAAGGTTTTTTTAGGGTTTTTTTAGAGTTTAGGGTTTCTTGGGGTTTTTTTTAGGTTTAGGGTTTTAGGGTTTAGCATTTCTTAGGATTTCTAAGGGTTTATGGTTTAGGGTTTCTAAAGATTTATAGATTTAGGGTTTTTTAGGGTTTTGGGCTTTTGTTTTTTTTAGGATTTTTTAGGTTTAGGGTTTTTTTAGGGTTCTTTAGGTTTAGAGTTTTTTAAGGGTTTTTTTAGGGTTTAGGGTTTATTATTTCTTAGGGTTTAGGGTTTAGGGTTTCTTAGGGTTTAGGGTTTAAGATTTTTTTAGAGTTTTTTAGTTTTAGGATTTCTAGAGGTTATTTTGGACTTTTTTGGGTTTTAGGACTTTTTTTATGTAGCGTTTTAAAGGTTTTTAGGTATTAGGGTTTAGAGTTTTTAAGGGTTTAGTGTTTTGTAGGGTTTAGGGTTTGGAGCTTAGAGCTACTTAGGGTTTAGGGTTTAAAGTTTCTTAGCGCTTAGGGTTTAGCATTTAGGCCCTAAGATTTAGGGTGTAGGATTTAAGGTTTCTTAGGTTTAAGGGTTTAGGGTTTACGACTTAGAGTTTTTTTAAGGGGGTTTAGGTAAAGGATTTAAAAATGTTTTTAGGTGTTTTTTGGGTTTTTTAGGGTTTAGGGTTTCTTAAAATTTCTTAGCATTTAGGGTTAAGTGTTTCTTATGTTTTAGAATTTAGGGTTTCTTATGGTTTAGGGTTTAAGGTTTTAAATTTAGGAGTTTTTAGGGTTTTTTAGGGTTTAAGGTTTAGTGTTTTTAGGGTTTAGGGTTTCTTAGGGTTTCCTAGGATTTAGGATTTAGGGTTTCTTAGGGATTAGGGTTTACGGCTTAGGATTAAGGATTTCTTAGGGTTTAGGGTTTAGCGCTTAGGGTTTTTAAGAGTTTTATAATGTTTTATGGGTTTTTATGGTTTTTTAAAGGTTTCTTTAGGGTTTTAAAGGTTTATTAAGGTGCAGGGTTTATTAGGTTTTGAGGTTTAGGGTTTAGGGTTTCTTAGAACTTAGGGTTTAGGGTTTAGGATTTCTTAGGGTTTAGGATTTAGGATTTTAGGTTAAAGGTTCAAGGTTTCTTAGAGTTTAGGGTTTCTTATTGTTCAGGATTAATTAGGGTTTCTTATGGGTTCTTAGGGTTTTTATTTATTTATTTTATCGACCCTTGGTGGGATCAGGGGTTGAGCAACACCCCCAAGCCTTAACATTAAAATCAAGAATCAAAACAAAATACAAGGAGGGGGACATAAACCTTACCTCCAACCTAGGGTGGTTCCAAGTCGGTTATCCTACTAATGACAACCAACTCATCCCCAATACTATAAAATTAAAACCTAGAACTAAACTAATAGGTCTAATTCATAGAGCTTATTAGGTGCCCAACCTTAGGGAGAAGAACCAAAATGGCATGGGACATGAACTTAGGCATTTCCTGCCCATAAAAGTATGACAATACAACAGCATGAAGATCCTCTTTAATAATCTCCTAGCATTTTTGAAAGAATTTGCCACCAAATCCATCAGGTTCTGGGGCAGAGTGAGGGTTCATTAAATTCACCACATGGTGCAACTCCTCAATAGTAGGTATATCCAGAAGATGTTGAATTTGTTCCTCAGAAACCATTCATGGAATATATTGAAGAATGTGCACATTAATTCTATTTTCATGTCTTGAAAATATATCATGGAAATAAACACAGGCAGCTTGAGCAATATCTTCATCACCTTGAATCCATTCATCATTTTCATTACAAATTTTGTGGATAAACAACTTTCTCCTTCTTCTTCTCACAATGGAATGAAAATACTTGGAATTAGTATCTCCATCCTTGAACCATTGAAGCAGAGTCTTCTGCTTAAGAATAGAAGACTCCAGCTTTAGGTACCTGATATAGGTAGAATTCACCTGGTGTAAGTTAGCCCTGTTACACTCAAAATTGTCATTAATAACCCCTTCCTCAGCCACTCTCACTTTCTCCTCATAATCTTTCACAGTAGCAAAAAGGTCCCCATACTCTTTTCTTGACCAATTACTAAGAGTAGTAGCTAGTCTTTTCATTTTTGATGAAGTGTCCACATAGGATTGCCTTCCACATCTCTTTCCCAGCACTTCTGAACTATGTCCATAAAATTGTCATGTTCAGTCCAGAAATACAAAAACTTGAAGTATTTCACATGTTGCTCCTCCCTCACTACCATTTCCATGAGCAGAGGACTATAATTAGGCCCTACAGAAGGCAGATGTGCTATAGTAGTCTGAGGCATGTCAGCAAGCCACTTATCATTAACCATGGCTCTGTCAAGCCTTTTCCACACTCTAGCCTCTTCAGCCCTTTGATTACACCAAGTAAAAGGCTGCCCATTATATCCTAAGTCAATCAATCTACAGGCTTCAATCACACTGAGGAAATCAAAACTCTTGTTCATGTTGTAAGGCATTCCCCCATGCTTTTCCTCTATGGAAGTTATGACATTGAAATCAAAACTCTTGTTCATGTTGTAAGGCTTAGGGTATTTTTAGGGTTTTAAGGATAGGGTTTAAAAGGTTTTTAGGGTTTTTTAGGTTTATGGTTTTAGGTTTTTAGTGTTTTTAGGGTTTAGGGTTTCTTAGGGTTTAGGATTATGAATTTCATGGGGTGTAGGATTTATGGTTTCTTAGGGTTTAGGGTTTAGGGTTTCTTAGAGTTTAGGATTTTAGGTTTAGGGTTTACGATTTAGGCTCTAAGGTTTATGGTTTAGGATTTAGGGTTTTAGGTTTTTGGGTGTTTTATGGCTGTTTAGGGTTTAGGGCTTTTTAGGGTTTAGGGTTTTTTCGGGTTCAAGGTTTAGGCTTTAAGGTTTTAGGTTTAGAGTTTTTTAGGGTTTAGGGTTTAGGGCTTAAAGTTTTTTGGTTTTAGGTTTAGGGTTTTTAAGGGTTTTTAGGATTCTTTAGGGTTTTTTATATTTAGGATTTTTAAAGATTTTTTTGGATTTTTTAGGGTTTAGGGTTTTTTAGGGTTTGGAATTTAGGATTTCTTAGGACTTAGGGTTTAGGCCTTAAGGTTTATGATTCAGGGTTAAGGCTCTCTTAAGGTTTAGGATTTAGGATTTCTTAGGGTTTAGGATTTAGAGATTCTTAGGGTTTAGGGTTTCTTAGGGTTTAGATTTTCTTAGGCTTTAGGGTTATTTAGGGTTTAAGGTTTATGGATCTAAGTTTAAGCTTTTTTGGGTTTAGGGTTTAGAGTTTCATAGAGTTTAGGGAATACGAATTCTTAGGGTTTAGGATTTCTTATGGTTTAGGTTTATGGTTTTTTGTTTCTTTTATTGCTTTTAGGGTTTAGGGTTTAGGCCTTACCATTTTTTTAGGGTTTTCTAGGATTAGGATCTTAAAGGGTATTAAGAGTTTTTAAGGGTGTTTTAGGGTTTTTTAGGTTTAGGAGTTTTTAAAGTTTTTTTAATTTTTTTTGGGATTTTGAAGGTTTTTTATAGGGATTTTTAGGGTTTAGAGTTTCTCATGTTTTAGGATTTCTTAGGGTTTAGGTTTTTTTTAGGGTTTTTAGGGTTTAGTGTTTAGGGGTTCTTATGGTGTTTTTGGATTGAGGGTTTAGAGTTTAGGGTTTCTTAGGATTTTATATTTAGGGTTGTAAGGATTTTTTAGGGTTTAGGGTCTAGGGATTTTAGTGTTTTTAGGATTTTATAAAGTTTTTAAAGGTTTTTAGGGTTTAGGGTTTTATAAGGTTTTGAAGATTTTTAGGGTTTAGGGTTTCATAGGGTTTAGGGTTTAGAGTTTCTTAGGGCTCCAGATTTAGGGTTTAGGCCCTAAGGTTTAGGGTTTAGGGTTTTGCATTTCTTAGTGTTTAGGATTTTAAGGATTTTTTAGAGTTTAGGGTTTTCTAGGGTATATGGTTTCTTAGGGTTTAGGGTTTCTTAGGGCTTAGGGCTTAGGGTTTAGCGTTTTGGGTTTAATTTTTTTTAGGTTTTTTAGGGTTTAGGCTTTTGGGTTTAGGGCTTAGGACTTAGGGTTTTTAAAGGTTTTAGGATTTTTTTTAGTGTTTCTTAGGTTTATGATTTTTAAAGATTTCTTAGGGTTAAGGGTTTGTGGTTAAGGGATTTTTAGGATTTAAGGTTTCTTAGGTTTTAGGGTATTTTAGGGTTTCTTAAGGTGTAAGGTGTAGGGTTTAGGCCCTAAGGTTTATGGTTTAAGTTTTAGGGTTTCTTACGATTTAGGGTTTTAGGTTTAGGGGTTTTTTAGGGTTTAGGGTTTAGGGCTTAGAATTTTTTTTAGTTTAGGGTTCAGGATTTATGGTTTCTTAGGGTTTAGGGTTTAGGTTTAAGGTTTAGGATTTTTTTTGTTTTTAAGGGTTAAAGGCATTGGGTTTTTAGGGTATTTTAGGGTTTGTCGGTTTAAGGTTTTTAAGGGTTTTTTGTAGGTCTTTTAAAGGATTTTTATAGTTTTTTAGGTTTAGGATTTTTAAGGTTTTAAGGTATTTTATGGTTTAGGATTTCTTAAGTTTTTTTAGTGCTTAGGTTTCTTAGGATTTCTTAGGGCTTAGGGATTTTAGTTCTTAGGGTTTTTTAGGATTTCTTAGTGTTTAGGATTTAAGGTTTAGGGTTTAGGGTTTAGGGCAAGGGTTTTTTTCTGGTTTTTAGTTTTAGGGGTTTAAGGCTTAGTATTTTTAAGGGTTTTTGGGTTTTTTTTAGGTTTTAGGGTTTCTTAGCATTTAGGATTTCATAAGGCTTAGGGTTTTTTAGGGTTTATGGTTTAGGGCTTAGGACATAGGGTTTTAAAAAGTTTTTTAGGTTTAGGAGTTTTAAATGTTTTTAGGGTGTTTTAAGGTTTTTTAGGTTTAGGGTTTTAAAATGTTTTTATGATTTTTTAGGGTTTAGGGTTTAGGGTTTCTTAGGATTTAAGGTTTAGGGATTAGGGTTTCTTATTTTTTCATAGGGTTTCTTTGGGTAGGGTTTAGGGTTTCTCAGGATTTAGGATGTAGGGTTTCTTAGGGCTTAGGGTTTAGTCCCTAAGGTTTTGGGTTTCTTAGGGCTTAGGGTTTAATTTTTTTTAGGATTTAGTATTTTAGATTTAGCTTTTTAGGGTTTTTTATGCTTAGGTTATTTTATTTAGGGTTTTTGATGTTTAGGGTTTTTAAAGTTTTTAGGGGTTTTTAGGGTTTAGGGTTTCTTAGGGTTAAGGTTTTCTTAGGGTTTAGGATTTCTTAAGATTTATGGTTTAGGGTTTAGCTTAGGGTTTAGGATTTCTTAAGATTTATGGTTTAGGGTTTAGCATTTAGGGTTTAGGGATTTTTAGGGTGTTTTAAGGTTTATAGGTTATTTTAGGTTTAGAGTTTTTTAGGGTTTAGGGTTTTGGGTTCAGGGTTTCTTAGGATTTAGTATTTAGGGTTTTTTTTAGGTTTTTTACGATTTAGGGTTTAAGGCTTAGGGTTTTTAAGGGTATTTTAGGTTTAAGGTTTTTCAAGGTTTTTTAGGGTTTTTTTGGTTTTTTTTTATATATTTTGAGTTTTTAAGGGTTTTTTTGGGTTTAGGGTTTCTTAGGGTCTAGGATTTAGGATTTAGGTTTTAGAGTTTCTTAGGATTTATGATTTAGGGTTTAGGTTTCTTAGGGTTTAGGGTTTCTTTGGGTCTACGATTTAGGATTTCTCTAGGTTTAGAGTTTAGGGTTTAGGCCCTAAGGTTTAGGGTTTAGGGTTTTTTATGGTTTATGGTTTTTAGGGTTTAAGGTTTTTTAGGGTTTAGGGTTTAGGGCTTAGAGTTTTTATGGATTTTTAGGTTTAGGGCTTTTAAAGGTTTTTAGGGGTTTTAGTGTTTTTTATGTTTAGGGTTTTTAAAGGTTTTTTCTAGAGTTTAGGGTTTCTTGGGGTTTTTAAAGTTTTTTTAGGTTTAGGGTTTAGGGTTAAGTGTTTCTTAGGGTTTAGCATTTCTTAGGGTTTCTAAGGGTTTAGGGTTTAGCGTTTCTTAGGGTTTAGGGATTAGGGTTTCTTAGGGTTTAGGGTTTTTTAGGGTTTTGGGCTTTTGTTTTTTTTAGGATTTTTTAGGTTTAGGGTTTTTTAGGGCTCTTTAGGTTTAGTGTTTTTTAAGGGGTTTTCTTAGCGTTTAGGGTTTAGGATTTCTTAGGGTTTAGTGTTTAGGGTTTCTTAAGATTTAGGGTTTCTTAGGGTTTAGGGCTTAAGATTTTTTAGAGTTTTTTAGTTTTAGGGTTTCTAGAGATTTTTTCGGATTTTTTTGTTTTTACGACTTTTTTGATTTAGGGCTTTAAAGGTTTATAGGGGTTTTTAGGTATTAGGGTTTAGAGTTTCTAAGGGTTTAGTGTTTCGTAGGGTTTAGGGTTTTTAGCTTAGAGCTACTTAGGGTTTAAAGTTTCGTAAGTCTTAGGGTTTAGCATTTAGGCCCTAAGATTTAGGGTGTAGGATTTAGGGTTTCTTAAGGTTTCTTAGCTTTAAGGGTTTACGACTTAGAGTTTTTTTAAGGGTTTTTTGGGTTAAGGATTTTTTAATGTTTTTAGGGGTTTTTAGGGTTTAGGGTTTCTTAAGATTTCTTAGCATTTAGGGTTAAGTGTTTCTTATGTCTTTGAATTTAGGGTTTCTTAGGGTTTAGGGTTTAAGGTTTTAAATTTAGGAGTTTTTAGGGTTTTTTAGGGTTTAAGATTTAGTGTTTTTAGTGTTTAGGATTTCTTAGAGTTTTTGAGGATTTACGATTTTGGGTTTCTTAGGGATAATGGATTAGGGCTTAGGATTTACGATTTCTTAAGGTTTAGGGTTTAGCGCTTAGGGTTTTTAAGAGTTTTTATAATGTTTTAGGGGGTTTTATGGTTTTTAATGGTTTCTTTAGGGTTTTAAAGGTTTTTTAAGGTTCAGGGTTTCTTAGATTTTGGGGTTTAGGGTTTAGGATTTCTTAGGGTTTAGGATTTAGGATTTTAGGTTAAGGGTTCAAGGTTTCCTAGAGTTTAGGTTTTCTTATTGTTCAAGGTTAATTGGGGTTTCTTAGGGTTTTTATTTATTTATTTTATCGACCCTTGGTGGGGTCAGGAGTTGAGCAACACCCCCAAGCCTTAACATGAAAAACAACAATCAAAACAAAATACAATGAGGGGGACATAAACCTTACCTCCAACCTAAGGTGGTTCCAAGTCGGTTATCCTACTAATGACAACCAACTCATCCCCAATACTATAAAATTAAAATCTAGAACTAAACACCTAAAGAGAGGACTCCTCTCATTACATATCATCTAGGAAACATAAACAAGGGAGACTCTCCCCTTACAAAGTAAGAAGGAAAATAAAAAACCTAATCCTATTCACAAAGGCTATAACTAAACAGTAATAGCCTATGTGAAAAGGTTAAGAACACAAAAAATATAGAGACATCTATAAAATGAAAGAACACAAAGCTTCAGGGAGGTTGCTTGATCCTCTCCATCTTTCTCCTTCTAAAATTAGTCATCCCAAGCTTATCCAGTATGTAGTTTCTCTTTGCTGTTGGGGGCAGCTGATTGTATGTGTAAAAATGTTGAGTGAAATTGAATTTGTGGCTCCATTTGGACAAGCAGTCTGCTGTGGTATTGGCTTCCCTGTATGAGTGTCTGCATTAAAAGAATTCACATTGAGTTGCAAGACTTTTCAGCTCCTGTATATACTGCTCAATTTTCCAGGGGGTTTGATGTTGTTGTTGAGCCATTTGGTAATCAGCTATGAGTCCACTTCCAATATGATGTTCTTGTAACCATGTTAGATACACCTGTAAAGGCCATCACAGGCAGCTTGAATTTCAGCCTCATTGTTGGTACCAATGCCTAGTAAAATAGTGAATGCATAAATCATATTCCCCTGTTCATCCCTAAGAATACCCCCTCCTCCAATCTTTCCTGGATTATTTAGAGCACTACCATCAGTGTTCAGCTTACAAATGTTGTGAGGAGGTTTTTTCCAGGTAGAAGTTGTGACTTTGGTGTCATGCTTGCATTTATCCACCATGACAATTAGATCTTTTTAGTTAGCAGTCCATTGGATATATGGAAAGATTGTGTTGAGTAAATGAATTGTGTCCTTGAGAACCAAAAACTTGACTCTTGTAGTGCTAGACTTTTTCCCTCCATACTTGGCTGCACATTTGCTTTTCCATAAATTTCAGCAAGTCATAATAGGAAGGGCCTGTATAATAAGTTTGTGAACCTCATTTCTGGGTTGTACATTCCACTAGTTCATCAGGAGGGTTCTGAGGGTAGTGTACTTGTAGCTATCACTAAACAAGGCATAGAAAAAACTGCAGCTATGAGCAGCAAAAGGACTAGAGGTAAATATGTGATAAATATCATCCCACCCTTGCTTGATACAACATGAACATTTGGCTGGTTCCACACAAAAAGTGACAGTTTTGTCATTGGTAGGAAGCTTATTTCTTAAGGCCATCCACGCCAGAAATGACATCTTGAAAGGTATTTTCTTGTGCCAATTGTAAGTATTGATCATAGTCTTCTCCTTTTTGGTTCTAATGGTTTCCCAAGCTGAAGAACAAGGGAAAACTCCGTCTTCCTTAGGTTTCCCAATAGCAACATCCTTGACCCCCTTCTGATATTGAAACCTGGTATTCAAGATTTGAGGTATCATTAGAGGAGGCACTTGCTGCCTTAAAAGAGTCTCATTTCATTGTCCTGTAGTTAAGAACTGAGAGACTGAGGTGTTGTTGAGTCTAGAAATATTGGTAGAATAATTAGCTAGTGGCCCACACCCTAACCTATCATCCCACTAAAAAGAACAGCTCCCAGAGTTGAGTTTCCACCCAATATGGCCTTCCACAATATGTCTCTTTAACAACATAAATCTCTTTACAAGTGATTGACCTATATCCCATTTCTTGGCAACAAGGTTTGCCCTTTTGCAATATTTAGCTTTAAGGAACTGTCCCTATAATGTGTTTTTGGATCTGAACAACCACTAGTGTTTGAATTGAAATGTAGTGCATATGTCATTCAACTGTTTCACACCAACACCTCCTTCTTCACAAGGTAAGCTCATGGTTTCCCAAGATGCCCAGTGATATTTTTTCTTATCATTCTCTCTTCCCCAAAAGAAATCAGCAATTACCCTCTTAATATAACTGATGGTGGTACTGGGAGGTGAAATTGGTGCCATAGTATGAACGGGAATGGACTGAAGAACATGCTTGACCAAAGTAATTTCCCCCCCAAAGTTCAGGATTTTTGAGTGCCAACCACTAATCCTTTTAGTAACTGTGTCCACCAGCTGGGAGTAATATATGATTGTTTCTTAGGGTTTAGGGTTTCTTAGGGATTTGGATGTGGGGTTTTAGGTTTAAGGATTTTTTAAGATTTAGGGTTTAAGGCTTAGGGTTAGTTAGGGTTTTTTAGGTTTAGGGTTTTTTGAGGTTTTTTAGGATTTAAGGTTTCTTAGGATTTAGGTTTTAGGGTTTTTTAGTGATTAGGATTTAGGATTTAAGGTTTATTAGGGTTTAGTGTTTTTAGGATTTATGTTTTAGGGATTAGAGTTTCTTTAAGGTTTTTAAAGTTTTTAAGGGGTTTTTAGGTGTAAGATTTTTAAAGGTTTTTAGGGTTTTATTAGGGTTTAGGGTTTCTCAAGGTTTAGACTTTATGGGGTTTTTAAGGGCTTAGGGATTAGAGTTTTTAGGGTTTAAGATTTAGGGCTTAGGGTATTTTTAGGGTTTTAGGTTTAGGGGTTTTAAAGGTTTTTAGGGTTTTTTTAAGTTTATGGTTTTAAAGGTTTTTAGGGTTTTTTTAAGTTTATGGTTTTAAAGGTTTTTAGGCTTTAGGGTTTCTTAGGATTTAAGATTTAGGGTTTCGTAGAGTTTAGGGTTTACGGTTTCTTATGGATTAGGGTTTAGGGCTTAGGGTTTCTTACGATTTAGGAGTTTAGGTTTAGGGTTTTTCTAGGGTTATTAGGGTTTAAGGTTTATGACTTGGGGTTTTTTTTTTAGTTTTTTAGTTTTTTAGGTTTATGGTTTTTAAGGTTATCTCTTGTTATGCGAGTTATAACTGTTGTGAAGAAAGTCCTTATAGATCATAGGTTTTACGTTTCTTGTTTTTACTTGTAAAGGGAGAGTCTCCCTTATTTATGCTTTCCTAGTCTCTTTATATCGAGAGGAGTCCTTTCTTTTATGTGCATGGTTCATAGGATTTATTTTGTAGTATTGGGGATGAGTTGGCTAGCCTTAGTAGGTTGGCCGACTTATGAACCACCATAGGATCGGAGGTCTGGTTTATGTCCCCCTTCTTGTACATTTGCTTATTTTATTTATGCTAAGGCCTGGGGGTGTTGCTCAGCCTCTGACCCCCCAAAGGGTCGTTAAAATAAAAAAAAATAAAAAAAAGAAACCTAAACACTAAACTCTAAGAAACCCTAAACCCTAATAAACCCTAAATCCTAAACCCTAAAAACCCTAAAAAAAAACCCTTAAAAACCCTAAGTCCTAAACCTGAAACCTTGAACCTAAACATTCCTAAAAGAACTCTAAACATAAAAAATCTTTAAAAGCCAAAAAAACCCTTACCCTTAAAACCTTTCAAAATCCTAAACCTATAAAACTATAAAAAAATTCTAAGACCTAAACCCTAAATACTAAAAAGCCCTAAACCAAAAACCCTCATACCCTAAACCCTAAGAAACCCTAAACACAAAATCCTAAGAAATGCTGAACACTAAACCCTAAGAAACCCTAAAAACCTTTAAACCTTAAATCTAAAAACCCTAAAACATCCTAAAAACTTTTTAAAACCCTAAACCTAAAAAACTCTAAAAAAAACCCTAAACCTAAAACCCTAAACCCTAAATCCTAAGAAACCCTAAACCCTAAAAATCCCTAAAAAACCCTAAAAACATTAAAAACCCAAAACCTAAAAAACAATAAAAAAACACTAAGCCCTAAACCCTAAAAAATGCTAAAAATCCTAAACCTAAAACCTTAAATCCTAAACTCTAAGAAACCCTAAACCATAAACCTTAAACATTAGGGACAAAACCCTAAACCCTAAACCCTAAGCTCTAAGAAACCTTAAATCCTAACAAACTCTAAACCCTAAATCCTAAATCCCAATAAATTGTAAACCCTAAACAGCCCTAAAAACACTTTAAAATTCTAAACTTAAAAACCCTTAAAAAACATTTAAAACCCCTAAACTAAAAAATCCCTAAAAACACCCTAAGTCCAAAATCCAAAATCCTAAAAACCCTAAAATAACCCTAAATCTAAAATCTTAAACTGTAAACCCTAAACCCTAAGACACCCTAAACTCTAAACCCTAAGAAACACTAAATCCTAAAAAACCCTAAAATCTAAAAACCCTTAAAAAAATCCTAAACCTAAAAAACCCTAAGAATACCCTTAGCCCTAAACCCTAAACCTAATATCTTAAACCCTAAACCCTAAATCCTATGAAACCCTAAACCCTAAACACTTAGAAACCCTAAATCTTAAACCCAAATAAACCCTAAGAAACACTAAACCCTAAAAAACCCTACAGACCTTTAAAAGCCCTAAACCTAAAACACTCTAAAAAGCCCTAAAAACCCTTAAAAACATTAAAACCCAGAAACCCTAAAAAATCCTAAACCTTAAATTCTAAAAAACCCTAAAAAATTCTAAATCTTCAAAAACCCTAAGAAACCCTAAACCCCAAAGCCTAAGAAACCCTAAACCCTAAAAAACCTTCAAAAATCCTTTTAAAAAAAACCTAAAAACCTTCAAAAAACCTAAACCTAAAAAGCTCTAAAAAACCCCTAAGCCCTAAATCCTAAACCATAAAAACCCTAAAGCCTAAACCCTATGAAACCTTAAGAAAGCCTAAACCCTAAATCCTAAGCCTTAGGTCCTAAACCCTAAACCCGCCCTAAGAAACACTAAGAAGCCCTAAACTCAAAACCTTGAGAACCTCTAAACTCTAAAAAATTCAAAAAAATCTTTAAAAATCTTAAACCTAAAAAATCCTAAAATAATTCTTTAAAAACCCTAAACCTAAAAACCCTAAAAAAAACCCTAAGCCCTAAAAACACTCTAAACCTAAAACCATAAAACTAAACCCTAAACGCTAAAAAACATTCAAAATCCCTAAACCTAAAAAATCCTTTAAAAAACACTAAAACACCGTAAAAACCCTTAGAAACCCTAAACCTAAAAAACCCTAAACCTTAAACCCTAAAAATTCTTGAAAAGCCCTAAACCTAAAACTCTAAACCCTAATAAATCCTAAAAACCTTGAAAAACCTAGACCTAAAAAATCCTAAAAAACCCCTAAGCCCTACACCCTAAACCCTAAAAACACTAAAAATACCCTAAGCCCTAAACCCTAAGAAACTCTAAACTTTAGGGTTTAAACCCTAAACCCTAAGCCCTAAGAAACCCTAAAACCTAAGAAAAATTAAGAAACCATAAACCCTAAATCATAACAAACCCTAAAATATCCTAAACCCTTAAAACCCCTTTAAAGTCCTATACCTAAAAATCCCTAAATACCCTAGAACAAATTCTTTTTTTTTTAAAAAACCCTAAACCTAAAAAACCCTAAAACCTAAACCCTAAAAACCTTTTAAAAAAACCTTATATCTAAAACCCTAAAACCTAAGAAACCCTAAACACTAAAAAAAAACCTTTAAAAATCCTAAAGCTAAAAAACCATAAAAAGAAAACCAAAAACACTCTAAATACACTAAAAGAATCTTTAAAGACCCAAAACCTAAAAAACACTAAAAAATCTTCAAAAATCCTAAACATAAAAAAACCCTAAAAAACCTAAAAAACCTAAACTCTAAACCCTAAAAAACCCTAAACCTTAAACCCTAAGAAACCCTAAACTCTAAGCCCTAAGCCTTGAGAAACCCTAAGAAAACCTAAACCCTAAACCCTACACCCTAAACCTTAAGAAACACTAAAAACCATAAAAATCCTAAAAACCTTTAAAACCCATAAACCTAAAAAATCCTAAGCTCTAAATCCTAAATCCTAAGAAACCCTAAACCTTAAATCCTAAGCCTTGAGAAATCCTAAGAAACCCTTAACCTTAAACCCTAAGAAATCCTAGGAAACCCTAAACCCTAGAAATCCTAAACCTTAGAAATACCTTTCAAAATCTTTAAAAACCCTACACCTAAAAACCCCTAAAACCCCTAAAAAACATTTAAAACCTTAAAAAACTCTAAGCCCTAAACCCTAAACACTAAAATCACTAAAAAAAAACTATAACCCTAAAATCATAAGCCCTAATAAACCCTAAATCCTAAATCTTAAACCTTAAACCCTAAGCCCTAAGAAACCCTAAGAAATCCTAAAACCTAAATCCTAAGAAACCCTAAACTGTAAATCCTAAAAAACCCAAAAAATCCTTAAAACCCCAAAAAACCCTAAATCTAAAAAACCCTAAAAACCCTTCAACAACCCTAAACCTAAAAAACCCTAAAAAAAACTTAAGACCTAAACCAAAAAAGACTCTTAAACCCCAAACCCTAAACCCTAAGAAACTATAAACCTTAAACCCTAAGAAACACTAAACCCAAAACCCTAAACCTTATAAAATCCTAATCCCTAAACCCTAAGAAACCCAAAGAAATCCTAAACCCCAAACCCTAAGAAATCCTAAACCTTAAAAAACCTTTAAAACCCCTAAACCTAAAAAACCCCTTAAGAAACCTTAAGAAACTATAAAAAACGCATAAAAACATTTTTAAAACCCTTAAAAACCCAAAACCCTAAATCGTAAAAAACCCTAATCCTAAAATCCTAAACTCTAAATCCTAAACCCTAGGCCCTAAGAAACAATAAACCCCAAATTTTCAAATACCCTAAACCCTAAGAAACACTAAAACTTAAACCCTAAAAAACCCTTAAAAACCTTTTAAAATCCTAAACCAAAAAAAACCCAAAAAATCCTACAATTTTTTAAAAAAACCCTAAATAAAACTCTAAGCCCTAAGCCCTAAACCATTAAAAAGCTCTAAACCCTAAATCCTAAATCCTAAGAAACCCTAAGCCCTAAGAAACTCTAAATCCTAAAAAACACTAAAAATCCTTTAAAAAAATCCTAAACCCTAGAAAAATCCTAAAACACCTTAAAAAACTCTAACCCTAAACTCTAAGAAACCCAAAACCCTAAATAACTGTAAACCTTAAAACCTTTAAAAATTCTATATCTAAAACCCTAAACCCTAAGAAACCATAAACCCTATGCTCTAAGCCCTAAACGCTAAATCCAAAAAAACACTAAACCTAAAACCCAGAACCCTAAGAAACCCCAAGAAACCCTAAACCCTAAGAAACCTGAAGAAATCATAAACCCTAAGAAATCCTAAACCCCAAAGCCTAATGAACCCTAAACCCTAAAAAACCTTTAAGCCTAAAATACACTAAACCTTAAAAACAGAAAAAAAAAATCATAAAAAACTCTAAATTAACCTTTAAAACCCCTACACCTAAAAAAAAGTTAAAAAAAATCCTAAGACCTAAACCCTAAACCTAAAATCCTAAACCCTAAGAAACCCTGAACCCTAATCCCTAAGAAACCCTAAATCCTAAAACCTAAGAAATCCTAAACCCAAAAACATCCTAAAAACAATAAAAAAACCTTTAAAAACCCATAAACCTAAAAAAACCTAAAAACCTTTAAAACCCTAAATCCTAAATCCTAAACCCTAAATCCTAGAAACTATAAATTTTGGGAAACCCTAAATCCTAAAAATACACTAAAAAATCTTTAAAAATCTTACACCTAAAAAACCCTAAAACCCCTAAAAAAAACCCTAAGAAAACTTTAAAAAACCTTAAAGAAACTCTAATCCCTAAAACCTAAACCCTAAAAACACTAAAAAAACTCTAAACCTAAAAGCCTAAACCCTAATAAACCCTAAACCCTAATCCCTAAGAAACCCTAAAACCTAAATCCTAAGAAACCCTAAACCCTAAAAACCTCAAAAAACCCTAAACCTAAAAAGCCCTAAAAACCCTAAAAAAAAATTTAAAAACTGTAAACCTAACAAACCCTAAAAACCCTCAAGCCTTAAACCACTAAATCCTATAAAACCCTTAAACCTAAAACCCTACATCCAAAACCCTATGAAACCCTAAACCCTAAGAACCCTTAATAAACCCTAAGAAAGCCTAATCCCAAAGAATCCCTAAGGAAGCCTAAATGCTAAGAAACCCTATAACCTAAGAATCCCTGAACCCTAATCCCCGAACCTTGAACCTAAAATCCTAAACCCTAAACCCTAAACCCCAAACCTTGAGAAACCCTACACCTTAAGAAACCCTAAATCTTAAAAAACCTTTAAAAACCCTAAAGAAACCTTTAAAACCATAAAAACCCCTAAAACATTTTAAAAACTCTTAAAAGTACTAAGCCTTAAGCCCTAAACCCTAAAACCCCTAAACCCTAAGAAATCCTAAACCCTAAGCCCTAAGCCCTAATCCTAATCCCTAAGAAACCCTAAATCAAACTCTAACATCTCTCTAAAAAATAATTCTCTCTACCTATTAGTCTCTAACGGCTAAAATTTCAATGGTCAAAAGACCGGATGGCAAGCTTTCCAAAGGCGGAGAGCCTCAGGCCGCCGGATCTTGATCCACGGCTTACCTACGATGGTGCAGCTACTAATGGCCAAGAAGACACCAACGAAAATCTGGAACCAGCACTCTCTCCTACTCTCATCTTTCAAAATCTGCAAAGGGAGGAAGCAAACTTTGACAAAGAGATGAAAGGACAACAAGAAGCCAATTCTTACACAAAAACTAAAGTAGAGTGTGTTCAGATGGAACTAAACAAGGATCAAAATGAGTCCAATTCTCAGAAAGGGACTCAATCGCAACAAGAATGCTTACAAAATCGAGCTATGTCGAAACTGAGTTCAGAGGAGTCTTCGTCTGGAGAATCGTATTCGTATATTGAGGACCATCTCACTGCAATCTCATCAAAGTTGGCTAAGGTGCACTCTGGTTACAAAAGTTTAGGCGACACAGATGGTATGCCGACGGAAGTGGAAAAAGTTCAAGGCCACAATAGGGAGGAGGATAAATTGCCAAATCAAACTGGAATTCAGGAGAACTATCCTCCAGAAAAAAGGGTGAATCCTCAGAACCAACAAGAAACAATGAAAGAACCAGCCTTGGATCTAACTCTGGAACAAAGTAGAGAAGTAAATAAACAACAGAGGGTCCAGGGGGGCATCAAAACAAACTTCAAGTTCAATCCGAATTTTTGCACTCTGATGCAGGGAAACAGTCTGGAGAGGCACAATCCTCCAATTTCTCATTTGGAGTGCAAGGTATTGTAATGTTATCAACTCCGACTATACAGCAAGGGGAGTGAGTAGGACTTGAAAATAGCCAACCAAACAAGAAGATACAACAGGCCACTAGCTCGAATGATCAACAACAATCTGCAGGCACTACAGGGAAAACATGTAAGTCTTCTCATCCTAGGCCTATTAGAGTTAATAATGCTAACACTGCAACTCATTTACAAAATGTTGTAAATGAGCAAAGCAGTCAAGACCTTACTGCAGGGAACAAAGATAATAGGCCGTTGCATAATGGAAAGGATGTTCAAAATGGACACAATATCAGAGACAGCAAACAAGATAACAGTGGGCGACAACAGCAAAATGAAAAGAATCAGAGATCTCTAATAATTTCGAAAGATTTGACGCGAACACCCAAAAAGGTCGAGGTAATGCTAATCCAATTTATGGAGCTAATGCTGGTAGCAGTCATGTACAACAAGCTCCCCAAAATGTCCAGCCTCCCCTAAACAATAACAGAAAAGAGTTAGTCACTGAGCCAGCCCCATACACTATTATACAATCCTTTGCTACGAGACTAAGGAAAAATCAGGGTATAAATGATACTCCGATTGAATTGTCTAACACTATTAACACCACCAAGCAGGGCCTTCCAGCTGTGATATTCAAGATGGATGACTATATGATTAAATTAGCTGCTAAATGTAAATTTACTCTCATTGGTAAGTTTACAAATTATATGCCCAAAGTGGAACTAATTCGAAAGAATTTTATTTTACAAACTCAACTTTCCGAGGGATTAAATATAGCTCACTTTAATTCTTGTCATATTTACATTAACTTGGATAATGAGCTTGATTACAAAACTGTGTGGACTAAGCAGAGAATGACTATTGAGGGGCAACTGATGAGGATTCAAACTTGGACACCAACTTTTAAGCCTGAAGAAGAAACCCCCATAGTTCCCATTTGGATATCACTCCCAGAATTTCCATGGCATTGTTATAACAAAGAGTCTTTGACTGTTTTATTAAATCCTATTGGAAAATTTCTATACCTTGATACAGCCTCCATCCAAAAAACAAGGGGTAGCATGGAAAAAGCTAAAGTCAAGATAGACCTTACGAAAGAAAGACCCCCTCATGTTTGGATGGGATTTGATGCAGAGGACCTCAATGTGGGGAGATGGCAAGCTATACAATATGAAGGTGTCCTGGACTATTGTATGTATTGTAAACACCCAGGTCACATGATTCATGTTTGTACTATCAAAAAAAGAGATGATGACTACAAGAAGAGAAAGGAGCAGGAAGCAGAAAAAAGAAATGCAACTCGAAGGGAACAAGAACAAACTAAACCAAAAGGGGAACAAGACCAGGACAACAATAAGGAAGGTGGTCATACTGGCCCAAGTGCACAATCTGTACTGAATCACCAAGTTGCACTAAGGACCGATGAAGATCATGGATAATACAATGGAGGAAACAGAAAAATTTGGGGAACAACTAGACAAGACCTACATCACCTCAGGAACAAATGAGAAAGGACGAGTAGACCAAATCCTAGCCACAGTCAGGTATAACTCCTATCTATACTCATAATAGTTTTATCGATCTTGAAGTGCAGGAACAAGCCAACACTGAGCAAAATTAAATGAGTCAACAACCAAAAAGGCAATCTATTGAAGGACACCAAGCTGATCATGAGCCTACTGATGGCTTAACCAAACAAAAAAATTAGGAGAAACAAAGCAGGAACAAAATCACAGGCAACAAACAAGATCAGAATAATAAAGTGACTGCAGGAGTAGTGCAGGAGAAAACTATTAATCCCCAAGAACAAGATAACCAACATTCAAAAAGGGATGCAAAGGAAGGAAGCCAACCTGAAGATAATGAGTCAATTGTGGACTTAACCAGTACCAAAAATCAAGAGCAACAAATCAGAAAAAGTAACATAGGTAACAAAAAAGATTGGGCTCACAAGCGAGTAGAAGGCACATGTATTGACTCAATGCTCCCCAAAGCCCAAAACCCCGTTGTTAATTCTGTTTATATTTATGCTGCTGAGGAAGCTGAAGGAGGGTTGGATGGAAAACGTCAAGAGAAACTCACTAACTTGCAGGAAAAGGGTTACCATAGAGGAGGGTCACTCAACTCCTGCAACCATTATTCACTGCAGTTTGATTATACAAGATACTGGCCAATCTCAAGATAAGATTCCTCTTATTCAGGAATCTGAACTTGGAGACACTGTCAGGATCACTCCCACCTACTACACCAAAAACCAAACTAAGCGGAGAAACAACAAGGAATATGTCCAGGAAAAAGGGGTTGATAACATTGAGAAAGCTGCTAACAATAAAGCATCAGGACAACTGAGTAAGAAAAAGAGAGATGCTATAAAGAGGAGACAACAAAAAGAAGATAACAGTCAGAAAAACCAAAGTAGTATAGGCCAAGAGTATCAACAGTCTCAGGGTAACAATAAACAGGTCATGAATACAATGACAAATGACTCTGAGTATGAAGTTGCACAATCTGAAGATGAGTTTGATAAAGATACCCAATCAATAGATGAAAATGAGGATGAAGAAAATGAGGAGGCAACAACAAAGCATCTGATTAAAGCCTTTGGGTCTACATTGCAGAGTGAATTCAACGAAGAGATTCAAGACGTCACTACTCAACAGGGATTATCTCCCAGAGGCAGGAAACAATTCAGGCACCACAACAACCAAACCTCAAACAGGATATCTGCTACTTCCAGCAGACCAAACACTAGGTCCAAAAGTAGAGGTTTTTAATGATTAAGTCCCTCTGTTGGAATGCTAGAAGTATCAATACCCAAGGTTCCCTGGAAAGGCTCAAAAATCTCAAGAAAATGCATAATCTTGATGTAATTGCAATTCTTGAACCATTTGCAGATAATTCTCAACTCAACAGTTACAGGATTCAGTTAAGCATGGAGAAGGCTGCTTGCAATCTCAATGGGAAAATTTGGATTTTTTGGACTACTGAGATAGATTGTACCATAATGGAGACACATGATCAATATATAACTTATGTACTTCAGCATGTGGTGTATAAAGAAAAATTCAAGACTTCCTTCATTTATGCAAAGTGCAATGATCACCTCCGGAGACCCATCTGGGATAGAATGATTTATTACTCCAATACGGATATTCCATGGTGTACTATTGGTGGCTTCAATGTCATTATTTCAACTGAAGAAAAACAAGGGGGTCGACCTTACAATATGAATAAAAGTTTTGAGTTTATCTCTGTTATTGAGGCTTGTGGTTTATTGGACATTAGTTACAATGGTCAAAAAATACACTTGGTGTAATCAGAGAGCAGAGGAAGCCAGAGTATGGAAGAGATTAGACAGAGCTATGGTTAATGATACCTGGTTAGAAAAGACGCCTCACACTACTATTGCCCATCTACCATCAGTTGGATCAGATCATTGTCCTCTTCTCATGGAAATGGTGGTGAAAGCTGACCGTCATATCAGATATTTCAAATTTCTACACTGCTGGACTGAGAATGAGAACTTCAGCAATATTGTTAAAGAATACTGGGACAGACAAGTAGAGGGTAATCCGATGTGGAAATTCCACTAGAAATTGAAGAGACTGACAGCCACTTTAAGCTCTTGGTCAAGAACTCTATTTGGAGATATTTTCACAATTGTAAAGGAGCATGAAGAAAAGGTCATAATAGCAGAGGAACAAGTAATCAATAGCAATAATGAAGAGAATAGAGCCAACCTGCACCAACTCAATGCCCATTATATCAAGTATTTGAATCTAGAAGCTTCCATTCTCAAACAAAAGACACAGCTTCAATGGTTCAAGAAAGGTGATACAAATTCGAAATACTTCCATGCCATTATGAGAAGTAGGAGGAGAAAATTGTTCATCCATCAAATCTGCAACAATGAAGGGGAGTGGATACAAGGTGATGAGAATATTGCTAAAACTTCTTGTGATTATTTTCAACACATATTCACTGGCCATGACAACAGAATCAATTAGAATATTTTACAGCACATTCCCAGATTGATTACTGCAGAACAAAATGACAGCCTTCAAACTATGCCTTCCATGGATGAATTGAAGCAAGTGGGGTTCTCTATGAACCCCAATTCAACCACTGGACCGGATGGATTTGGAGGAAATGTTTTTATCAAAGTTGTTGGGACATCATTAAAACTGATCTTTTTGAAGTTATTCATGCCTTCTTTTGTGGTTATGAGATACCTAAGTTCTTCTCTCATGCTTGTTTTGTGCTTTTTCCTAAAGTGGAACATCTTAACAAGCTTAATGATTTCAGGCCTATTAGCTTGAGTAATTTCATTAACAAGGTTATTTCCAAACTGCTATGCATCAGACTTGCACCCATTCTCCCTAATCTCATTTCCAGTAACAAAGATGGTTTTGTTAAGGGAAGAAGCATTTCAGAGAATATCATGTTGGCTCAAGAAATAACTCATGGAATTAAGAAGCCCAATAAAGGAGACAATATTGTGATAAAATTGTACATGACTAAAGCGTATGATAGAGTGCCATGGGCTTTTACATGTTCGGTCATGAGAAAAATAGGCTTTGGTGAGATCTTCATTGACATGGCTATACGAATTATGAATAACAATTGATACTCTATTATTGTGAACGGGACTACACATGGTTTCTTTCATTCTACTAGAGGTCTTAAACAAGGCGATCCTCTATCACCTTCCTTGTTCATCCTTGGGGCAAAAGTGCTATCCAGGGTGCTGAATCAGCTTCATTCACATCAGAATTACGAAGTTTTTCACATAGAGTTAAAGGGACCCCAGATTAATCATTTAGCCTTCGCTGATGATGTGATCATTTTCACATCACGTAAAAGAACCTCCTTACAAGCTATTATGAGAATTTTATCTACATATGAGGCTGTTTCAGATCTGTTAGTTAACAAGGATAAAAGTCATTTCATGGTTCCTACTAATACTCCTCAAGAAACCAACCTTCTTATCAAGGAAATTACAGGTTTTTCTCAAAAAGAAAGTCCCATTTCATACCTGGGGTGCCCTTTATATATGGAGGTCAGAGAATTATTTATTACTCTGAGTTAGGGGAAAAGGTAGTGAAAAGAATCAGTGGGTGGCAGTCTAAAATCCTAAGCTATGGAGGTAGAATTACTTTGGTGAAACATGTTCTCTAATCGATCCCTATTCACACTATGGCGGCTATTTCTCCTCCTAAAACTACTCTAAAATACATTAGAATGCTGATAGCTGACTTCTTTTGGGGATGGGACAAAGAAAGGAAAAAATATCACTGGGCATCTTGGGAATCACTCAGTCTGCCCTACGAAGAAGGGGGCATAGGAGTGAGACAATTGCAAGATATTTGCACCTCCCTTCAATTCAAGCAATGATGGTCGTTCAGAACCAAAGATTCACTATGGGCTCAATTTATGAAAGCCAAATATTACCAAAGGTCTAATCCGGTTGGGGAAAAATTTGATATAGGCCAATCTATTATGTGGAGATACATGACGAGAAACAGGGATACTGTTGAGACCTATATCAAGTGAAATCTGAGATCAGGTGGTTGCAGTTTTTATTGGGACAATTTGCTAGGGGATGGTCCTCTAGGGTCTTATGTCGATCACATCACCATCCTTAATAATATTATAGATGCTCAATTTCTAAGGAATGGCCATTGGAATGAATCCTTAGTGAGATGACATGCCCCCTTCCAGCAATCCTAATGACCAAAAAGCCCCCTAAAAATCCCTCCCATACTCTTCGAATTTTGATAATAGGGTTGGAAAAGTCCCTAGTTTGGACTGTCTCGCCGGAAATGATACATCGGTGACCGGAAAAAATATCTCTCAACATCCCAGATATGTTCCCACCCATAAAAATCCGTCTATAGATCCTCTTGTGTCCTTAAATTTAGAATGTTGAGATGAGGTATCCTCCACCTTGGTTAGGACCACTTTTCCAGTCATCGGGAAAAATAATTCTCAACTTCAAACCACTCTAAATCATCTCACTAATGTTCCCAACCTTGAAAATAATTTTTTAAAGCCTCCGAACTTCGATCCCAATTTTTCCGACATCAATAGTGAACCAAAATAGTGTGTTCCCATTAGTGGTTCAGCCAATGTCTCTGCTGTTCAGGCCACCAATATGGATTCTAAAAATACTCCAAAACCTTCTACCAGTGAATTCCCCCCTATCTCCTCTAATTTTGAAAAATTCAATTGTAATAAAGCCCAAAACCCGATTATGTCTCTATCTCAAAGTGCTCTTCCGATCAATTTGAAGCCTCCCAGCACCACTACTAACCATCCTCCTCCCCCTATTACAAAGCAATTTTTGGCTACAAGGCTTAGAGTTAGACAAATTGAGAATGAACCCAAAATTGATCTTACTCCACCCAAAAGAGCGACCAAATAGGGCCTCCCAGCTGTTATGTTTAAGAGAGACAACTATATGGTTAAGATTGCTGAATCGTGTAAGTACACTCTCAAATGGAAGTTATACAGTCCTATGCCTAAAATGGAGGTGATTCGAAAGAAGTTTATCACTCAGATGAGCTTCGAGGCGCGGTGAAGATCACTCACTTCAATTCTAGACACATATGCATTGATCTTGATAATGAGCATGATAGAGCTACTGTGTTGGACAGTAAGAGAATGTATATCAATGGTGTTTTCATGAGGTTTCAAGTTTGGACTCCGACTTTCGATCCAAACTATGAAACTTTTATTCTTCCTGTTTGGGTTGTACTCCCAGAGCTTTCTTGGCATTGTTTTTTCAAGGACTTTGTTACTCTTTTGCTTTGGGATGTGGGACAAGTGTTACACTTGGATATGGCATTCATGCAAAAGACTAGGGGAAGTATGGCAAAGGAAAAAGTTCAAATGGATATCAAAAAACCAAGAATCCAAAGTGTATGGATTGGCTTCGATGAGAATGATGACCCAAATAGAGAAGGAAGATGGCAAGATATTCAATACGAAGATATACTGCTCTATTGCACTTATTACAAACATCAGGGTCATACTCCTCTTGCCTGTACTATCAGTAAAAGAGATGAAGAAAGGAAAAAGGTTAAAGAACAAGAAGAAGCGGCAAAGAAAAATGCATCACCAGGTAACTCAGATATGATTCCTACTCCTATTCACTCACCTAATGCTGAATGTTCTAGGAACGAGGCAGCAATAGAAGAAAATATCACCACGGCCTATGATGAAAACCACAAAGCATACCCCCAACAATCCAAAGTCGATGTTCCTGGAAACAAAGTTGA
Organism: Solanum appendiculatum; assembly: GCA_018342035.1. NCBI lineage: Eukaryota > Viridiplantae > Streptophyta > Magnoliopsida > Solanales > Solanaceae > Solanum > Solanum appendiculatum. The sequence continues at coordinate 1,550,037 of JAGDQO010000439.1, read as the reverse complement.
TGAGCACCCAGCCAATCCAAATGGCAATCAAGTCTCAAATGATCCGTGGCAAACTCAAAAGAAGAAGCATTTCAAAGGTAACTCGCAAAATACTCAAAAGAAACATGGAAATAGTCAACAAGTGTACAAGCCAATTTCGACCATGACCATAGGTATTGACTCAATGCTCCCAATCCCCCGTGGCTCCCCGAATAATGTTGTTGATATGTTGTCTGATTCAGAAGTTGTTGGAGATGACGCTGGAGGGATACATGAGGAAATCACTAACTTGCAGGATGGGGTGTCCAAAGCGGGGGCTTTGTCTCATACCTCGCATGAGAACCATTTGGTTGACCATAGGAAAGACCTTAGTGCCCCTGCTACCACTGTTCAAACTGCTACCTCTATTCTGCAAGCTGTCCAAATTGCTCAGATACCTTATTCTAATGAAGCTACTGGATCAGTTCATGGTTTAGTGGATTCAGGAATTTTTTTAGATCAAATGAAGAATGTGGGTGATCAGGTTGTTTCTCTAGGTAAAAACAATGTGCACAGCTTGGGGTCAGATCAATTTTTGGGTCACTCTTATAGGTGTGATCAGTCGCAAAGAAATGGGGTTGATTTGAGTGCAGAACTGCAGCTAATTTCAGGTTCCGAAGTCTATTGTACTGATCAGATTGTGCATCATTCGGCTTCATCTTTGAGTGTTGATAAAGTTCAGGTTGGTTTGGGTACAGATGCTCAGGTTTGTGGCTGTCAACAGGTTCAGAAAATGGCTTGAAATCAGTTCAGGTTCAGGAAAATAACCCGAGTTCAGATCAGAATTCTAAGACTCCGGCTCAAGACTCTAGAATTTATTCTATGCAAGTTCAGGGTTCAATTCTGGGTGATGATTAGTAGCATGCTTTGAGCTCTGGTTTAGATCATAATTAGTCGCAAAAGTTACTTTAACATGAGGTTACAGGGATGGGTTCGCAGGTTCATGTAGCTTCAGATATAAGCACTCACCTGATGCAAACTCATGGTTCAGTTCTGGGTGCTGATCAGCAACAAGTTTTGGGCTCTGGTTTAGGTTCTAATAAATTGCAAAGATTGCCTCAACACGTTAATACAGGGCTGGGTTCACAGGTTCTCGGCACTAGTCCTTGTTCAGATTTATCTCAAGAAAATGTCAAAAATCGTATTCCCCCTTGAAAAATTGGTCTCTAATTAGAATTCTAAGATGCATTTTAGCACAGTTTTGACCAAGGAAAAAGGAACTGATCATGTTCAATTTTTGAGTCAAGATCAACCCTTTTTATCAGGTACTGAGACTGTCAAGATGCTACAGCCCCATGGCAACACTAATGTATCAGTTCACAAGCAAGAGGCTACTATTTTGAGTTTGGAAAAGGCTTTTAGTTCGACTATGGGTATGGTTACAAGTTCGGTTCCTGATCAGGTTCAAGAGAACCCGTATCAAGTTCAGATTTCAGCCTCCCAACAAGTTCAACTGGGTGTTTTTGACAATGTTCAGCCCTTAGTTCCTTCTCAGACTCCTAAAATGATCTTTGGTTCTTCTAAAAACTAGCATGTTGCTGCCAGCTCGAATGATGAGAAGTCTAAGGACAGCCAAAAAGTTGCTTCTAGTGCTACTAGTGTGGAATTTTTGGCTGATTCTCCTAACTCTAATCAGACCGCTAATTCTAGGACTCTAAAAAGAAAGAAAGCTAGAAAGAGGTAACAACAAAAACAAAAACAACAAGAAGCTGCAAATTCTTGCTCATAGTTTGTTCTAGTTGATAAGGTTACTCCCATCACAAGTCCGAAATTTAAACGGGAAGACCCACTCACTGTTACTCCTCTAAACATTCAGTCAGGCCCCATTGTGCTACCAGAGAAAGACGCCAACACCACTTGCTCTCTAAATGCGGCCGCAACTCTATCTCCTGATGATGATAAAGAATATGGAGTTATACATTCGAAGAATGAATTTGACAAAGAATTTCAAGGTGAAGTGAATCAGGAAGACGATGAAGAGACTGCTGAACATTTGATTAGGGAATTTGCACCTTCCAAGATCACTACTAGTGTTACAAATGATGAGATGAATCAATTAGCTGGTTAGCAAGGTTTATCTCCTCGAGGCATCCACCGCAACCCCAAAATTGAAAATATTCCTGCTCCTTCTAGCAGACCAAACACTAGGCTTCACAACCTCAGATCCAATTAATGATTAATATAATCGTATGGAATGCAAGAGTTATCAATACCAAAGATGTCACAGACAGACTTAAGTATCGCAAGCATATTCATCAAACTTCCATTATTTCAATCCTTGAACCTTTTGCCAATAATACTCATCTCCAAAGTTTCAGAATTCACCTTGCTATGGATAAAGCCGTTTGCAATCCTAATTGTTAGATTTTGATCTTCTGGACTCAGGATGTTGATTGCAGAGTTATAGATGTTGACGATCAACAGATCACCTGTGAGATTAATCATGTTGATCATCAGCCTGCATTTCTCATGACATTTGTGTATGGTAAATGCTAAGACACTCTTAGAAGGCCTCTTTGGGATAGCCTTCTTCATCATGCTTCTTCTAATCTTCCTTGGTGTACTGTTGGTGACTTTAATGTCATTACCTCTACTGATGAGAAACTAGGTGGTATTTCGTACAATATGCAGAAAAGCTTCGAATTCATCAGTATTATTGAAGCATGTGGACTCACTGATTTGGGGTATCATGGTTCTGATTACACTTGCTGCAATCAGCGGGACATGAATGCTAGAATCTGGAAGCATCTTAATAGAGCTATGGTTTCAGATAATTGGTTATCTACGATGCTTCACACTTCAGTTACTCATCTCTATTCTATTGGATCTGATCACAACCCTTTGCTACTGGAGATGAATGCTAGACAAGACACAACTATAAAACATTTTAAATTATTGAATTGTTGGGTTGACAACCCTACTTTTCTTGACACTGTGAAGTCTTGCTGGGACAGAGAAATGACCGGGAATCCTATGTGGTCCTTTCACCAGAAATTGAAAAGACTCTCTTCCACCCTTAGCAAATGGTCAAGAAAGGAATTTGGTGATATTTTTGCTAAGGTTAAAGAGTACGAAGAACTGGTTAATGTTGCCGAAGAAAATTTGATAGCTTCCAATAATGAGGAGAACAGGATGAGAGTGCATGCCCTCAATGTTGAATACATAAGATTCCTAAAGTTAGAAGAATCTATTCTCAAGAGAAAAACTCAGCTTCAATGGTTTAATGATGGAGATGCTAACTCTAAGTATTTTCATGCCTTGATCAGAGGTAGAAGGAGGCGGTTATTCATTCCCAAGGTTACTAATGATGATGGGGAGTGTCTTCAGGGTGATTAACCGATTGCTAGAGCTGCTTGTGATCACTTTCAGAAAATCTTTACAGGTGAAGAGGCCTTCATTCCAGAACATATTTTGAACTATATCCCTAGGATGGTTACAGACGATCAGAATGATAGTCTTCAAGCTACGCCTAGCCTTGAGGAATTGAAACATGTTTCATTTTCCATGAATCCAAATTCAACCATTGGACTGGATGGTATGAATGAAAAATTCTTCCAAGCTTGTTGGGAGATTATTGTGGATGATTTATTAGCCGTGGTTCATTCTTTCTTCTGTGGTCATGCTATGCCTAAATTCTTTTCACATGCTTGTTTAGTATTACTCCTAAAAGTAGACCATCCGAATACATTTTCAGACTACAGACCCATTAGCCTCAGTAACTTCACCAACAAGATTATATCAAAGCTAATTTGCCTCAGACTTGCTCCTATACTTCCTGGCCTTATTTCACCTAATCAGTCAAAATTTGTAAGAGGAAGAAGTATCTCAAAAACATCATGTTAGTCCAGTAGATTATTCATGGTATCAAGACACCTACAGTTGGAGAGAATGTGGTTATCAAGCTCGACATGGCCAAAGCATATGATAGAGTTTCATGGTCTTATACTTGTTTTGTTCTGAGAAGAATGAGGTTTAGTGAGACCATCATTGATATGATTTGGTGAATTATGGAAAATAATTTGTACTCCATCATTGTTAATGGGTCTAGACATGGCTTCTTCCACTCAAGCAGGGTGATCCGCTTGCTCCTGCCCTATATATTTTAGGTGCGGAGGTGCTGTCCCAAATGCTAAATATTCTGCACAATTATCATCTCTACCATGGTTTCTCTATGGAAGAAAGATGCCCTCAGATTAACCACTTGAGCTTTCGGATGACATTATTATCTTCTCCTCCGGCAGAATAGAAACTCTCCAGCATATCATGAAAACTTTGACTCTATATGAACAGACTTCGGGGTAGCTTATAAACAAGAACAAAAGTCGCTTCATGATGTCTTCTAATGCACTCCAGGACAATGTGAATATGGTGAAACGGGTTACACGTTTCAACCAGAAGCAGAGTCACATTACCTATTTGGGATGTCCTCTCTATATCAGCAGACAGAGAGTTTTGTACTTCACAGAAATGATTTCTAAGGTGGTTAGCAAGATTAGAGGATGGCATTCCAAAATCCTCAGTTATGGTGGTAGGGCCACTCTTGTGAGACATGTTCTTCAGTCGCTTCCCATTCATCTTCTCTTGGCCATTACTCCTCTCAAAACTACTCTCAAATAGATTGAAAAGGTTACTGCTGACTTCTTTTGGGGGTTGAAAGATGACAAGAAAAAATACCACTGGGCTTCCTGGAAGAATCTTAGTTATCTACACGATGAAGGTGGTAATGGAATGAGACAAATTGCAGATGTATGTAAATCTCTTCAGTTCAAGCAATGGTGGATTTTTAGATCAAAATCGACTTAGTGGGGTGATTCCTTAGAGCCAAATATTGTCAGAGAGCAAATCCCATCATCAAAATATATGATGCTAGACAGCCGCAAGTGTGGAAGCATATGATATGTAACAAAGCTATTCTCGAACCTCATATCCATTGGAGACCACACTCGGGTTCTTGTTATTTTTGGTGGGATAATTGGCTTGGAGTGGGGCCCTTAGCTAACTTTCGGCTGGAAAATGGTAGAGCCAACAATATCAAGGTTTCAGAATTTCTTGTTGACGGCCAATGGAATATTGAGATGATTAATCAGGTTGCTCCACCTCAACTGATCCCGCTCATTATTTCTACCAGATTTCAGTTCCAACCAAACACTCAAGATCCAGCTATCTGGAAGTTGAATTCTCATGGAAACTTCACTTGTTCTTCGGCATGGAACCTAGCGAGACATCATAGACCAAAGATTTTATCGGATCATCTTACTTGGTATAAAAATATTACTTTCAAGGTTTCCTTTCTTCTTTGGAGAGCTTTATTGGGTAAGTTACTGAATGATGAGAAGATCACCTCCTTTGGCTATGATCCCTCAGATTGCTTTTGTTGTTATAGCCCAGGCCCCGACACCACTGATCATATCTTTAATAGCGGCAATTTTGCTAGAAATATTTGGGCTTATTTCTCTGCTACCCTTAGGATTATACATGAAATTACTCCTCTCAAGACACGTATTATGGGATGGTTGCTCCACAAGCATAGCAACAATGGTCATAAGATCATTCTTCACTCCGCCCATATTTTTATCTGTTGGAACTTGTGGAAGAATAGATGTGCGGCTAAGTACGGGGGGAAAATTCGAATCTTGCAAGAGTAAAGTTTGCTATTTTCAAAGATATATCTAACCTTCTTAGAGTTGCGTTTCCATACATCCAGTGGCCTTTTAACTTGATTCACACAGTTGCTTACATTGAAAAATGCACACATGAAGTAAAAATCACTAAAGTTCTTTGGATTAAACCCAAACTCGGTTTTGTCAAGCTTAATAGTGATTGTAGTGCTTTGGGTAATCCGGGTATCATTGGTGCTAAAGGTATTCTGCATGATCGTTTGGGTAATCTCATCTTTGCTTATGTGGTACCATTGGGAGAAGGAACTAACAACCAAGCAGAGTTGGAGGCAGCAATATATGGTCTTCGCTGGTGTGTGGAACAAGGCTTCTAACATGTCATTCTTGTAGTAGATTCCGAATTGCTGTCCAAATGGGTTAGTCATCAGATGAAACCTCCAAGGAATCCACATCATCTTACTCAGTGGCTAGTGGAAATCACGAGAGTGTTCCACTCTTTCACTTGCATTCATGCCTACCGAGAAGCTAACTCCACGGCAGATGCTTTATCTAAGCATAGTCATACACTTACTTCTCCGAGTCATTACACTACTATCCATTAGCTTCCTCAAGGTGTTAAAGGTTACTACAAGCTAGACAAGATTGGTCTAGTTAGCCTCAGACGAAGAAAGACCAAAAGGATCAAAAAGCCACCATAATCGTCACTTTGGTTTGCTCCACAACTTGTGCTCTCGTGCTCTCTTTTGTTGTCGACTTGATAGGTTTCTAGTTTAGGTATAGGCTCTCCTTATCTTGTTTTTTTTACTTGTAAAGGGAGAGTCTCCCTTATTTATGTTTTACTAGTTTCTTTGTATCGAGAGGAGTCCTCTCTTTTAGGTGCATAGTTTCTAGGTTTCCTTACCAGTATCGACAATGAGTTGGCTAGCCTTTGTAGGATGGTCAACTTATGAACCACCATAGGATCGGAGGTAAGGTTTATGTCCCCATCCTTGTACATTTTCTTTTTTTATTTATGCTAAGGCCTGGGGGTGTTCCTCAGCCATTGACCCCCCCAAGGGTCGTTAAAAAAAGTTTTTTAAAAAATCATAAAAAAAAACCCACCCTAATCTCTAAGAAACCCTAAGCCCTAAAATCACAATAACAATAAGAAACCCTAAACCCTATGAAATACTAAACCATAAACCCTAAGAAACCCTAAACCCTAAAAAGCCCTAAAACTCCTAAATCTAAAACCCTAAATCCTAAGAAACCCTAAACCCTAAGCTCTAAGATATCCTAAGAAACCCTAAACCCTAAGAAACCTTAAACCCTAAATACCCCTAAAAACATTTAAAACTCTTAACTTACAAAATCCTTAAAAACCCTAAATAAAGCCCTAAACCCTAAGTAACCTTAAGAAACCCTAAATCCTACACGCCAAATCTTAGGGCCTAAACCCTAAGCCCTAAGTAACCTTAAGAAACCCTAAATCCTACACCCCAAATCTTAGGGCCTAAACCCTAAGCCTTAATAAACCTTAAACCCTAAAGCCTAAACCTTAAGTAGCTCTAAACCCTAAAAACCCTAAAATAACCTCTAAAACCCCCAATCAAAAGAGCCCTAAAAACCCAAAAAAGTCAAAAAAATCTTTAGAAACCCTAAAACTAAAAAAACTCTAAAAAATTCCTAAGCCCTAAACCCTGAGAAACCCTAAATATTAAAAAATCCTAAACATTAAACCCTAAGAAATCCTAAACCCTAAACCCTAAAAATCATTAAAAACTCTAGATTGAAAGAACCCTAAAAAAACAAAGCCCAAAATCCTAAACTCGAAAAAACACTAAAAAACTCTAGACCTAAAACCCCAATCACTAAACCCTACTAAACCCTAAACCCTTAGAAATCCTAAAAAATGATAAACCCTAAACCCTAAGAAACACTTAACCCTAAAAAATCCTACGAAACCCTAACCCCCAAAAAACCCTAAAATACCTTTAAAACCCTAAACATAAAAAACCCTAAAAACCTTTAAACCCCCTAAACCTGAAAAGCCCTTAAAACCCTAAGCTCTAAACCCTACACCAAAAATCCTAAAAACCCTAAACCCTAAAAAACCCAGAGAAATGCTAAACCCTAAACCCTAAAAAACCCTGAGAAATGCTAAGCCCTAAACCCTAAACCCTAAGCCTAGAGAAACCCTAAACCTTAAACTCTAAGAAATCCTAAACCCTAGACCCTAAGAAACCCTAAACCCTACACCCTAAGAAATGCTAAACCCTAAAAACCCTTTAAAAACTCTAAGCCTAAAAAACCCTAAAACAAACCCTAAAAACAACCCTAAAAACCTAAAAAAATCTTTAAAAACCCTAAACCTAAAACACCCTAAAAGCCCTAAACCCCAAGAAACCCCAAATGCTAAAAAGTCCAACACCCTAAACACTAAGAAACCTTATAAACATTCTAAACCTAAAATACCCTAAAAATCTTAAAACACCCTAACAAACATTTAAAACCCTAAAAAACCTAAACCGTGCACCTTAAGCCCTAAACCCTATACACTAAAAACCTAAACATAACACGCTAAACCCTAAGAAACCTTAAAGCCTAAACTCTAAACCCTAAGAAACCCTTAACCCTAAGAAATCCTAAACCGTAAAAACCCCTAAGCCCTAAAATACTCTAAAAACCTTTAAAAACCCTGAGCCTTAAAAAACCCAAAAAAATGCCCTAAACCTAAAAAACCATAAAAAACCCTAAACCCTAAAAAGTCCTAAACCCCATATCCATAACCCTAAGCCATAAGAAACACTAAAACCTAAACCTTAGGTCCGAAACCCTAAGCCCTAAACCCTAAAAAACACTAAAAACCCTAAAAACCTTTAAAACCCATAAACTTGAAAAACCCTAAAAAAACCCTAAGCCCCAAATCCTAAACCCTAAGAAACCATATACCAAGAAATCCCTTAAGAAAAATCTCTCTAACATCTCTATGAAAAACTTTTCTCTCAAAATAACGGTCACTAGCCCCTAACGGTAACTAGTCGTTACTGCCTTTCGGATGGCAGCTTTGCCACCGTAGAATTAGTCCAGCCACCGGATAAAACGCAAAGGGAGCACACCAATAAAGCAAGTATGCTTCCACAAGATTCAACATCTCATTCGTCTACCAAATCCCCAAATTTGCGAAGAACACAAATGGCTTCAATCGACCAAGTCGCAATTTCGAAGAAGAAGTTGGATAGGACACAGAAATGTATCCCTCAAGATCAAAATATAGTGAATCATCAAGCTATACCTCCAGTCTACCTTTCAAATGAGCTTACCACACTTAATGGGGAGGATCAAAACTTGACTCAGGTGAGGCGTACTGAATCGCAGCAACCATGCTTTGAAAATCGAGCATCATCGGAGCCGATTACTCTTGAATCAGTCACTATGGATTCATCTCCTCACCTAGAGGAGCACCTCACAGCAATTTCTAGTGACATAGGTCATGGAGTTGGTGAGAAAACTCTAGACGAGTTGGGTGCGATACCTGCAAAAGAGGATAGCCACCAACATGCGCAGGCCATTGAAAGGGAAGAGGACGAATGTGCAAACACTGATGCAAAAGATGGGAACCAAGATGAGGACTTGCAAAGGAGGATCGAGGTCGTTGAACTCTCAAGTTCCTCAAATTTTTCCTTTGGAGTCAGGACTGCCGATGTACCGGCAAAGACAAAAGATCAAGGAATGACAACATTAGCAGACCAAAGGAAGGTGGAGACCACGAAACTTCAAGGATCAGACACACACCGCCAGGTAGGTCTTCTAACTCCAATAGCAATGGTGCCAATAATACTAACAATGTAAATGTTGCTATTCAGTTGCATAGCCTAGTTAGGTACAGGATAGAGGTAAGAACCAGGCAAAAGGATAAAACAATCAGGGGATCAAGAATAAAGATAAGGTTCATATGAACAATCCCAAGCAGCAACAACTTCTGTCACAAGGCAGGTATGAGCTTGTCAATCCGGCTAACAGCTATCCTATGGTTTCCAATAACTTTGGGAAACAAGCTCCTGACCAACAAAAGGATAAGCAAATCCCGAAATCAAACCAAACTGCAGCAAGGCAGGATCAAAGTCTTCCAAATGACCCCAAAAAAGACTAAATTCCTGAACCTGCCCCTTATACTGTAGTTCAGTCCTTTGCAGCAAGGCTTAGACAAAACCAGGCAAAAAATAAGGTTCCTATAAATCTCTCCACACCCAAAGTTACCACCAAGCAAGGCTTGCCAGCTGTAATATTCAAAAAGGAGGAGTACATGGTGGCTGCAAGCTGTAGATATACCTTAGTAGGCAAATTCAGCAATGCCATGCAAAAGATGGAGCTGATTAGGAAAAACTTCAGCTTCCAAACTCAGCTCTCAAGAGGGGTCAAAATTGCTCATTTCAATGCTAGGCATGTCTACATTGATTTGGACTATGAGCTTGATTATATTACTATTTGGACAAAACAAAGGATGAGCATTGAGGGAAAATTAATGAGAATTCAAACCTGGACTCCTACTTTTAAGCCTGAAGAGGATACTCCGATTGTTCCTATATGGGTCTCACTACCTGAACTCCCCTGGCACTGCTACAACAAAGAGTTTGTCACTACCCTCTTAGCCCTTATAGGTAAAGTGTTGTATTTGGATTCTGCTTCCATTCAGAAAACAAGGGGAAGTATTGCCAAAGTGAGAGTCCAAATGGACCTCAGTAAGGATAGACCTCCACATGTTTGGGTGGGGTTTGATGAAGAGGACCTTATAATGGGCAGATTGCAAGCCATCCAATATGAAAGTGTGCCAGACTATTGTTTGTACTATAAGCATCAAGGCCATATGATACATGTTTGTACAATTAAGAAAAGGACTGAAGAACAACAAAGAAGAAAAGAAACATAAAGGTGAAAATGATAAGAAGGATAACAAACAAATTTTAAACAAGGAGCCTAATAAGGAGCTGATCCATCTCACTTGCATGCCAATCACAAAATGGAACAAGACCAAGACCTGAATCACCAGAGGGATCAATGGCAACAGCAAAAGATGAAACGCAATAACTATCCTTCAGCTAGACAGCAGAATATGGATCACAGACCCTCTTAATCTCAGCAAGCAAGACAAAAGACAGATGATAGTTATCTCAAGTCAACATGTATGATCTCCACCTCTACAAAAAATAATTTCACAAATCTAGAAATGTAGGAACACCTTATAGAACAAGAGGAGGTTCACAAGAGTAGAGTAGAGATACATGCCAACATCTACGGGCATTTAGAGAACAACTCTCCTTATGAGTGAGGCACTGACTCACCTCTACTCAAAATTCAAACCACTAGCAATGATGAAGACACGGGAGAACCACAGGCCCAAGAAAGCAACTCCCAAAAGACAAAAGGCACAGGTATTGACTCAATGCTCCCAAACCCTTGTTAATGTTGTCTTATTTGATGATACTGGTGAAGCTATTGGAGGTGAGGATGGGGGAAAAAGGAGAAGCCAACTAACTTGCAGGAAGGGTTATCCAAAGGGGGGAACTTGACTCATGTTCTACATGAGGAATCCACTGACCCTAGGTGTGACCCTAGAGCCTCTTCAACAACTGCTCAGAAAGCCCTTGCTCAACAAAAAACAAGGTAAGTAGTCTGATAGCACAGTCAACAAACACAACAAAACTGGTGAAAGTTCTGGTACTTTAATAGCAAATTCTGGAGAGGTTGTGATTTACGAAAGGAGCAGAGCTGAGGCTGTTCAGGCACAAGGTTGTGTGACACCTACTGCTACTAAGGTTCAAAAATACTAGCCTACAACTCCTAAGACTGGCAATGACCAGGGCACTACACCACCCAACAATAAGTCTCAAGCAAGACTCAATAAAAGAAGAAGAGATGCAATTAAAAATAGACTTTTAAGGGAAGCTGCACAGCAGAATAAGGAAATGGCTACATCTTCAGACAAACAGAAGCAACATTTGAATACCCAAAAATAAGGCACCTCCAATATCAATCCCACATTCAATGATGATTATGAAGTCCTTAACTCTTAGGATGAATTTGACCAGGACACTCAGTCTATTGAGGATGAGGAGGTCAATGCTCATCTCATCAGAGCTTTTAGACCCTCTCTTAACAGTGACTTGTAGGAAGAAATACAAGAGGTTGCTCATAAACAGGGTCTATCCCCAAGAGGGAGAAAACAACAAAGACACAATGGCAAACTAGTATCCACCAGCACATCTGCTAAATCAAGCAGACCAAACTATAGATCCAAGAGTAGAGGTTATCAATGATCAAGACCCTATGTTGGAATGCTAGAAGCATCAATACCAAAGGATCCTTGGAAAGACACCAGAATTTCAAGAAAATGTATCATCTCTCAGTGATTGTTGTTCTTGAACCTTTCTCAGATAATTCCCACTTAAATTACTACAGAATCCAATTGAACATGGACCATGCCTCCTGCAATTAAAATGGTAAGATATGGATTTTTTGGAGGCTGATGAACAACAGATTACTTGTGAAATTCATCACATGAGTCTCTCTGAAAATTCATGGTATCCTTTATCTATGCTAAATGTAAATAGCATCTAAGAAGACCTTTGTGGGACATACTTTTGCATGTGTCAAACCTGGACATACCTTGGTGCACCATTGAGGACTTCAATGTAATTACATCCATTGAAGAAAAACAAGGGGGTATGCTCTACAACATGAACAAAAGTTTTGACTTCATTAGTATTATTGAGGCCTATGGGTTGATGGACATTGGGTACAATGGTCAACACTTTACCTGGTGCAACTAGAGGGCTGAGGAAGCTAGGGTGTGGAAGAGGCTAGATAGAACCATGGTCAATGACAAGTGGCTGGAAACTATGCCTCAAACAAATATAACCCATTTACCTTCTGTAGGGTCTAATCATAATCCCCTCCTGATGGAGATGAATGAAAGAAAGGAATGCAATGTCAAATACTTTAAATTTTTACTTTGCTGGGTGGACAATGCAAGCATCATGGATACAGTTAGGTCCTGCTGGCAAAAAGAAGTTACTGGAGACCCTATGTGGGCTTTACACCAGAAGATGAAAAGGTTGTCTTCTACCCTAAGTGAATGGTCTCAGAGGGAGTATGGGGATATCTTTGCTACTGTGAAAGGGTATGAAGAAAGAGTCAGATTAGCTGAAGAGGAAGTGATTCAAAATAATACTCAAGAGAATAGATCAAAACTCCAATGCTTGAATGCTAAATATATCACATACATGAAAATTGAGGAGTCTATCTCAAATAAAAAACACAACTCTAGTGGTTCAAGGATGGGGAGGCCAACACAAAATACTTCCATGCATTGGTTAGAGGCAAGAGAAGAAAGCTGCATATTAACAAGATATGCACAGAGGAGGAGGAGTGGATTCAAGGTGATAGTAATATTGGTGTTGCAGCCTGTGATTACTTCAAAGGAATTTTTACTGGCCATGAGAATATAATTAATGAAGAGATTCTTCAATGTATTCCAAGAATGGTCACTCCTGATCAGAATCATCATCTCCAAACCATGCCAACTATAGAGGAGATGAAAATGGTAGTTTTCTCTATGAATCCTAATTTAGCTGCAGGCCCTGATGGCATGAGGGGTAAGTTTTTCCAGGTCTGTTGGGATTTGATCAAGGAGGATATACTTGCTACAGTTCAGGCCTTTTTCGGTGGACATATAATGCCTAAATTTATGTCTCATGCTTGTTTGGTGCTCCTCCCTAAAATTGAGAATCCTAACAAGCTCACAGACTTCAGGCCAATAAGCCTCAAAACTTCACCAACAAAATCATTTATAAGAGCTCGTGCTTGAGACTAACCACTATCTTACCTAACATCATCTCTGCTAACCAATCAGGCTTTGTAAAGGTCATCACCATACTTGAGAATATCATGTTAGCTTGAGAGATCACACATGGCATTAAAAAACCTAACCTAGGGGATAATATGGTGATCAAACCTGATATGGCTAAAGCCTATGATAGGGTTTCTTGGTCTTTTACTTGCATGGTCTTAAGGAGAATGGGATCTGGAGAGATGTTTATTGATATGATATGGAGGATCATGAGTAATAATTGGTACTCCATTATTATCAATGGAACAAGGCATGACTTTTTTCATTCCACCAGGGGACTTAAGAAAGGAGACCCCTTGGTACCTGCTTTGTTTATTTTGGGAGCTGAAGTCCTGACCAAAATATTGAATATCCTACACCAAAACCAGCTTTACAAAGTCTTACATATGGAAGCTAGGGGACCTCAAATCATTCATCTTAGTTATGCAGATGATGTTATTATTTTTACTTCTGGAGATAGAACTTCCATATAGCTGGTAATGAAGACTCTTGTTACCTATGAAGTTGTATCTGATCAACTTATCAACAGGGATAAGAGTAATTTCATGGTACCTACAGACACTTCCGGAGACACTATTGCAATGATCAAAGCTGTGACAAGGTTTAACGAAAAGCATAGTCCTATGTCCTATCTTGGCTGTCCTCTTTATATTAGAGGTCAAAGAATTATTTACTACTCTTAGCTGGTGGACAAGGTAGCCAAAAGAATCAGGGGATGGCAGTCTAGAATCTTGAGCTATGGTGGAAGGATCGCTCTGATAAAACATATTCTTCAGTCCATCCCCTTTCACACTTTGTCAGTTGTATCCCCCATAAAACTACTATCAAGTACATTAAGAACTTAACTGTAGATTTCTTTTGGGGTTGGGACAAAGAGAAAAAGAAGTACCATTGGGCTTCATGGGACAAACTCAGTTTGCCTTGTAAAGAGGGAGGAATTGGAGTTAGAAATTTGAATGAAATTTTTACTTCCTTCCAATACAAACAATGGTGGACATTCAAAACCAAGAACTCTCTATAGGGCCAATTCTTGAAAGCAAAGTATTGTCAAAGGGCAAATCATGTAGCTAAGAAGTAGGATACATGCTAATCTCTTATCTGAAGTGCCTGACTATTCATAAATACATAGTGGAGAACCATGTCAAATGGGAGATTCATTCAGGAACTTCTTCTTTTTGGTGGGATGCCAGGTTGGAGGAAGGGGCTTTAGATAACTTCAGTTCAGACAATCACAGCCAAAACAACATTAAGGTTTCTCAATTCTTGATGAATGGTCACTGGAATGAGACGATGGTAAGGCAACATGCCCCCCCCCCGATGGTGCCTCAGATTTTGAATACTAAAAATTACTATCAAGAGGGGGTTCCAGATGTTGCAATCTGGAAGATTCATGAAAGTGGTCAATTTATATGTTCTTATACTTGGGATAGCATTAGACAGAAGGGCAATAAAACTGCTCTTAATACTTACACCTGGCAAAAGAACCTCCCCTTTAAATTCTCCTTTTTGGTATGGAGAGCAGTCCCGGAAAAGTTACCTACCAATGACAAGCTCACCATATTTGGAATAAAACCAGCTAACTACTTGTAACACATTGGGTTTTAAAAGAAATAAAATGTAGTATTTCAAAATTTTCTGGTGCAGTGCTGACAAGACCACCGACGGTTCGTGGTCTGACCTACGGACTGTAGGTAGCACTATCCAAAAATTCCCAATGTTAAGTTTCAGTATTTGATGTACAAAGCAGCATGACGGGCCGTCGTCCATTGTACGAACCGTAGGTAGGTTTCGTAGGTGAGACCCATACTTAGTGAAATTTTCTAGGCTTAAAGTCAAACCTACGTTGGCCATGTACAGACCGCAGGTCGAACCACGGACCGTACATGGGTTTCGCAGTTGGAAGGCCCAAAGTTGAACTTTCTGAATCGATCTACGGAGGAACAGGACGGTCTGTAGGTTGACTTACGAACCTTAGGTTATACCGTAGACGGGCCTCGACAATTATTTTCTAAGGGCTTTTTGGTCTTTTCCCTTAATATTTAACTCCTAATCTAAGTCTGTTTTGCCCTTAACCTAGACCCTATATAAACCTATGAAGCCTAATTCTACCCATTATTAATCACTCCCAAAATTCTCCTGTCCCAAAATAAATTCTCTCCCTAGAAAAGCTTGAAGAAGAAGAAGAAGAAGAAGAAAAAGATAGGGTTTCAAGATCAAATCTCCTAATCTTCCATTGATTTTAAGGTTTTGGCACTAAGATATGATAGTTTTCACCGATGGAGTCCTTCCCTTCATAAGGTTCCAAAATTCCTCAATTTTCAAAGTAAGAATTTTCAATTGAATTTAGGGTTTTCTTATCTCTTATGGGTTCTTCCAAATTATGATTTTGTCGATTGAATTATGTCTAATTATGCATGAATTGAGTTAAATTGCATGTTTCAAGTTGAATCCCCATGAGCCCATATGATCATGTGATGAAGCTTTGACTAATGAAAGTTGAATTGAAGAATTTAAATGATTTTGAGATGAGATTACATGAGCCCATGCACGATTGATGTTTTCTAAGCTATGAATTTCATGGTGAAGTTATGAATGATCAAAAGATGGTTATTATGAAATATGCATGTTCAATTATGAAACTTATGATGATTTAAGACTTGTTTGGAGATTAAAGCATAATTGATGTTGTTGTTGAGTTGTGAAAGGGTTTCTCATATACTACTCAATCTATGAATGTGAAAGGATTTTTCTCACATAAATGATTCATAACTTGTTGAAAGGTCTTCTCAACTAAAGTTTAATCAAAGGTTTAAGGAGCTATTCTAATGAACTCTAGCTTGGATTGGTAACTCTAACTGTACCTTTCCAAGGATAATAAGATGAATAAGAATTATGACTATTTCATGGAAGTTAAGCTTAGCACCAAGAGGATATTGAGATGGAAGCTCTCCCGTTAGTAGAGGCCGGGTTTCTAGTGGCAATCTCCTTATTCCTTACCTATGTGCCCCCATAGGATGACGGTCGGTGATAGACATTAGCTAGTGGATCCACGTAAGCTACAAGTTAAGTAAAGGATCCTACCTTGGCAAGTAGGATGGCCCTATCGGTTTGGGGTTAGACACCGGATTCCATGTTGATAGCTTGCATGGTCTTATATGTCGGTTAAAGCTAACTTCCCACAAACAAAGAACTAAAATGCTTTAAAGATATTTTCGTAAGAGATGTAAAGATATTTAGCTTGCTTGACCATGATTTATGACGTATGTTTCTAACTCTTCTTTTCATGTTTTAGCTTGGTCATTGCATGCTATGAAAATGTCCCTTTTTGCATGTTTTAAATGAATGTTGTGCATTGCTATCATACTTGGTACTTGATAGTACTAATGCATACTCTTGCCTGCATGAACTTGTTAATGTAGGACTTGGCGATTGTTCTCATCCCGCTCATGGCTAGTGAGTCGTAGGGACTTGAAGACTTGGTGAGTCCTCATATGTTCGAGGACATTGCCTTGTTATACTTTTCATGT
This sequence comes from Solanum appendiculatum, assembly GCA_018342035.1. Taxonomy (NCBI): domain Eukaryota; kingdom Viridiplantae; phylum Streptophyta; class Magnoliopsida; order Solanales; family Solanaceae; genus Solanum; species Solanum appendiculatum. The sequence goes on along the minus strand of JAGDQO010000439.1, from coordinate 1,532,986 downwards.
CATTTACTTTTGGATTTGTATTGGGTTACGTCCCAACGTTCTTTCTATTCCTATGTTAGATGGCGTTGAGACTTGATGTGTACTTCCGCTATTATTATTCTTAAAAGCTTGATATGAAACTACCTACTAAACTCTTAAATCTTTATTATCTTGTATGTATGTTTTCTAAGTGGCTTGTATAAGGCCTTTTGGGGTCTTGTACGCCATGTCACGTCTAGGGGGTACCTTGGGTCGTGACAAACTTGGTAATCAAAGCACAAGGTTTTAGAAAGATCCTCGGATGACTCATAAGCCATGTCGAGTAGAGTCTTGTTCATGAGTGTGAAGCACGCCATACTTATGAATGAGAGGCTATAAGATGATTAGTAAATTCCACTTCTTTCATTACTCCGAATTCGTGCCATAGAGTTTAACTATATATATGTCTCTCCTAATCCCTATCCTATGCATTTCAGGATATGGCTACTCGAAGAGTTTATGCTAGAAGAATGTGGGAGATAATGTGGAACAAGAAGCTCTTCCTCAATCTCCTCAAGTTCCGGCCGGCCCTTTGGCCGAACAAATGACTAATACGGAGTTTAGGGCTGCTTTTCAAATGTTGCCTCAAGCCAATAGGGAGGTTGTGGCCTCCATGAACCCAAATGTGGGTACGGTGGCATCTAGAGTGAGGGACTTCACTAGAATGAATCCTCAAGAATTTCATGGCTCTAAGGTCGAGGAAGACCCTCAAGAGTTCGTTGATGAGGTTTATATGGTGTTGATGATCATGGGTACGATGCCGAAGGAAAAGGCGGAGTTGGCCACTTATCAACTTAAGGGTGTTGGTCAAGTTTTGTTCAACCAATGGAGGAGTGAGAGGGCGGTTGATGCAGGTCCTCTTGATTGGGAGAAATTTAAGGTTTCTTTTCTTGATAAGTTCTTTCCCCTTGAGATGAGGGAGGCAAGAGTGCTTGAATTTATCAATCTTCGACAAGGAAGCATGAGTGTGAAGGAGTATGCTTTGAAGTTCACACAATTGTCACGATATGCTCCTTCTATGGTTGCCGACCCTAGGGCAAGAATGAGTAAGTTTGTTTCGAGAGTGTCCGAAATGGTAGTCAAAGAGTGTCGTACCACTATGCTTATCAATGACATGGATATTTCTCATCTCATGGTACATTCTCAACAAATAGAAGAGGAGAAATTCAATGAAAATTCTAGAGAGACAAAAAGGGCTAAGACCGGTGATAGTAATTTCCCACACTCAAGGTCCGATCAACATGGTCGCTTCAAGCCTCGACAAAGGTTCTCCGGTCAAGGTTCCTCCAATGCCCCTCCTAAGTTCAACAAAGATAGGGTGTCTAACCCTAAGCCTCAAGGAGGAAATGCTATTGGATTCTCATTGGCTACGTGTGCTAGATGGAGGAAGAAGCATCAGGGAAATTGCCTAGCCGGCATGGATGGTTGCTTCGGTTGTGGGAAAAGTGGTCATAAGATAAGGGATTATCCATCTCTCATGGCTAAGGGAAGAGAAGGTAAGCAAGCTCCACCTAGTTGTCCGGGTTCAAATGCTTCAAAGCAAAACCGATTCTATGCAATTCAAGCTCATCATGAGCAAGAGGGTTCTCCCGATGTGGTCACCGGTATGTTGAAAGTCTTCCACTTTGATGTTTATGCCTTGCTTGATCCCGCTGCTACCTTGTCTTTTGTGACACCATATGTGGCTACCAGGTTAGATATTGTTCCGGATGTGTTGATAGATTCTTTTTATGTCTCTACTCCTATTGGTGAATCTATTGTGTCTAGGAGAGTCTATAGGAATTGTCCTATCTCCTTATCCCATAGAGTCACTCATGTTGATCTTGTAGAGCTTGATATAGAATGGCTCCGGCGAATGGCTCCGGCGAAACTTAAAGAGCTTAAGGATCAATTGAAAGACTTGTTGGATAAGGGTTTCATCCGGCCAAGTATTTCTCCATGGGGTGCTCCGGTCTTATTTGTTAGGAAGAAAGATGGTTCACTCCATATGTGCATTGACTACCACCAATTGAACAAGGTTACTATTAAGAATAAGTATCCTCTTCCAAGGATAGATGACTTGTTTGATAAAATTCAAGGGGCTAGTTACTTCTCTAAGATCGACCTTTGTTCGAGTTATCACCAATTGAGCGTGAAAGAAGATGACATCCCTAAGACGGCTTTTCGGACTAGATATGGGCATTATGAATTTTTAGTGATGTCTTTTGGCTTGAAGAATGCTCCGGCCGCGTTTATGGATTTGATTAAAAGGGTGTTTAGACAATACCTTGACATGTTTGTGATTGTGTTCATTGATGATATCTTGATTTACTCAAGGAGTGAGGATGAGCATGCCGATCACTTGAGGATTGTGTTGCAAGTCCTCAAGGACTAACAACATTTTGCTAAGTTTGATAAGAGTGAGTTTTGGTTAAGATCCATGGCTTTTCTTGGTCACATTGTTTCCGGTAAAGGTATTGAGGTAGATCCTAAGAAGAAGGATGTGGTTAAGAATTGGCCTAGACCTCTATCACCTTTGGATATTCATAGTTTCTTGGGTATAGCCGGTTACTATAAGAGATTTTTTGAAAGGTTCTCTTCGATTGCTTCTCCATTGACGGCTTTGATTCAAAAGAAGGTTAAGTTCATGTGGTCCGAAGTGTGTGAGAAGAGTTTCCAAGAGTTGAAGGATAGACTTACTTCGGCTCCAGTGTTGACCTTAATAGAAGGATCTGATGGGTTTGTAGTTTGTTGTGATGCTTCAAGAATTGGGTTAGGGTGTGTGCTTATGCAAAATGGGAAGGTTATTGCTTATGCTTCAAGGCAACTTAAGATTCATGAAAAGAACTATCCTACCCATGAATTAGAACGAGCGGCGGTTGTGTTTGCTTTGAAGCTATGGCGGCATTATTTGTATGGTGGGCATGTTGATGTATTTACTGACCAAAAGAGTTTTCAATATGTGTTCAAACAAAAAGATCTAAATCTTTGCTAAAGAAGGTGGCTTGAGTTGTTAAAGGACTATGACATGAGTGTCCTCTATCACCCCATCAAGGCTAATGTGGTGGCGGATATTCTTAGTCGGTTGTCTATAGGTAGCGTTGCTCATGTTTAGGATGGTAAGAAAGAATTGGTTCGTGATGTTCATAGGTTGAACCGTTTGGGTGTTCGGTTGGTTGATTCCACTAAAGGTGGTGTTATAGTTCATAACGGTTCCGAATCGTCTTTTGTGCATGTTACGAAGGCTAAACAAGATCTCTATCCTAATTTGGTTGAATTGAAGGAAGCAGAATTAAAGAAGTCCGTTAAGGTTTTCTCTCAAGGGGGAGATGGTGTACTTAGATATCAAGGTCGTTTGTGTGTTCCCGATGTCGATGACTTAAGAGGACAATTTTATCGGAAGCCCATAGTTCTCGATATTCCATTCACCCGGGAACTACATAGATGTACCATGATTTGCAGGGAGCCTTTTGGTGGAATGGGATGAAGAAGGACATAGCGGAATTTGTGTCTAAGTGTCCTAATTGTCAACATGTGAAAGTTGAGCACCAAAAGCCGGGAGGTTTGTCCCAAGATATTAATATTCCTACTTGGAAGTGGGAAGATGTCAATATTGACTTTATTGTTGGTTTACCACGCACCCGGCGACAATATGATTCGATTTGGGTGATTGTAGATCGTATGACAAAATCAGCCCATTTCATTCCAGTCAAGGTTTCCTATTTGGCAGAGGATTATGCTAAGTTGTACTTGAGGGAAATTGTTAGGTTGCATGGAGTGTCTTTATCCATTATCTCCGATCGTGGTGCCCAATTAACTTCTCAATTTTGGAAATCTTTCCAAAAAGGCCTTGGTACTAGTGTTAAGCTTAGTATGACCATTTATCCTCAAACCGATGGATAAGCGGAGCGTACTATCCAAACCTTGGAAGACATGTTGAGAGCTTGTGTAACTGATTTCAAGGGTTATTGGGATGATCATTTGCCTTTGATATAGTTTGCTTATAATAATAGCTACCATTCTAGTATTGGCATGGCTCCATTTGAAGCTCTATATGGTAGGCGGTGTAGATCTCCTATAGGTTGATTTGAAGTTGGTGAAGTTTCTTTGATAGGTCCTGAATTGGTATATGAAGCTATGGAAATAGTTTGGCTTATTAGAGAAAAGTTGAAAATGGCCCAAAGTCGACAAAAGTCCTATGCCGATGTTAGAAGGAGATAATTAGAATTTGATGTTAACGATTGGGTCTACTTGAAAATTTTACCCATGAAAGGTGTAATGAGGTTTGGGAAGAAAGGGAAGCTTAGTCCCCGTTATGTGGGCCCATATCAAATTTTCAGACGTGTTGGTAAGGTTGCTTATGAACTTGACTTGCCTAATGAGTTGGCATCGGTGAATCTAGTCTTCCATGTCTCATTATTGAAGAAATGTGTTGGAGATCCGATGTCTATAGTGCCATTGGAGAGTCTTGGCATAAAAGATCTCCTTTCTTATGAAGAAGTTCCGGTTGAAATTCTAGACCGGCAAGTCCGAAAGTTAAGGAATAAAGAAATTGCTTTGGTGAAAGTCCTTTGGAGGAATCAATTAGTTGAGGGTGCTACTTGGGAGGTAGAGGCCGATATGATGTCCCGATATCCTCATGTCTTTCCCTCCAACCCTACTCTAGCTTGAGGTATCTAGTTCCCCATGGTTCGTTCTTTGGTTTCATGTGTCTTAGTTATTTCCATGATTCCTTGATTATGCATATTCATGAAGAGTCTAATTTTGGGAAAATGAGCTAGCTTGATTGTTTTATATATATATTATGCGCATTGAGTATGAGTTGCATAAAGTCTTCATGAAATGATGTTTTGAACATGCTTTAGCTTGGAGTTGATGTTTCCTCCATGGATATATGCATTTATGTGATGACATGCATGATTGGGTTGTTGATTCTTGATTTACCCTCCTTATGATGTCTTGATTCTCATTCAAGGATGAATGTTCGTAAGGGGGAGATATTGTAACACCTCGGGTTGTTTTAAAAAGAAAGAAAAGTAGCTTTTCAAAAAATTTCTGGTGCACTATCGATGAGACCACCTACGGTTCGTGGTCTGACCTACGGACCGTAGGTAGCACTGTCCAAAAATTTCAAAATGTTAGGTTTCAGTATTTGATGCACGGAGCAGCAGGATGGGTCATCGTCCATTGTACGAACCGTAGGTGGGTCTCGTAGGTGAGACGCATACTTAGTTAAATATTCCAGGCCTAAAGTCAGACCTACGGTGGACATGTACGGACTGTACATGGGTTTCTTCATTGGAAGGCCTAGAGTTGAACTTTATGAATCTATCTACAGAGGGACAGGACAATTTGTAGGTCGACTTACGGACTGTAGGTCCAACTGTAGATGGGCCCCGACAGTTATTTTCTAAGGGCTTTTTGGGCTTTTCCCTAATTGTTTAACTCCTAATCTACGTCGGTCTTGCCCTTAACCTAGACCCTATATAAACTTTCTAAGGCTAATTTTACTCATTCAAAATCATTCCGAACACTCTCCTCTCCCAAAATAAATTCTCTCTCTAGAAATGCTTGAAGAAGAAGAAGAAGAAGAAGGAAAAAGCAAGGGTTTTCAAGACAAGGTCCCCAATCCTCCATTGATTTCAAGCTTGTGGTATTGAGGTATGATAGTTTTCACCTATGGAATCCTTTCCTCCATAGGGTCCTCAAATTCCTCAATTTTCAAAGTAAGAATTCTCAATTGAATTTAGGGTTTTCTTCTATCTTATGGGTTCTTCCAAATTATGATTTATTTGATTGAATTATGTTTAATTATGCATGAACTGAGTTGAATTTCATGAATTAAGATGAACCCCCATGATCCAATGCCAATTCCCCCAATTTCAAACTCATGCTTTTCTTGGTGGGTTGGAATTGTGAAGAGATAAATTACATGAAGTCTAGGTGAACCTATGTATGAATTATGATTCCTAAGCTATGATTTTCATGATGAGATTATGAATGGCCAAAAGATGGTTTGTGAATGTAAGTATGTTCAATCAACATCTATGATTTTCCTCTATCATGTGGGTTCCTTCAAATATGATCAAATTGCCCTAAATTATGGTTTTCTAAGCATGAGTTTGCATTGAATTGCATGATTTAAGAGGAATTCTTATGAACCCATGTGAACTCTATGATTTGTAAGTTATGAGCATGATGAACTATGTAAAGATGAAGTCTATGAAATCAAGCATGTCTTTTATGAAATAAATGATGTTTTATGGGTGCTTTAACATTGAAGTACCAAAGTTTATGATATGATGTTGTTGTTGAGTTGTGAAAGGTTTTCTCACATGCAATGATTCATAACTTGTTGAAAGGCTTGCTCAACGAAATTTGAATCGATGACTAAGGAGCTATTCTAATGAAGGGACAAGAGACGATCACCCATGTTCCCTAATGTAGACAAGAGGCGATTACCCATGTCTACTAATAATGAACTTAGGACTAATGATAGACAAGAGGAGATCACCCATGTCTACTTATGATAATTGAACTATGTCTAATCCGTGGGAATTATGCTTAGCATCGAGTGGACAAGTGGCGATTACCCATGTCCCATATACTATGTGCAACCATAGGATGATTGTCTAGATAGACATTAGCTAGTGGATCCACGTAAGCTAGAAGTTTATGGTCTTACCTTTGCAAGTAGGATAACTTTTTTCGATGTGGGGTAGACACCGGATTCCATGTTGATAGCTCACATTGTCTTACATGTCGGTTAAGGCTAACTCCCCACAATAATGAACTAAAGTAACTTTAAAGGCTTTTCTCAAAGTAATTGAAGTATGTTTAGCTTGCTTTGACTTTAAGAAGATGACTTATGCTTTTCTACTCTTTCTAACATGATTTTACTTGGTCATTGCATGTTTATGAATATGTTCCCTTTCTTTAGCATGTTTAAGTGATTTTGTGCATATATATCATACTTGGTACTTGATTGTACTAATGCATACTCTTGCCTACATTGACTTGTTAATGTAGGACTTCACGATTCTTGTCATCCCGCTCGTGGCTAGTGAGTTGTAGACACTTGAAGACTTGGTGAGTCCTTATATGTTCTAAGACATTGCCTTGTTATATCTTTCATGTCAATTCTTTTAAAGACTTTTATTGGGTTACGTCCCAACGTTTCTTTCTATTTATATGTTAGATGGCTTTGAGACTTTATGTAGACTTCCGCTATTTCCTTTAAAGCTTTGATATGAAACTATCTTTTGAACTCTTAAATCTTTATGATCTTGTATGTATGTTTGATAAGTGACTTGTATGAGGCCTTTCGGGGTCTTGTATGCCATGTCACATCTAAGGGGTACCTTGGGTCGTGACATCACCCATGAAGGGTGTAATGAGGTTTGGGAAGAAAGGGAAGTTTAGTCCCCGTTATGTGGGCCCATATCAAATTGTGAGACGTGTTGGTAAGGTTGCTTATGAACTTGACTTGCCAAATGATTTGGCATCAGTGCATCCAGTTTTCCATGTCTCATTATTGAAGAAGTGTGTTGGTGATCCGACGTCCATAGTGCCATTGGAGAGTCTTGGCATAAAGGATAGAGTTTCTTATAAAGAAGTTCCGATTGAGATTTTAGACCGGCAAGTTCGAAAGTTAAGGAATAAAGAAATTGCTTCCGTGAAAGTCCTCTGGAGGAATCAATTAGTTGAGGGTGCTACTTGGGAGGCAGAGGCCGATATGATTTCCCGCTATCCTCATCTCTTTTCCTCCGAACCTACTCTAGCTTGAGGTATCTAGTTCCTCATGGTTCATTCTTTGGTTTTGTGTGTCTTAGTTATTTCCATGATTCCCTTATTATGCATGTTCATGAGAGGTTTAATTTTGAGAAAATAAGCTAGCTTGATTAACTTAGCCATGATTATGTGCATTGAGTATGAGTTGCATAAAGTCTTCATGAAATGATGTGTGGAACATGCTTTAGCTTAGAGTTGATGTTTCCTCCTCGGATATGTGAATTTATGTGATTGCATGCTAGGTTGGGTTGTTAGTTCTTGTTTCTTACCCTCCTTATGATGTCTTGATTCTAATTCGAGGACGAATGTTCCCAAGGAAGAGATATTGTAACACCTCGGGTTTTAAAAGAAAGAAAATGTAGCCTTTCAAATTTTTTTGGTGCAATGCCGACAAGACCATCGACGGTTCGTGGTCTGACCTACTGACCATAGGTGGAACCATATGTAGGACTGCCTCAGAATTCCCAATGTTAAGTTTTAGTTTTGATGTACGGAGCAAAAGGATGGGCCGTCGTCCATTGTACAAACCGTAGGTGGGTCTCGTAGGTGAGACCCATACTTAGTGAAATTTTCCAGGCCTAAAGTCAGACCTACGGTGGCCATGTACGGACCGTAGGTCGAACCATGGACCGTACATGGGTTTCGTAGTTGGAAGGCCCAAAGTTGAACTTTCTAAATCTATCTACGGAGGAACATGACGGTCCGTAGGTTGACTTACGGACCGTTGGTTCAACAGTAGACGAGCCCCGACAGTTATTTTTTAAACATTTTTTGGCCTTTTCCCTAAATATTTAGCTCCTAATCTACGTCGGTTTTTCCCTTAACCTAGACCCTAAATAAACCTGTTAAACTTAATTCTACCCATTATTAATCATTCCCAAAACTCTCCCCTCCCAAAATAAATTCTCTTTCTAGAAAAGCTTGAAAAAGGAGAAGAAAAAGGAAAAGCTAGGGTTTCAAGATCAAGTCTCCTAATCTTCCATTGATTTCAAGGTTTGGCACTAAGGTATGATAGTTTTCACCTATGAAGTCCTTCCCTCCATAGGGTTTCCAAATTCCTCAATTTTCAAAGTAAGAATTCTCAATTGAATTAAGGGTTTTCTTCTATCTTATGGGTTCTTCCAAATTATTATTTTATAGATTGAATTATGTCTAATTATGCATGAATTGAGTTAAATTGCATGTTTCAAGCTGAATCCCCATGAGCCCATATGAAATCTATGTTTTCTAGATTTGATCATGTGATGAAGCTTTGACTCATGAAAGTAGAATTGAAGAAATTAAATGATTTTGAGATGAGATTACTTGAACTCATGCACGATTGATGTTTTCCAAGCTATGAATTTCATGGTGAAGTTATGAATGATCAAAAGATGGTTTTTATGAATATATACATGTTCAATTATGAAATTTATGATGATTTAAGACTTTTTTTGAGATTGAAGCATAATTGATTTTGTTGTTGAGTTGTGAAAGGGTCTCTCACATATTACCCAATTATGAATGTGAAAGGATTTTTCTCACATAAAGGATTCATAACTTGATGAAAGGTCTTCTCAACTAAAGTTGAATCAAAGGTTTAAGGAGCTATTCTAATGAACTTTAGCTTGGATTGGTAACTCTAATTGTATCTTTCCATGGATAATAAGATGAATAAGAATTATGACTATTTCGTGGGATTTAATAGCACCAAGAGGATATTGAGATGGAAGCTCTCCCATTATTAGAGGCTGAGTTTCTAGTAGCAATCTCCTTATCCCTTACCTATGTGCCCCCATAGGATGATGGTCTATGATAGACATTAGCTAGTGGGTCCACGTAAGCTACAAGTTAAGTAAAGGATCCTACCTTGGCAAGTAGGATGGCCCTATCGGTGTGGGGTTAGACATGGGATTCCATGTTGATAGCTCGCATGGTCTTATATGTCGCTTAATGCTAACTTCCCACAAACAAAGAACTAAAATGCTTTTAAGATATTTTCGTAAGTGATGTAAAGATGTTTAGCTAGCTTGACCATGATTTATGACGTATGTTTCTAACTCTTTTTTTCATGTTTTAGCTTAGTCATTGCATGTTATGAAAATGTCTTGTTTTAGCATGTTTTAAATGAATGTTGTGCGTTGCTATCATACTTGGTACTTGATTGTACTAACGCATACTCTTGCCTACATTGACTTGTTAATGTAGGACTTGGTGATTCTTCTCATCCCGCTCGTGGATAGTGAATCGTAGAGACTTGAAGACTTTGTGAGTCCTCATATGTTCGAGGACATTGCTTGTTATACTCTTCATGTTATTTACTCTTTGATTTGTATTGGGTTAGGTCCCAACGTTCTTTCTATTCCTATGTTAAATGGCTTTGAGACTTGATGTGGACTTCCATAATATTATTCTTAAAAGCTTGATATGAAACTACCTTTTGAACTCTTAAATCTTTATGATCTTGTATGTATATTTGCTAAGTGGCTTGTATGAGGCATTTCGGGGTCTTGTACGCCATGTCACGTCTAGGGGGTACCTTGGGTCATGAGACTGCTCCTATTTTATTAGCCTAGGGTTAGACAACATTGATCACATATTTGTGAGTGGACACTTTGCAAATCATATTTGGGAATATTTCTCCAGTTCTATGGGACAAGCTGATAGCCATATTCCTTTGAGGAACTTGCTACTAAGGTGGTGGAGTATGAAAGCCCAAAATGAAGCTCACAGGGTAATGATTTACTCATTGCCCATCATCATCTGCTGGAACTTATGGAAAAACAGATGCTCAGCCAAGTATGGGGAGAGGCAGTCTAACATCTCTAGAGTCAAATTCTATATCACCAAAAATATTAAGCAACTCATGTCTACAGTCTTTCATTACCTGGTTTGGCCCAATAACTTGAGGGATTTGTTGTGTATGGTTGAAAAAAGTAGTCATGAGATGCAGATCATCATAGTTAAGTGGAGACCTTCTCCAGAAAACATTTACAAGCTCAACAATGATGGAAGTGCCATCACCAACCCTAGTAGGATAGGAGGAGGTGGAGTCTTAAGAGATTCCAGGGGTGATACGGTGTATGCATACTCTGTCCCTCTTGGTGTGGGTACAAATAATCAAGCTGAGATCCTAGCTGCTACATATGGACTGAGCTGGTGCGCTAATCATGGGTTCAGAAGAATCATCCTTGAGGTTGACTCTGAACTCCTCGCTAAATGGCTCAAGCCTAACATAGCAGCACCCTGGAGAATTCAACAGCATATCAAGGAGCTCCAAGATTTAATCAACCAGCTTGAATATTTCCAGTGTCAGCATACCTATTGGGAGGCTAACTGTATTGCAGATTACTTATCCAAATGGAGCCACAGGTTTGACATTACACAACAGTACTACACTTATCACCATTTGCCTAGAGTAATTGTAGGGAGCTACCAGGTAGAGAAGTCTGAAATGGTCAACATTAGGAGAAGGAAATTGAAGAGGATCAAGGAACAACCTTGAGCCATTTCTCCTTTGTTTTTATTGGTATAGATCCCCTGTATACTCCTTTTTGTTTCCTTCCTTTTCATTCTAGCTATGATCCTTGGATGTATAGCTCTCATAAATAGCATTAGGTCTTTTATTTTCCTTTTACTTTTGTTAGGGGGGAGAATCTCCCTTGTTTATGTTTTCCTAGTTCCTTTGTATTGAGAGGAGTCCTCTCACAGGTGCTTAGAATCTAGGATTTCCTTTAGTTCTTTTGGGGATAAGTCAGACGTCCTTAGTAGGATGACCAACTTATGAACCACCATAGGTTTGAGGTAAGGTTTATGTCCCCCTCCATGTACTTATTTTCTTTTGTTATTAATGCTAAGGCCTGGGGGTGTTGCTAAGCCCCTGACCCCCTCAAGTGTCGTTAAAAAAAAAAAAACTTAAACCTTAAATCCTAAGCCCTGACAAATCCTAAGAAACTATAAACCTTAAACCCTAAGAAATCCTAGGAAACCTTAAAAAAACCTTCCAAAATCTTAAAAAACCCTACACCTAAAAACCTTTAAAAACCATTAAAAAAATTTAAACCTTAAAAAACTCTAAGCCCTAAACCCTAAATGCTAAAATCACAAAAAAAACTATAACCCAAAAATCCTATGCCCTAATAAATCCTAAATCTTAAACCTTAAACCCTAAGTCCTAAGAAATCCTAAGAAATCCTAAAACCTAAATCCTAAAAAACCCCAAATCGTATATCTTAAAAAACCCTTAAAACCTCAAAAAATCCTAAACCTAAAAAACCCTTAGAAAACCCATCAAAAACCCTAACCCTAAAAAAACTTTAAGCCCTAAACCCTAAAAGACCCTTAAACCTAAATCCCTAAAAACCCTAAACCCTAAATCCTAAACCCTAAACCCTAAACCCTAAGAAACCCTAAACCCAAAACCTTATAAAATCCTAATCCCTAAACCCTAAGAAACCCAAAGAAATTCTAAACCTCAAACCCTAAGAAACCCTAAACCTTAAAAAACCTTTAAAACCCCTAAACCTAAAAAAAACCCTAAAGAAACCTTAAGAAACTATAAAAATGTATAAAAACATTTTTAAAACCCTAAAAAAACCTTAATCCTAAAATCCTAAACCCTAAGCCCTAAGAAACCATACACCCTAAATCTTCAAAATGCCAAGAAACCCTAAACTCTAAGAAACCCTAAAACTTAAACCCTATAAAAACCTTTAAAATCCTAAACCTAAAAAACCCTAAAAACCCTAAAAAAAATTTAAAAAATCCTAAACCTGAAAAACCCTAAATAAACTCTAAGCCCTAAACCCTAAACTGTAAAAACCCTTAAAAACTCTAAACCCTAAATCCCAAACCCTAAGAAACTCTAAATCCTAAAAACCCTAAAAATCCTAAAAGAAACCTTAAAAAAATCCTAAACCCTAGAAAAATCATAAAAAAACCTTTAAAAACCTAAAACACCCCTATGCTCAAAAACCTAAACCCTAAAAAACCCTAAACCTAAAAACCTAAACTCTAAGATGCCCAAAACCCTAAATAACCCTAAACCCTAAAAAAACTCCAAGAAATGCTAAACCCAACGAAACCCTAACTCCTAAAAACAATAAAAATCCTACAAAAATCTTTAAAAACTCTAAATCTAAAAAATTCTAAACCTTAAACCCTAAAAATATTTTAAAATCCTATACCTAAAACCCTAAATCCTAAGCTCTAAGTCCTAAAACCTAAACGCTAAATCCAAAAAAACTAAACCTAAAACCCTAAACCATAAATCCTAAACCCTTAGAAACCTTAAGAAACCCCAAGAAACTCTAAACCCTAAGAAACGCCAAGAAACCCTAAACCCTAAGAAATACTAATCCCTAAGGAACCCTAAACCCTAAGAAACCTTAAATCCTAAAATACCTTAAATCCTAAAACACCTTAAACCTTAAAAACCCGAGAAAAATCGTTAAAAACTCTAAAAAATCTTTAAAACCCCTACACCTAAAAAATACTCTAAAAAAATCCTAAGCCATAAACCATAAACCTAAAATCCTAAACCCTAAGAAACCCTAATCCCTAAGAAACCCTAAACCCTAAAAAACCCTAAATCCTAAAACCTAAGAAACCCTAAATCCTAAAACCTAAGAAACCCTAAACCCTAAAAAATCCTAAAAACAATTAAAAAAAAACCTTTAAAAAAACCATAAACCTAAAAATAACCTAAAAACCTTTGAAACCCTAAACCTTAAAAATCCTAAACCATAAACCCTAGGAACTCTAAATCTTGGAAACCCTAAATCCTAAAAACACACTAAAAAGCTTAAAAAATCTTACACCTAAAAAACCCTAAAAACCCTAATAAAACTTTAAAAACCTTAAAGAAACTCTAATCCCTAAAACTTAAACCCTAAAAAACACTAAAAAATATGGACCAGGCATACTCTAATCCTAATGGGAAAATATTGTTATTCTTGACTAATGACTTCAACTGTATTATTGAAGATGCTGATGAGCAACAAATTACTTGTTGGCTCAAGCATACAGATCAGTCTGTGTAGTTTATGAGTTCCTTCATCTATGCCTAATGTAAAGAATATCTCAGAAGACCTCTATGGGACAAACTCATGTAATTCTCTAACCTAGACATTCCTTGGTGCACCATTGGAGACTTCAATGTCATCACTTCCACTGAGGAAAAGAAAGGAGGAGTGCCTTACAATATGAACAAAAGTTTTTATTTTATCAGTGTGATAGAAGCATGTGGCTTGGTGGATATTGGTTATAGTGGACACCACTTCACATGGTGCAATCAAAGAGCAAAGGATGCTAGAATATGGAAGAGGCTTGATAGAGCCATGGTGAATGATAAATGGCTAGAAACAGTGCCTCAGACTACCATAACTCACCTACCATTAGTAGGGTCTGATCATAGCCCTCTTCTGATGGAAATGAGGGTTAGATAAGAAAATTTTACCAGATATTTTGAACTCCTGCACTGCTGGGCTGAGAACAAGAATTTCATGGAGACAGTGAAAGCCTGTTGGGACAGAGATATAGAAGGGGATCCACTGTGGAGATTACATTAATAAATGATAAGATTGTCTGCTACTCTTAATTCCTAGTCTAGAAAAGAATATGGAGATATGTATGCTGTTGTCAAAGAGTATGAGGAGAAAGTCAGGATTGCTGAGGAAGAAGTCATCAATAATAATTCTGAAGATAACAGAGCTAAGTTACATTCATCAATGCTAAGTACATCAAGTATCTAAAGTTTGAAGAATCCATTATGAAACAAAAAACTCAGCCTTAATAGTTTAAAGAAGGAGATGCAAATACCAAATATTTCCATGCACTTATGAGAGGAAGAAGAAGAAGGTTATTCATTCATCAGATTTGTAATGATAATGATGAAAGGATACAAGGAGATGAGAACATAGCTAAAGCAGCCTGTGATCATTTTCACCATATATTTACTAGGCATGAAGACAGAATCGGTGAGGAGATCCTTCAGTGTATTCCTAGGCAAGTTACAGTTGATAAGAATCAGGACTTCAGGCTTTACCCACCATGGAAGAGCTGAAGCATGTGGTATTCTCAATGAATCCAAATTCTGCCCTAGGACTTGACGGTATGGAGAGAAAAAATTTTCAGGTTTGTTGGGAAATTGTTAAAAAGGACCTAATGGATGTTGTGATAGCCTTTGTCTGTGGTTATAACATTCCAAGGTATATGTCTCATGCCTGCTTAGTGCTGCTCCTAAAGTAGAGAATCCTAATAGGCTTACTGAATTCAGACCTATCAGTTTGAGCAACTTCACAAGCACAATCATTTCCAAACTGCTTTGTCTCAGACTTGCTCCCATCTTCCCTAGCCTCATTCCTGAAAATTAATATGGTTTTGTAAGAGGAAGAAGTATCATTGAGAACATTATGCTAGCTCAAGAAATCACCCATGGTATCAAGAAATCTAGTGATGGGGACAATGTGGTGATTAAACTTGACATGGCCAAAGCTTATGACAGAGTCTCATGGTCCTTCACTTGTCTGGTTTTGAGAAAGATGGGATTTGGTGAAGCCTTCATTGACATGGTAGGGAGGATTATGAGTAACAATTGGTATTCTATCATTATCAATGGAAATAGGTATGGATTTTTCATTCCACTAGAGGACTCAAGCAAGGGGACCCTTTATCTTCTGCCCTATTTATTTTTGGTGCTGAAGCTCTCACCAGAATGTTAAATCTCCTGCACTAAAATCCTACCTACAAAGGTTTTTAGATGGAACCTAGAGGTCCTCAAATTAACCATTTAAGCTTTGCTGATGATGTGAACAGCTTCACATCCTATACCAGGCAAGCCATTCAGTTAATCATGAAAACTTTGACTAGCTATGAAGAGGTTTATGATCAAGCAATTAAAAGAGAGAAAAGCCACTTCATTGTTACTGACAAACCTCCAATGATAGCATTACTATGATTAAGGAGATCACTGGTTTTTCTCTAAAGGCATGCCCTTTAACTTATTTGGGATGTCCTCTGCATATTGGTGAGAAGAGAAGCATCTACTACTCTGAATTGATTAACAAAGTGATCAAAACATTCAGTGGGTGAGAGGCAAGAATGCTGAGCTTTGGAGGCAGAGTGACCTTAGTCAAGCATGTGCTCCAATCTATCCCTATATATACACTAGTTGTTATTTCTCTCCCTAGGACTACCATGAGATATATCAAAACTGTGACAAATGATTTTTTCTGGGGTTGGGATAAGGAGAAAAATAAGTATCACTAGACCTCATGGGAAACTCTCAGTTTTCCTTATGAAGAAGGAGGTATAGGAGTGAGATAGCATGGATATGTTTGCACTTCTATGCAATTCAAGCAATGGTTGATATTAAGGACCAAAAGAACCTTATGAGCGCAATTCTTAAAGGCTAAATATTGTCAAAGGTCTAATCCGGTTGGGAAAAAATTGGATACTGGACAATCTTTAGTTTTGAAATATATGATGAAACATAAACACACTGTGGAAGGTCACATACAGTGGAAAACTAATACTGGAACTAGTTCTTTTTTGTGGGAAGATTGGCTGGGAGAAGGAGCTTTGGCCAACTATGATCCTAATATTTCTAGTCTCAGTAACATCACAGTTGATCAATTCTTGATATAAGGTCAGTGGAATGAGGTGAAGGTGAGGCAGCATGCCCCCCATTATTAGTTCTCAATATTTTAAGTACCAAAATTCATCTTCAAGATGGCACTATTGATGAAGCTATCTGGACAGCAAAGGACAATGGTTCTTTTACATGTGCTTCAGCCTAGGAAATCATCAAACAGAAGAATGATAAAACTCATCTCAATTCTAAGATTTGGCATAAGAACCTCCCCTTTAAAATCTCATTTCTGATGTGTAGAGCACTAAGGGGCCAGTTCCTACTAATGAAAAAATCACTAAATTTAGGGAAGAGCCAGCTAAATGTTCTTGTTGCTTGAAACCAAGATGGGATAACATTGATCACATTTTTGTGAATGGCTATTTGGCAAATCATATTTGGAAATATTTTTCAGCCTTCTTTGGGATTATTCACTGCCATATTCGTCTAGGAAACCTGTTGATGAATTGGTGGAATAGACAAGCCAAAAATGAGGTCCACAAGACCATAATTCAAGCTGTCCCTATTCTCATAATTTGGAACCTATGGAAGAACAGGTGCTCTGCTAAGTATGGGAGTAAAAAGTCCAGTGCTCCAAGAGTGAAGTTTTCAATACTTAAGGATATTTCTCAGTTGCTGAGTACTATGTTCCTCTACATTCAATGGACTAACAAGTGGGAGATTATAATTATAATGATCGAAGGCTGCAGTCATGAAGTGAAGATCATCACTGTTAAATGGGAAAGGTCTTTCAGTGGGGTATATAAGTTGAACATTGATGGAAGTGCACTGCACAATCCAGGAAGAATAGGTGGAGGAGGAATTTTAAGGGACCAGCATGGTAATATGATCTATGCCTTTTCCATTTCCTTGGGAACTGGAAAAAACAACGAGGCAGAAATTCAAGCTGCCAGTCATGGGCTAAATTGGTGTCTGCAACATGGCTATAAAGAAGTCATTCTTGAAGTTGATTATGAATTACTCATCAAATGGATCAACTAGGAAATCAGACTGCCTTGGAAAATCTTTCAACTAGTTCAGGAGCTCCAGAATATAATCAATCAGTTGGACAACTTTAGATGCAAACACACTTACAAAAGGGCTAATTGCACTGCAGATTACTTGTCAAAATGGAGCCACCAGATTGATTACACACATCATTTTTACACTCCTCAGCAACTACCTACCGCAGAAAGAGGCAGTTTCATTTTGGAGAAAATGGGCATGGAAAATTTCAGAAGAAGGAGATTAAAAAGAATTAAAAAACCTCCCTGAATGAGGTTCCTTTTGTGCATTGATGGCTCTTTGCTAGTTTTTGGTGCTCTTAACCTTTTCAGGTGGCTATTTTTTCATTAAGTCATAGCCTTATGAATAGGATTAGGTTTATTTTTTTTCTTTCCTACTTTTGTGAAGGGAGAGTCTCCCTTATTTAACTCCTAGATACTTTGTATTGAGAGGAGTCATCTCCCTAGGTGCTTAGTGGATAGGCTCTTGATAGTATTTGGGATGAGTCTAACCTTCTTAGTAGATAGGTAGACTCATGAACCACCGTAGGATCAGAGGTAAGGTTTATGTCCCTCTCTGTGTACTTTTTCTTCCTTTTGTTTTTAATGTTAAGGCTTGGGGGTGTGTGGCTTAACCCTTGACCGACACGAGGGGTGAGATCCTTGGGTAAAGTCTATTTAATAAAAAAAACACTAAAAAAACTCTAAACCTAAAAGCCTAAACCTTAAACCCTAAAACCTTATCCCTATGAGACCCTAAAACTTAAATCCTAACAAACCCTAAAGCCTAAAAACCTCAGAAAACCCTAAACCTAAAAGGCCCTAAAAACCCTAAAAAAAACTTTAAAAATTGTAAACCTAAAAAACCCAAAGACCTAAACCCTAAATTCTATAAAACCCTTAAACCTAAAACCCTACATCCTAAACCTTAAGAAAGCCTAAACCCTAAGAACCCCTAAGAAACCCTAAGGAAGCCTAAACACTAAGAAACCTAAAAAACCTTAAACCCTAAACCCTAAATCCTGAACCTAAAATCTTAAACCCTAAGACTAAGAAACACTAAACTCCAAACCCAGGGCTTAATACACCCTAAACCCTAAACCCTAAGAAAACCCAAAGAAACCCTAAATCTTAAAAAGCCTTTAAAAACCCTAAAGAAACCTTAAAAACCATAAAACCCCCTAAAACATTAAAAATAACTCTTAAAAATCCTAAGCCTTAAGCCCTAAACCCTAAAAAACCCTAAACCCTAAACCCTAAGAAATCCTAAATCCTAAGCCCTAAGCCCTGAACCCTAATCACTAAGAAACCATAAACCCTAAGAAACACATGAACAATAAGAAACCCTAGACCCTAAGAAACACTAAACCTTAAACCCTAAGAAACCCCAAACCTTAAAAAACCCTAAAAACCCCTAAATCTAAAACCCTAAACCCTAAACCCTAAGAAATCCTAAACCCTAAAACATAAGAAACACTAAACCCTAAGCCCTAAGAAACCCAAAACCCTAAGAAACCTTAAAACCTAAAAACCCTTAACCTACAAAACCCTTAAAAACCCTATATAAAGCCCTAAAACCTAAAATCCTAAACCCTAAGAAACCTTAAGAAACCCTAAATCCTACACCCCAAATCTTAGGGCCTAAATCCTAAACACTAAGCCTTAAGAAATAAAAAAGCCTAAACCCTAAACCCTAAAAACCTCTAAACAAAAACCCTAAAAACCGTCTCTCTACAACATCTCTCTAAGAAAAAGCTCTCTAGTAAGACCTTAGGGCTGCCATGGGAGAAGACCCGCCTCCCGACGTCGAAAAATTTTGTTTGAAAGATCACTCTTTAGATCTAGCCGATACGAACGATTTGCAAAAAGAATCATCGGAAAAATTCCATGTATAACTCCGGGAATTTGCAAAATACCTTAGCAATCAAAGCTGCCAATTCCCAAGAACAAACTAAGGCAGATCACGAAAATATTTCCCATTTCAAATCTACAGAGAATTTTGGAGAACCACAAATTGGAGATCATTCATCTATGATGGATCTACAACATATCAAAAATTCAGATTTTTCTACCTTGCCAAATGAGAGAAAATTGACGGAGAACTTTCAGCAAAATTCCGGTGAGTCGCCGCAGCTGCTGCCTTAAATTTGGCAGTTTTCCGTCGAGATTAAAGGCGGCGCAACCACTGGGGTCTTAAGCCCTCACCATGAGTTTGCTCCACAAAAAAACCCAGCAAATTCGAACCACTGATTAGCTCCGGCGAAGCTGGCGGCGGAGCTCCGGCAAAGCTGGCGGCGCACAACCAACGCCAAAATGTTACCCAGGCAAAGGCACACACATGGGTGCAAAAACCCAAAATTTTTACTAGCAAGAACTCGTCGAATTTAACTTCAAATACTCCGGCAGGTGCTGAATTTTCCGGCAGCGGTGGCCAAAATTCAAATTTGTTACATGGTTCTGATCGGAATTTCCCTACGAACACATTGACATCAAATTCCACTCCAATCGCAATGAATTTCAAATTTAAGGTTCCGACAGGATCGCCGAACGAAGGCGGCGACGTGATGTTGCTCGAATTCAAAAATTGACAACGCCATTCTACTCTAAATTTCATGGAGAACACTAATTCGAGAAAAGCCCCATCAAGTAAGCCTCCTACCTCCTCGAATTTGATAATTAGGGTTTCCCCCTTGTCTTCCTCTACCGGCGTCAGAGCTCCGGCTGCCAGAAAAATTCAAATTGAACCCCATTCAATCCCTTCTAGTTCAAGGAACCCACATGGCCAAATAGCCCTCTCCCAAACACCTCCTAGCCTGTCGAGTTTACAATTTAGGGCTACTAACAATGCTAATTTAGCCAGAATTAATGCTTCGGTGACCTTAAAACTCTCCGACCAATCTCAGAATGCTCCCCAATATTGCAGCAACGCCTCCAACCAAAAACCAATTTTTTAGAGCCCTCTAACTCAAATTCCAAAATTTTAGCCTCCTCTGGTAGTCCCAAAAATAGTGACCGAATTCAGCCCACTTCGGCTACTATTTTACCCTCTTCGAACACCAATATTGATTCCAAACTTACCAATAAACCCCTTGGTTACGGTTTCCTGGTTGTCTCTTCCAATTTCGACAAGTATAACCCAAATGATCCTCCAAAATTGTCTTTTCCTCTTACTAAAAGTGTCTTACCTACCAATATAAAGCCCCAAACTTCTTCAAATACCATCACTACTGCTCATCCACCTCCTCCTACCACCTTACGTTCATGGGGGAGTAAGCTTAGAGCTAGGAAAGTTGGAAATGAACCCAAGATTGATCTCATCCCTCCCAAAAGAGCCACCAAACAAGGCTGCCCAACGGTTATGTTTAATCGAAATGATTTCATGGTAAAGATGGCAGAATCATGCAAATACACCCTTGTTGGCAAGTTCTATTGCCCTATGCCAAAAATGGAGATAATTCGAAAGAAGTTTATCACTCAAGTTGAACTCTCGGTCTCAGTCAAGATCACTCATTTTAACTCAAAGCACATCTATATTGATTTGGACAACGAGCATGATAGGGCTACTGTGTTGGATAGCCAAAGACTATATATTGATGGTAAGTTCATGAGGATCCAAGTTTGGACCCCCACTTTCACTCCTAATCAAGAAACTCCTATTGTTCCGGTTTGGGTTGTTCTCCCGTAACTTCCATGGCATTGCTACTATAAAGATTTTGTGACTCATCTCCTTGCCGATGTTGGACATGTCCTGTACTTGGATGTGGCTTTCTTACAAAAAACTAGACGTAGTGTGGCCAAGGCCAAAGTTCAAATGGATGTCACAAAGCCTCGCATACAAAGTGTATGGATTGGCTTTGACCCTGATGATGACATTAACGGAGAAGGTCGCTGGCAAGATATACAATATGAAGACATCCCACACTATTGTACTTATTGCAAGCATCAAGGTCATACTCCCTTAGCTTGTGACACAAAGAAAAGAGATGAAGAACGAAAAAACGAAAGGAGCTTGAAGAGGTAGCAAAAAAACCAAAGGGTCCTTTAGCCCCACCACTAGAACAAATTGATAACTCAGGTATGACTTCCACCTCTCTTCTTCAAATTGATTATGCTAACCTACAGGTTGCCCAAAGTCTATAGGAGCATGCTTTGCAAAATTGTGAAAAGCAAGTCACAAAAAATCCAGAAAAGCAAGTCCCGCAAAATCCAAATGAGCAAGTCCTGCAAAATCCAAAAAAGCAAGTCCCGGTAAATCCAAATGAGCAAGATATGCAACCTTCAAAACAACATAATAATGCTAATAAAGGTATAGATACAAATCAAAAGCATATGACAAGACCAAGTTGTTTCTATTACTCCTTCTCCCATTCCCCATGGCTACCCCAATATGCGTGCTGCCACTTCCCCTCCCCATGGCTACCTCAATATGTGTGCTGTCATTTCTCCTCCCCATGGCTTTCCCAATATGTGTGCTGCCACTCCCCCTCCCCATGGCTACCCTAATATGCGTGTTGCCATTTCCCCTCCCCATGGCTACCCTAATATGCGTGTTGCCACTTCCCCTCCCCATGGCTACCCCATTATGCGTGCTGCCGCTCCCACTCCCCACGGCAACCCCAATATATGTGCTTCCAATTATGACTTGTTGGTTGAAGGAGGTGAGGTTGATGGTCAGGAGGATGTTTATGGAGGTTCGGATGGTTGTCCGGAGAAGCCCATAGAGACTACTAGTACAAGTCCTCCCCACCTGGTTACATCCAAAGTTACTAGCCCTAACCATAAGAGTCAGCATCAGAATATTGCTACCAGTCCTACACGGAAAGCAAAGCCAAATGCTCAAAAGAGAAAAGCGGCCCAAAATAAGAAAGAAGAATTACATGATTAGAAGATTGCTAGTTTCTATGCTAAGGACTCTCCAAAGATTGTTAGACATGGAGAGACTAGTGATCAGGTTACTCGGTCTTCAGATGATCAGATCTCTACGGCTATTGCTACAGTTGAGGCTGAGAATCAGAGTGCTACTGAAGGGGATGGTCATTTTATTTATGGCCATCCCAACAATCCTATTGATCTCACTCCAATTCAGCCTAGGGATCCTGATTCACAAGATACAGAACCTCCGGATCTTGTTTTTGAGGTGTGTAATTTGAACACTTCTGGTAGTAAGAATTTTACGGAAGATGACTAGAGGCAGGTTGTTTCAGAAAAGGATAATGATGATATTTCTGAAGATGAGAAAGACTCACCAGAACTCACAGATGATGCACATGCCCTTCAGCTTATTCAGACATTTGGTTCTACTTCTCAGATGCAAAAGCTTGCAGATGAGCAGGGACTTTCACCCAGGGGTACTCCTATGTTTTCATCAGGTAGCAACCAGGACTAGACAGAAGAAGAAACTCAAACTTCCTCATGATTAGTACACTTATAGGAATGAAAGGGGCATCAGGACCCTTGGTGCTTTGGAGATAATTAAAGCTCTCAAACAAATTCATAAACTTTCAGTTAATGCCATTCTTGAGCCTTTCTCAAATAACACTCGTATTCATCTCTTCACAAACTACTTTACTATGCGCAAATCTATCTGTAATGGCAATGGAAAAATATGGGTTTTTTGGAACAATGATGTTGATGGTGTCTTTCTTAGATCGGATGACTAGCAGATGACTTGTGAGTTCAGACATGTAGAGTGTGTAGAGAGCTTCATTATTTCCTTCATTTATGCTAAATGTCGAGATAACCTCCGAGCTCCTCTTTTGGATACCCTTAGGTATAGATCAACTACTACTAGTCCTTGGTGTATAGTTGGTGACTTCAATGTTATCACTACCCCGGAGGAGAAGCTTGGGGGTGTTCCATATAGAATGAGAAAGAGCTATGATTTTCTTCACGTGATTGAGCAGTGTGGGTTGATTGACTTGGGTTATCACGGTACTTCTATTACTTGGTCCAATGGGAGGGGTCCGAATGATGTGGTTTGGAAAAGGCTTGACAGAGCTATGATAAATGACAATTGGCTCAGTCAAATGCCTCTCACTACAGTGACGCACTTGCCATTTGTGGGTTCAGATCACTGCCCTCTTCTCTTGGAGATGATTGATTGACAGTATACTTCAACAAAATATTTCAAATTTCTTCATTGTTGGGCTGATAATCATAATTTTATGGATACAGTGAGACTTTGTTGGGACCGAGATATTCAGGGCCATAAATGTGGGTTTTTCACCAGAAAATGAAGCGAGTCAGTTCTACTCTTAGCAATTAGTCTAAA
Organism: Solanum appendiculatum; assembly: GCA_018342035.1. Classification (NCBI taxonomy): domain Eukaryota; kingdom Viridiplantae; phylum Streptophyta; class Magnoliopsida; order Solanales; family Solanaceae; genus Solanum; species Solanum appendiculatum. The sequence goes on along the minus strand of JAGDQO010000439.1, from coordinate 1,509,315 downwards.
ATTGAGTTTGGGGATATTTTTGTTCGGGTTAAAGAGTTTGAAGAAGTTGTTAGGCTTGCGGAGGAAAAGTACATCCAAACCAATAGTGAGCAGGATTGATCTTCTTTATATGCTCTTAATGCACAATACATCAGATTTCTTAAGCTAGAAGAGTCTATCTTGAAGCAAAAGACTCAGTTGCAGTGGTTCAAAGAAGGAGATGCCAACAACAGTTACTTTCATGCTCTTATGAGGGGACGAAGAAGAAATTGTTCATTCACAAAGTTAGAGACGACACTGGCAACTGGATACAACTTTGTCAGAGAGGACCTCTTGGCTTGTATTCCTACACTTGTCACAAATGAGCAAAATGATAATTTGACAGTTTTGCCGGATTTGGAAGAGCTTAAAAATGTGGTTTTCTCCATGAATCCTAACTCTGCTGTTGGGCCAGATGGCATGAATGGAAAAAAAATTCAAGCTTGCTGGGACATCATTAAGTTGGACCTCCTTGCAATGGTTCGATCTTTCTTCTATGGTTCTTCCCTTCCGAAATACTTCGCTCATGCATGCCTCGTCTTGATTCCTAAGGTGGAGTTCTCGAACCACCTTTCTGAGTTTAGACCGATCAGCTTGAGTAACTTCACCAACAAAATTATTTCGAAGATTATTTCCCTCCGACTTGCTCCTATCCTTCCTAGACTTATTTCTGCAAACCAATCCAGTTTTGTTAATGGGAGGAGTATCTCAGAAAATATCATGCTTGCACAAGAAATCGTTCAGGGCATCAACCAAAAGAATTCAGGGGGAAATGTGGTTATAAAACTCGACACGGCCAAAGCTTATGACAGAGTTTCTTGGGCTTTCGCTTGCCTTGTTCTCAGGAGAATGGGCTTCTGTGAAGTTATTATTGATATGATTTGGAGGACTATGGCTGACAATTGGTACTCTGTCATTGTGAATGGCGTTAGACATGATTTTTTCCACTCCACCAGAGGCTTAAAATAGGGTGATCCTCTTGCACCTGCCCTATTTATTTTAGGAGCAGAGGTTATATCCAGAATGATGAACAACCTTCGTCATAACCAATTCTTTAGAGGTTTCTACATGGAAAAAAGAGGTCCACAAGTTAACCACCTAAGTTTTACAGACGATGTTATCATTTTTACCTCGTGTGGCAAACGATCTATTGAGTTGATAATGCAGACAATTACTGATTATGAAAATTGCTCTGGTTAGCTTATCAACAGGAACAAAAGTCACTTTATGGTATCCACCAATGCACATCCCCCTACTGTTACCTCAATAAAAGAGATCACGGGCTTTGCACAGAAAGATTCCCCGATTATTTATCTTGGATGCCTGCTCTACATTGGGAGACAGAGGATCTTTCACTCTTCTGACATTATCTCTAAAGTGGTGGGCAGGATCTCTGGCTGGCAGACTAAAATGCTTAGTTACGGTGGTAAAGCTATCCTTATTAAGTATGTTCTTCAGTCACTCCCTATTCATCTTCTTAGCTCAGTTTCACCTCTTCCTACCGTCCTGAAAGAGATTGAAAAATTGACAGCGAACTTCTTTTGGGGCATGAAAAATGGGAAGAAAAGATATCATTGGGCATCTTGGGAAACCCTATGTCATCCTTGCGATGAAGGTGGGTCAGTTTCAGGAAAATTCATGATGTTTGCAAATCTCTTCAACTCAAACAGTGGTGGAACTTTAGGAGTAAAGAATCACTTTGGAGAGAGTTTCTTTTGGCTAAATATTGTCAACGCTCTCACTCGGTCTCTAAAAAGTATGATTCTGGTGAATCCTTAACTTGGAAGAATCTCATGACTAACAAACACATGGCGGAAAACAATATCCTCTGGAAGATAAACTCGGGTAACTCTAGTTTTTGGTGGGACAATTGGCTTGGCATCGGCTCTCTTGCTACTCACAGAACCTTGCCAGGAAGACCTGGCAGGGTGACTATCACTAATTTTCTTTGTCATGGCCAATGGAGGATTAATCGATTAAATCAACAGCTCCCGCAAAACTTGGTTGCTCAGATCCTTAACCATCATATCCATTTCCAACTGGACATACCTGATCAGCCTTACTGGAAAGCCACTACCTCGGGCATATTCTCTTGTTCTTCAACTTGGGGAGTGGTTAGAGATACCAAACAAACTACTTTGATTGATAGGAGGACTTGGCAGAAGCATGTTCCTTTTAAATGCTCTTTCACCTTATGGAGAGCCTTGTGGAATAAGCTTCCTACTGCAGCTAGGGTCCTTGCTTTCGATCCAGAAGTGACCACAGACTATGTTCATTGCCGTATTCATGGTTTTGAAAATGTCCAACATGTATTAGTCTCTAGAAACTTTACTAATGCTATTTGTACTTCTTTCTCTATATCTATGGGCTTCAGGTATGTTTTGAAACCTCTTAAGGACCTCCTTGTGTATTGGTGGAATCAGACTTCTACTAATGACCCTCTCCAGCTTATTATTAGATCCCTTCCTATCTTTATTTGCTGGAACCTGTGGAAGAACAGGTGTGCTGCAAAGTATGGGTCTAAACAATCAAATTTGCTAAGGGTGAAGTTTGGTATTACTAGTGACATCTACAAGCTATTAAGGACAACCTATCCATACTTTCACTGGCCTTTTGAGTGGGGACAATTGTTTGCTAGAGCGGAGTTGTGCATCCATGAGATCAGAGTCACTAGAGTTTGCTGGTCTAGACCGCCATCTAGACTAGTAAAACTCAACACCGACGGTAGCGCTCTTGGAAATCCTGGTAGAATTGGCGCAGGAGGTATACTTAGGGATTGTTATGAAGACCTCATACATGCTTTTTCTACCCCTCTTGGAGTCGGGGCTAATAATTAGGTTGAGCTTGAAGCAGCTTGTATTGGACTAGACTGGTGTCTTTATAGTGCTTATTCAGGGATCATTCTTGAGGTAGATTCAGAGCTTCTAGTCAACTGGATAAGAGGTCGGATAGCGCCCCCTTGGCATCTCCATCATGCTTTTCTCAGACTTCAAGACACCATTCGCCGGCTTCACACCTTTTCTTGCCGCCACATTTACAGAGAGAGCAATGCAATTGCTGATGCATTGTCCAAACACAGTCACACCACACTTGTTGCTATTCACTTTACTTGGATTCATCACTTTCCTATTCATATTAGGGAGCTTCTCAAGAGAGACAAAGTTGGTTTGGCTAACCTCAGAAGAAAGAAGACTAAGAGAATTAAAGAACCGCCTTGATCTCATCTACGATCTGTTTTGACTATAGTGTGGGGACCATATCACACTAGCATGGAGCTTTCATCCCCCCTTTTTTGGTGTTACCGAGCTTTTCTTCATCATTGCTCTATCTTTTTATGCAAGTTATAGTTGTAGTAAAGAAAGATCTTATAGGGCATAGGTTTTCTCTTTTCTTGCTTTCTTTTGTAAAGGGAGAGTCTCCCTTATTTATGCTTTTCTAGTCTCATCGTATCGAGAGGAGTCCTCTCTTCTAGGTGCATAGATATTAGGTTTCTTTTTCTAGTATCGGGGATGAGTTAGCTAACCTTAGTAGGTTCGCTAATTTATGAACCACCATAGGCCCGGAGGTATGGTTTATGCCCTCCTCCTTGTATTTATTTTTGCTTTTATTTATGTTAAGGCTTGGGGGTGTGTGGCTCAACCCCTGACCACCACGAGGGGTGATATCCTTGGGTATGGTCGGTTAAAAAAAAAGTACCTCTAAACCCTTAACCCTAAGCCCTAAGAAACACTAAACTCTAATAAATCCTAAACCCTAAAAACCTCTAAAACCCTCAATCACAGAGCCCTAAAAACCTAAAAAAGTCCGAAAAACCTTTAGAAACCCTAGAACTAAAAAAACTCTAAAACATCCTAAGCCCTAAACCCTAAGAAATCCTAAACCCTAAATCCTAAAAAACCCTAAAAACCATTAAAACACTAGACCTAAAGAACCCTAAAAACCCTAATCCTAAAAACCGTAAAAAAACCAAACCCCAAAACCCACCCTAAAAACACTAAAGCAAACCCTAAAAAACTCTAGACCTACAACCCTAATCCCTAAATCCTACGAAACCCCAAACCCTTAGAAACCCTAAGAAATGCTAAACTCTAAACCCTAAAAACTCTTAACCCTAAAAATCCTAAAAAAAACCCTAAAAAACCAAAAATACGTTTTAAAACCCTAAACATAAAAAAAAAACCTAAAAACCCCTAAAAACTTTAAAACCCCTAAACCTAAAAAGCCCTGAAAAACCCTATGCACTAAACCCTAAAAAATCTTAAGAAATGCTAAAACCTAAACCCTAAGCCTAGAGATATCCTAAACCTTAAACCCTAAGAAACCCTAAATCCTAGACCCTAAGAAACCCAAAACCCTAAGAAATGCTAAACCCCTAAAAACCCTATAAAAACTCTAAACCTAAAAAAACCCTAAAAAAACCCTAAAAACCCTAAAAAAATCTTTAAAAACCTTAAACCTAAAACACCATAAAAACCCTAAACCCTAAACCCTAAAAAGTCCCAAACCATAAGAAACCTTAAAAAATTCTAAACCTAAAATACCCTAAAAATCTTAAAACACCCTAAAAACCTTTAAAAACCCTAAACCCTAAGAAACCTTAAAAAATTCTAAACCTAAAATACCCTAAAAATCTTAAAACACCCTAAAAACTTTTTAAAACCCAAGTAAAAACCCTAAACCCTACACCCTAAGCCCTAAACCCTAAACACTAAAAAAACACTAAACCTAAAATGCTAAACCCTAAGAAACCTTAAAGTCTAAACTCTAAATCCTAAGAAACCTTTAACCCTAAGAAACCCTAAACCCTAAAAGCACCTAAGCGCTAAAACTCTTTAAAAACCCTAAGCCCTAAAAAACAAAAAAAATACCCTAAACCTAAAAAACCATAAAAAATCCTAAAGAATAAACCCTAAACCCTAAGCCATAAGAAACCCTAAACCCTAAACCCTAAGCCCCATCGCATCCTCATTTCTCAAGTTTTTTCTCTCTCCACAACATCTCACTAAGGAAAAAGCTATCAAGGAAGAGTTCAAGGGCCTAAGGGGCTGTCATGGGGGAGGACCCGCCTCCCGATGTAAAAAAATTTCATTCAAAATATCAAGTCGTAGAGCTTGATGACACGAATACACCACAAAAAGAATCATCAAAAAATACCATGTATAACTCTGGGAATTTGAAAAAAATAGCAGTGATCACTGTTTCAACTTCCGAAGAACAAGCTGCCAATGATGCTAAAATAATTTCCCATTCAAAATCTACTTTGATTTCTGAAATTCTTTCTATTGGGGATGATAGATCTGTTATTGAGCTACAACATGTCAAAAGTGCAGCCAATTCTTCTTTGTTGTTTGAGAGATATGATCAAGTAAATCTTTTGGCGAATTTCGGTGAGCTGCGCGAGTTTCGCGGCAAATTTTGCCCTTCTTCTGGCAAATTTCATGATGGCTCGACTACTTGGGTTTGTAGCCCTCTTAAATTCTCCCTTCCCCAAAAAATTTCAACCAATTTTGATGGTGGGAATGCCGACGGCACACTATTGAACGCCGGCGCCGGAGCTCAGGCCATCCTCTCTGATCAAACTCAACAACAAACGGAGCGCTTCCACGAGCTGAGTTCAACTATACCAAATGCACCAATATCTGATGGGCAGAACTGTTTGAATTTGAGTTTAAAGGTTTCTCCTCCCTAGTCGAATTTCAGGGACGGCGGTGCCGCCACTGTGGACCCCCAAAATTCAAATTTCAAATGCAAAAATGTGCTAAATGATCCCAATAACACTAGGAATCAAAAAGCCCTAATTAATTTGGAGCTAAACAAAGTGAATTTCTCTTCTAGTGTTCTGACAAGGATGTTTGCTAGTGGTGGAACAGCGGCGGAGGCTAAAACTTTAAATTCGCAATGCTAATATATGCTAAACGATAAGGTGAGTATGAATCTATCAAAAGCCCCTTGTGAATCTATCCCCATCGATTCGAATTTGCATTTTAAGGTTTCCAATATTATACCGCCGACCGGTGTCGGAGCTCTGGTTGCCGAAAAATTTCAAAATCAATGTCAAACTACTCCTCTACCTTCGAGTAATCCCCATGACCAAAAAGCCCCATCAAATCCCTCCCAAACTCTTCGAATTTTGATAATAGGGTTGTAAAAGTCCCAATTTTGGACTGTCTTGCCGGAAATGATACATCGGTGACCGAAAAAAACATCTCTCAACATCCCAGATATGTTCCCACCCATAAATATCCGTCTATAGATCCTCCTATGTCCTCAAATTTAGAAAATCGAGATGAGGTATCCTCTGCCTTGGTTGGGACCACTGTTCCAGTCACCGGGAAAATTAATTCTCAACTTCAAACCACTATAAATAATCTCACTAATGTTCCCAACCTTGAAAATAATTTTTTAAAGCCTCCAAACTCCGATCCCAATTTTTCCGACATCAACAGTGAACCAAAATAGTGTGTTCCCATCAGTGGTTCAGCCAATGTCTCTGCTGCCCAAGCCATCAATATGGATTCTAAAAATAATCCAAAACCTTCTACCAGTGAATTCCCCCCCATCTCCTCTAATTTTGAAAAATTCAATCATAATAAAACCCAAAACTCGATATGTCTCTTTCTCAAAGTGCTCTTCCGATCAATTTGAAGCCTCCCAGCACCACTACTAACCATCCTCCTCCCCCTATTACAAAGCAATCTTTGTCTACAAGGCTTAGAGTTAGAAAAATTGAGAATGAACCCAAAATTGATCTTACTCCTCCCAAAAGAGTGACCAAACAGGGCCTCCCAGCTGTTATGTTTAAGAGAGATGACTATATGGCTAAGATGGTTGAATCGTGTAAGCACACTCTCATTGGGAAGTTCTACAGTCCTATGCCTAAAATGGAGGTGATTCGGAAAAAGTTTATCACTCAGACTAAGCTTCGAGGCACGATTAAGATCACTCACTTCAATTCTATACACATATACATTGATCTTGATAATGAGCATGAAAGAGCTACTGTGTTGGATAGTAAGAGAATGTATATCGATGGTGTTTTCATGAGGTTTCGAGTTTCGACTCCGACTTTCGATCCAAACTATGAAACTCCTATTCTTCCTGTTTGGGCTGTACTCCGAGAGCTTCCTTGGCATTGTTTTTACAAGGACTTTGTTACTCTTTTGCTTTCGGATGTGGGACAAGTGTTACACCTGGATATGGCATTCATGCAAAAGACTAGGGGAAGTGTGGAAAAGGCAAAAATTCAAATGGATATCACAAAACCAAGAATCCAAAGTGTGTGGATTGGCTTCGATGAGAATGATGAACCAAACAGAGAAGGAAGATGGCAAGATATTCAATACGAAAATACACCGCTCTAGTGCACTTATTGCAAACATCAGGGTCATACTCCTCTTGCCTATACTATCAGTAAAAGAGATGAAGAAAGGAAAAAGGTTAAAGAACAAGAAGAAGCGGCAAAGAAAAATGCATCACCAGGTAACTCAGGTATGATTCCTACTCCTATTCACTCACCTAATGATGAATGTTCCAGGAAATAGGCAACAATAGAAGAAAATATCACCACGACCTATGATGAAAACCATAAAGCGCACCCCCAACAATCCAAAGTCGATGTTCCTGGAAACAAAGTTGACGAGCACCCAACCAATCCATATGGCAATCAAGTCTCAAATGATCAGTGGAAAACTCAAAAGAAAAAGCATTTCAAAGGTAACTTGCAAAATACTCAAAAGAAACATAGAAATGGTCAACAAGTGTACAAGCCAATTCTGACCATGACCATAGGTATTGACTCAATGCTCCCAATCCCCCATGGCTCCCCGATAAATGTTGTCTGATTCAGAAGTTGTTGGAGGTGAGGCTAGAGGGATACAGGAGGAAATCACTAACTGTAGGATGGGGTGTCCAAAGGGGGGGCTTTGTCTCATCTTTCACATGAGAACCGTTTGGTTGACCATAGGAAAGACCTTAGTGCCCCTGCTACCACTGTTCAAACTGCTACCTCTATTAGCAAGCTTTCCAAATTGCTCATATACCTTATTCTAATGAAGCTACTGGATCAGTTCATGGTTTAGTAGATTCAGGAATTTTTTTAGATCAAATGAAGAATGTGGGTGATCAGGTTGTTTCTCTGGGTAAAAACAATGTGCACAGCTTGGGTTTAGATCAGTTTTTGGGTCACTCTTCTAGGTCTGATCAGTTGCAAAGAAATGGGGTCGATTTGAGTCCAGAACTGCAACACATTTCAGGTTTAGAAGTCTATGGTACTGATCATATTGTGCATCATTCAGCTTCAGCTTTTAGTGTTGATAAAGTTCAGGTTTGTTTGGGTACAGATGCTCAAGTTTGTGGCTCTCATCAGGTTCAGAAAATAGCTCGAACTCAGTCTCAGGTTCAGGAAAATAACCCGAGATCAGATCAGAATTCTAAGACTCCGGCTCAAGACTCTAGCATTTATTCGATGCAAGTTCAGGGTTCAATTCTGGGTGCTGATTAGAAGCATGCTTTGAGCTCTGGTTTGGATCATAATCAGTCGCAAAAGTTACCTCAACATGATGTTATAGGGATGGGTTCACAGGTTCATGTAGCTTTAGATATAAGAACTCACCTGATGCAAACTCATGGTTCAGTTTTAGGTGCTGATCAGCAACAAGTTTTGGGCTTTGGTTTGGGTTCTAATCAGTTGCAAAGATTGTCTCAACATGTTAATACAGGGCTTGGTTCACAGGTTCTCGGCACTGGTCATTTTTCAGATTTAGCTCAAGAAAATGTCAAAAATCGTATTCCCCCCCCCCTTGAAAACTTGGTCTCTAATAAGAATTCTAAGATGCATTTTAGCACAGTTTTGACCAAGGAAAAAGGAACTGATCATGCTCAGTTTTCGAGTCAAGACCAGCTCCTTTTATCAGGTACTGAGACTGTCCAGATGCTACAGCCCCATGGCAACACTAATGTATCAGTTCACAAGCAAGATGCTACTATTTTGAGTCCAGAAAAAGCTTCTAGTTTGAATATGGGTACGGTTACAAGTTCGGTTCTTGATCAGGTTCAAGAGAACCCTTGTCAAGTTCAGATTTCAGCCTCCCAACAAGTTCAACTGGGTGTTTTTGAAAATGCTCAGCCCTTAGTTTCTTCTCAGACTCCTAAATGATCTTTGGTTCCTCTAAAAACCATGATGTTGCTGCCAGCTCGAATGATAAGAAGTCTAAAGACAGCCAAAAAGTTGCTTCTAGTGCTACCAGTGTGGAATTTTTGGCTGATTCTTCTAAGTCTAATCAGACAGCTAATTCTAGGACTATAAAAAGAAAGAAAGCTAGAAAGAGGCAACAACAAAAATGAAAACAACAAGAAGCTGCAAATTCTTCCTCACAGTTTGTTCTAATTGATCAGGTTACTCCCATCAGAAGTCCAATATTTGATCGGGAAGACCCACTCACTATTACACCTCTAAACATTCAGTCAGGCCCCTTTGTGCAACTAGAGAAAGACGCCAACACCACTTGCTCTCTAAATGCGGCCGCAACTCTATCTCCTGATGATGATAAAGAATATGGAGTTATACATTCAAAGGATGAATTTAACAAAGAATTTAAACGCAAAGTGAATCAGGAAGACGATGAAGAGACTGCTGAACATTTTATTAGGGCATTTGCACCTTCCAAGATCACTACTAGTGTTACAAATGATGAGATGAATCAGTTAGCTGGTGAGCAAGGTTTATCTCCTTGAGGCATCCACCACAACCCCAAAATTGCAAATATTCCTGCTCCTTCTAGATGACCAAACACTAGGCTTCATAACCTCAGATCCAATCAATGATTAATACAATCGTATGGAATGCTAGAGGTATCAATACCAAAGGTGTCACAGACAGACTTAAGTCTCTCAAACATATTCACCAAACTTCCATTATTTCAATCCTTGAACCTTTTGCCAATAAAGCTCATCTCCAAAGTTTCAGAATTCACCTTGCTATGGATAAAGTAAGATTTGGATCTTCTGGACTCAGGATGTTGATTGTAGAGTTATAGATGTTAACGATCAACAGATCACCTGTGAGATTAACATGTTGAGCATCAGCCTACATTTCTCATGACATTATGCAAAGACACTCTTAGAAGGCCTCTTAGGGATAGACTTCTTCATCAAGGTTCTTCTAATCTTCCTTGGTGCACTGTTGTCGACTTTAATGTCATTACCTCTACTGATGAGAAACTAGGAGGTATTCCGTACAATATGCAGAAAAGCTTCGAATTCATCTGTATTATTGAAGCATGTGGACTCACTGATTTGGGGTATCATGGTTCTGATTACACTTGGTGCAATCAGCGGGATATGAATGCTAGAATTTGGAAGCGTCTTCATAGATCTATGGTTTCAGACAATTGGTTATCTGCGATGCCTCACACTTCAATTACTACTCTCTCTTCTACTGGATCTGATCACAACCCTTTGCTACTGGAGATGAATGGTAGACAAGACACGGCTATAAAATATTTTAAATTCTTGAATTGTTAGGTTGACAACCCTACCTTTCTTGACAATGTGAAGTCTTGCTGGGATAGAAAAATTACCGGGAATCCTATGTGGTCCTTTCACCAGAAATTGAAAAGACTCTCTTCCACCCTTAGCAAAGGGTCAAGAAAGAATTTGGTGATATTTTTGCTAAGGTTAAAGATTACGAAGAACTCGTTAAGGTTGCTGAAGAAAGTTTGATAGCTTCCAATAATGAGGAGAACAGGATGCGAGTGCATGCCCTCAATACTGAATACATAAGATTCTTGAAGTTAGAATAAGCTATTCTGAAGCAAAAAACTCAGTTTCAATGGTTTAAGGATGGAGATGCTAACTCTAAGTGTTTGCATGCCTTGATCAGAGGTAGAAGGAGGCGGTTATCCATTCACAAGGTTACTAATATTGATGCGGAGTGGATTCAGGATGATGAATCGATTGCTAGAGCTACTTTTGATCACTTTTAGAAAATCTTTATCGATGAAGAGGCCTTTATTCCAGAACATATTTTGAACTATATCCCCAGAATGGTTACAGACGATCAGAATGATAGTCTTCAAGCTACTCCTAGCCTTGAGGAATTGAAACATGTTGTATTTTCCATGAATCCAAATTCAACCGCTGGACCGGATGGTATGAATGGAAAATTCTTCCAAGATTGTTGGGAGATTATTGCGGATGATTTATTAGCCGTGGTTCATTCTTTCTCCTGTGGTCATGCTATGCCTAAATTCTTTTCACATGCTTGTTTGGTCTTACTCCCAAAAGTAGACCATCCGAATACACTTTCAGACTACAGACCCATTAGCCGCAGCAACTTACCAACAAGATTATATCAAAGCTCATTTGCCTTAGACTTGCTCCTACATTTCCTGGCCTTATTTCACCTAATCTGTCAGGGTTTGTAAGAGGAGGAAGTATCTCAGAATACATCATGTTAGCCCAGGAGATTAATCATGGTACCAAGACACCTACAGTTGGTGAGAATGTGGTTATCAAGCTCGACATGGCCAAAGCATATGATAGAGTTTCATGATCTTATATTTATTTGGTCCTGAGAAGAATGGGGTTCGGTGAGACCATCATTGATATGATTTGCTGAATTATGGCAAATAATTAGTACTCCGTCATTGTTAATGGGTCCAGACATGGCTTCTTAAATTCTACTAGAGGACTCAAGCAGGGTGATCCGCTTGCTCCTACCCTATTTATTTTAGGTGCAGAGGTGCTGTCCCGAATGCTGAATCGTCTGCACAATTAATATCTCTACCACGGTTTCTCTATGGAAGAAAGAGACCCTCAGATTAACCACTTGAGCTTTGCGGATGACATTATTATCTTCTCCTCCGACAGAAAAAAAACTCTCCAGCTTATCATGAAAACTTTGACTCTATATGAACAAACTTCGGGGCAGCTTATAAACAAGAACAAGAGTCACTTCATGATGTCTTCTAATGTACTCCAGGACAATGTGAATACGGTGAAACGGGTTACAGGTTACAACCAGAAGTAAAGTCCCATTACCTATCTGGGATGTCCTCTCTATATCGGCAAACAGAAAGTTATGACTTCAAATAAATGATTTCTAAGGTGGTTAGCAGGATTAGAGGATGGCATTCCAAAATCCTCAATTATGGTGGTAGGGCCACTCTTGTGAGACATGTTCTTCAGTCGCCTCCCATTCATCTTCTCACGGCCATTACTCCTCCCAAGACTACTCTCAAATAGATTGAAAAGGTTACTGCTACTTCTTTTGGGGGTGGAAAGATGACAAGAAAAAATACCACTGGTCTTCCTAGAAGAATCTTAGTTATCCATACGATGAAGGTGGTATTGGAATGAGACAAATTGCAGATGTATGTAAATCTCTTCAATTCAAGCAATGGTGGATTGTTAGATCAAAATCGACTGTGTGGGGTGATTTCCTTAGAGCCAAATATTGTCAAAGAGCCAATCCCATCATCAAAAAATATGATACTGGAAAGTCGCTAGTGTGGAAGTATATGATGTGTAACAAAGCTATTGTCGAACCTCATATCCATTGGAGACTACACTCGGGTTGTTGTTGTTTTTGGGGGGATAATTGGCTCAGAGTGGAGCCCTTAGCTAACTTTCGGCAGGAAAATGGTAGAGCCAACAATATCAAGGTTTCAGAATTTCTTGTTGACGGCCAATAGAATATTGAGATGATTAATCAAATTGCTCCACCTCAACTGATCCCGCTCACTATTTCTATCACATTTCAGTTCCAACCAAACACTCCAGATCAAGCTATCTTGAAGTTGAATTCTCATGGAAACTTCACTTGTTCTTTGGCATGGCACCTAGCGAGACATCACAGACCCAAGATTTTATCGAATCACCTTACTTGGTATAAAAATATTCTCTTCAAGGTGTCCTTTCTTCTTTGGAGAGCTTTACGGGGTAAGTTGCCGACTGATGAGAAGATCACCTCCTTTGGCTATGATCCCTCAGATTGTTTTTGTTGTTATAGCCCGGGCCGTGACCCCATTGATCATATCTTTAATAGTGCAATTTTGCTAGAAATATTTGGGCTTATTTCTCTGCTACCCTTGGGATTATACATGAAATTACTCCTCTCAAGACTCGTATAATGGGATGGTGGCTCCGCAAGCATAGTAATGATGTTCATAAGCTCATTCTTCACTCCACCCCTATTTTTATCTATTGGAACTTGTGGAAGAACAGATGTGGGGCTAAGTATGGGAGGAAAATTCAAATATTGCAAGAGTAAAGTTTGCTATTTTCAAAGACATCTCCAACCTTCTTAGAGTTGCGTTTCCATACATCCAGTGGCCTTCTAACTAGATTCACATAGTTGCTTACATTGAAAAGTGCACACATGAAGTAAAAATCACTAAAGTTCTTTGGATTAAACCCAAACTCGACCTTGTCAAGCTTAATAGTGATGGTAGTGCTTTGGGTAATCTGGGTATCATTGGTGCTGGAGGTATTCTGCGTGATCATTTGGGTAATCTCATCTTTACTTATGCGGTACCATTGGGAGAAGGAACTAACAACCAAGCGGAGTTGGAGGCATCTATATATAGATTTCGTTGGTGTGTGCAACAAGGCTTCCAATATGTCATTCTTGAAGTAGATTCCGAATTGCTTTCCAAATGGGTTAGTCATCAGATGAAACCTCTGTGGAACCTTCATCATCTTACTCAATGGCTAGTGGAAATCACGACAGTGTTCCACTCTTTCACTTGCATTCATGCCTATCGAGAAGCTAACTCCACGGCATATGCTTTATCTAAGCATAGTCATACACTTACTTCTCCGAGTCATTACACTACTATCCATCAACTTCCTCACAGTGTTAAAGGTTACTACAAGCTAGACAAGATTGGTCTAGCTAGCCTCAGACAAAGAAAAACCAAAAGGATCAAAAAGCCACCATGATCGTCACTTTGGTTTGCTCCACAACTTGTGCTCTCATGCTCTCTTTTGTTGTCGACCTGATAGGTTTCTAGTTTAGGTTTAGGCTCTCCTTATCTTGTTTTTTACTTGTAAAGGGAGAGTCTCCCTTTTTTATGTTTTCCTAGTTTCTTTGTATCGAGAGGAGTCCTCTCTTTTAGGTGCATAGTTTCTAGGTTTCCTTACTAGTATCGACGATGAGTTGGCTAGCCTTAGTAGGATGGTCAACTTATCAACCACCATAGGATCGGAGGTAAGGTTTATGTCCGCATTCACGGGCTTGGCTCCGTGTTCGCGGAGGTGTGAGTGTTCCTTCTCCGCTTTCGTGGATAGAGCTCTGCGTTCTCAAAGGTCTGTGGTCCTCTCTTCCGAGTTCACGGACCCTTCGCCGCATTTGCAGAGCTGTGGTTGTTTCCTCTCCGCGTTTCCGAGCCTCTAGCCGTGTTCGCGGAGGTCAGCAACTGACACATATATTAATAAAAAGCAGTCGCGACCTTGGAGAGTTTAAGATTTCAAATTATTGTTTCTCCCTCGTTTTAAGTCAATTTTTGGTGATTTAAAGTCCCAGGTGTTCGGAATCTAATTGGCAGTGTGTGTTATTGTATGGATAGCGTTGGGTGGTCCTTGATTTCCATGAATTTGAGGCATAAGTGGCTGCCTTGAGCTAAAATTGTGTAAAGTTTTGCATGTTTTGGTTTCTTGATTTGTTGGCTGTTTCGAGCCCCGAATTGTGTTCCATTTTGGAGCATAACTTCGGGGAAGGGTTTAGAATTTTTTCATGGAGTCAATTCTGGCATTTCTAGAGCGGGTCTCACATTTCCTGATTTTGACTATGAAATTGGACCGTCTCTTATTTTGATGATCTTAATGTCTAAACGACCGTACTGTTGTTGTGATTCTATTTTTGATAGCATGGCAGTGATCGAAGGCCGTTCGGAAGAGAAAAGCTCCAGCGGAGTAATTTGGAGCGCGCGCAGTCGGCCTTCTAGTAGGTTACGACTTTCCTTCTTTTGAAATTGAGCTTGACTGTGTGAATGCATATTGATTGGTTTGAATCTTGTGTGGGGTACTAGTATTTCTTCTCTTCTTTTTACAACCATGTCTTAGGCTTGATTTTTGGGCTGTTTGGGGCGTTGTACCATGCTATCAGAGGGGTTGTTTATATGTTGTTGCATGCGGATTATCTGTTTGGCTGTTTTATTGTGTTGGAATATATCTTTGGCCTTAGTCTAGGATAGGCTAGTGGTTCCATAGACCCATGTACCTGGTTGACTTTGGTATATATCCGACGAAGATTCGGATGGACTAGGTCCTTGTAGACCGGCATAGCACACTTGGGTCTGATAGTTGAGCCTAGTTTTGGCTTTGTAATTCTTGTGATCCTTCTGCCAGCTGCCACCCCTAATCTTCAGGCGATGCCTGCATAGATTCTAGAGGCTTTAGGGGGTATGTATCAACAGACGACCCCAACACCAGTTCCAGAGCCAGCTCTAGCACCGCAGGGTCAGCCTGCAGCAGCAGCTCTAGAGGTTCAGCAGCCGCCAGCATCGGTCGACGTGTAGTCAAATGTCTTAGATAGGGCCATGCTATTGCAGGAGCAGAAGATGCTCGTGGTGTTTCTTAGATTGTCACTGCCGAGGTTTTTTAGGGTAGTTGGCAAGGATGCCCAGGAGTTCCTTACTACTTGCGGGGAGCGACTGCATAGTTTGGGGTTGGTAGAGTCGAGGGGAGCCAACTTCACAGCTTATCAGTTAGATGTACTGGCCAGGCAGTGGTGGCGTTCTTTCATGGAGACCAGGCCAACTGGGTCCTCGCCAATGACTTTGACAGAGTTTTTTGAGGCCTTTCTAGCTAGATTTATTCCACGGAGCATCAGAGATCAGCTTCGTGATGGGTTTTCAAGGTTGGAGCAAGGCTCTATGACGGTATCTGAGTACGAGGCTATATTTCATGAGTTATCCTGTCATGCCACTATGATCTTGCCAACGGAGGAGGAGAGGATCATGTGCTTCGTTAGAGGTTTGAGATTGCAGTTGCGTATTGAGTCACAGTCCATATTTTTAGTGAGCCGATCTTTTCTAGATGCAGCAGACCATGCCCGCATGCTTGAGAAGCTCCGTCATGAGGCCTGCGGGAGCAACGGCAAGAGGGCAAAGCAAGATGATCATTTCAGCGGGCCCCGACCTACACCAAGGGTTACTCAGGACCAGGTCTTTTAGAGGTTTTAGCCAGGTCAGCCTAGTCACCCATTTCAGGCATCATTGCAGATATCAGAGGGTTACCAGCACCGTCAGGGTGGTTATAGTGCCGGTCTGAGTCAGGGCCGAGGTGGTTTCCAAACAGGTTCCTGATAGTCGGGGTGGCCGGCCAGCAGTTGTGAACAGATCACTACAGGGTTGTTTTACTTATGGAGGGGCTTGATCATTGGTCCAGGGAGTGCCCTATCTCTGGACCAGCCTTACCAACCCCACAAGTAGCGAGACCGGCACCAGTAGCAGCACCTCCAGCTAGGGGAGAAGGATAGTATCAGGTTTTTCTTGGAGGTTCCCGGGGAGGTAGGACAAGTGACAGGGTGGATGCTTGGGGTAGAGGCGCCAAGGGCCATTTCTATGCAGCTCCAGCTAGAGTAGAGGCCGAGGCGTCGTATGATGTGATCACAGGTATGGTTCTCTAATTCCCGTGGAGGCAGGACAAGTGACAGGGTGGATGCTTGGGGTAGAGGCGCCCAGGGCCATTTCTATGCAGCTCCAGCTAGAGTAGAGGTCGAGGCGTCGTATGATGTGATCACAGGTATGGTTCTCTAATTCCATTAGTCCGCTTCAACTTTATTTGATCCTGGTTCTACATATTCGTATGTATCTACTTATTGTGCTCCTCGGTTTGGGGTGAGTCCAGAGCCCTTAGTGGAACCGTTGCGTGTTTTGACCCTAGTAGGGCATTCTTTAGTAGTTGATCAGGTTTGTAGATCTTGTGTGGTGACTATTCGGGGGCACGACACTCGAGTTGATCTTATTATGCTTAGTATGTTGGATTTTGACTTGATTCTGTGTATGGAATGGTTATCCCCTCACCGAGCGGTCTTGGATTGCTATGCCAAGACCGTTACTTTAGTCATGCCTGGTATTCCACCGGTAGTGTGGCTGGGTTCTTGTAGTCGCACGCCAGTTTTGGTGATTTCTTATGTTCAGGCTCGGAGGCTAGTGGCTAGCGGGTGTTTGGCATATTTGGCATGTGTCAGATATATTAGAAGGAAGGGCCCTACAGTTGAATCAGTGCCTATAGTCTGATAGTTTGCTAATGTGTTTCCTGCCGAACTTTCTGGCCAACTCCTAGATCAGGATATTGATTTTGTCATTGATTTGGAGCCGGGTACTCACCCTATTTCCATCCCACTGTACGATATGGACTCTGCAACGCTCAAGGAGCTCAGTGTTCAGCTTTAAGATCTCTTGGGTAAGGAATTTATTTGGCTTAGTGTGTCGCCTTGGGATGCCCAGTCCTGTTTTGAAGAAGAAGGATAGTACTATGCGGATGTGCATTGATTATAGGCAGCTGAATAAGGTGATGGTGAAGAACCGTTACCCCATGCCTCGTATTGATGATATTTTTTACCAGCTTCAGAGTGCCGCAGTGTTTTCCAAGATTGACTTGAGATCCGGCTACCATCAGTTGAGGATTAGAGCAGTGGACATCGCTAAGACAACATTTAGGATTCGTTATGGCCATTTTGAGTTCCTAGTGATGTCTTTTGGGTTGACTAATGCCCCTGTCACCTTCATGGACTTGATGACTCATGTATTCAGGCCTTATCTAAACTCCTTCGTCATAGTCTTCATTGATGGTATCTTGGTATACTTGCGGAGCCATAGTGAGCATGAGCAGCATTTGAGGATAGTGCTCCAGACTTTGAGAGATCATCAGCTTTACGCCAAGTTCTCAAAGTGTGAGTTTTTTCTTGAGACTTTAGAATTATTGGGGCACGTGGTGTCCAAGGATGGCATTATGGTGGATCCGATGAAGATTGAGATTATCTGTGATTGGGCCAGGCCCACTTCTGTGACTGAGATTCAGAGCTTCGTTGGACTGGCAGGGTACTACAGGCATTTTGTCGAGGGTTTCTCTACTATAGCGGTGCCTTTGACTTGGTTGACTTGCCAGGATGTCCCCTTTGTGTGGTTGGAGGAGTGTGAGAGGAGCTTTCTGAGGCTTAAGAAATGCTTACCACCGCTCCTATATTGACTCTTCTAGTTGAGGGCGAGGGCTTCACGGTCTATTGCGACTCATCCAACGTTTGTTTGAGTTGTGTTTTGATGTAGCAGTGCCAAGTTATTACTTATGCGTCCAGGTAGGTTAAGTTGCATGAGCACAACTACCCCACCCATGACTTGAAGTTGGTGGCGGTAGTTTTCGCGATTAAGATCTGGAGGCATTACCTATATGGAGTTCATTGTGAGATCTACGCTAATCACAGGAACCTTCAGTATATTATGACCCAGAGGGATCTTAATTCGAGGTAGCGCCGTTGGATTGAGCTCCTAAAGGACTATGATGTCTCTATTCTCTACCATCCGGGCAAGGTAAATGTGGTAGCGAACGCCTTGAGCCGGAAGGCAGTAAGTATGGGTTGTCTATCCTTTCTTTCTGTTTCGAAGTGACCCTTGTCTTTGGACATTCAGTCTCTAGCCAATCAGATGATCAAGCTTGATGTTTCAGATTCCAGTCGGGTGTTAGCCTATGTGGGAGTTCAGTCATTTCTGCTAGATCAGATTTGTAGTTGTCAGTTCGAGGATGATTCTTTGGTGGCACTCAGAGATAGAGTATTGGCAGGTGATGCTGAGCAGGCTACCTTAGATTCAGATGGGGTTTTGAGGTTTGCTTGTCGTTTGTGTGTTCCGAGAGTTGGGGAGTTGATTCAGTTGATCCTTAGCAAGGCCCATGATTCCAGGTATTCTATCCATCCGGGCACCGCTAGGATGTATCATGATTTGAGGCAGCACTACTGGTGGAGCGGTATGAGGTGGGACATCTCAAACTATGTGTCCTGTTGCTTGTGTTGTCACTAGGTGAAGGCCGAGCATTTGAGGCCTGGTGGGGAGTGCAAAGATTACCCATTCCTGAGTGGAAGTGGGAGATTATCACCACGGATTTCATTGTGGGTTTGCCTCAGACTTCTAGATGTGTTGACAGCATTTGGGTCATCGTGGATCGATTGACCAAGCCAGCACACTTCTTTCCAGTTCATACTTCCTTTAGTGTTGAGAGGTTAGCTCGTATCTACATTCGGGAGGTAGTCCATCTTCGTGGTGTGCCTGTTTCTATCATTTCAGACTTGGGTTCTCAGTTCACTTCAAGCTTTTGGAGAGTATTTCAGGAGGAGTTGGGCACCCGTGTTGACCTTAGCACAATATTTCACTCGTAGACTGATGGTCAGTCATAGCATACTATTTAGGTTCTAGAGGATATGTTGCGCGCCTGTGTGTTGGACTTTGGAGGTAGTGGGATCGGTTCTTGCCTTTGGCAGTGTTTGCGTACAACAAAAACTACCACTAGCATTTAGATAGCCCTGTTTGAGGCTTTATATGGTAGGCGTTGTCGCACTCCGATTGGTTGGTTTGAGTCTACAGAGCCTAGGCCGCGTGGTACATACTTGTTTCAGGAGGCCTTAGTGCATGTGAGGATGACTCAGGATCGGCTCAGGACGGCTCAAAGTAGACACTAGAGCTATGTCGAGCGCAGGTGTTGACCGTTGAGATTTGACGTGGGTGATAGAGTATTCCTCAGAGTATCTCCCATGAAGGGTGTGATGAGATTTGGGAGGCGAGGCAAGCTTAGCCCCATGTATATTGGGCCTTTTGAGATTTTTAGGATAGTTGGTGAGGTGGCCTATGACTTAGCTTTACCTCTAGCATTCTCAGCTATTCATCAAGTTTTCCATGTTTTGATGATACGCCGTTATGTTCCAGATGAGTCTCATGTGCTCCAGTATGATATCGTTGAGTTGGATGATCGCCTAACCTATATTGAGGAGTCGGTTGCTATTTTTGCCAGAGATGTGAGGCTGCTGAGGTCTAGAGCCATTCATATGGTTAAGGTCCATTGGAGGCATCGTCCAATCGAGGAGGCTACCTAGGAGGCCGAGTGGGAGATGCGGGAGTAGTTTCCTAGCTTATTTGAGCCCTCAGGTACTTCTTGACTCTTACTTTCACGAACGAAAGTTCTTTTAGTATTGGATGTTGTAATGACCCTCTAGGTCATTTATGTATTAATGCAATCTTCCTATCGTTTAGAGAATTCCTGTAGTGACCCCAAGTAATTTATGACTTGCTGGCACTGACTGTTCGGTCGCCTGGTCGTTCGTTTGGATTTTATGCCCGTTTTTCTTTTTTGGAGCTTTTAAAACTTAAAGAGTTGATTTCGGTCATAAATGCAGGTAAACGACCTCAGATGGGAATTCTAACTATTTTATCAACTCCGGAATGGCAAAATTAGGCTAGTAGCATGGTTGGCACGAGTCCCGAGGCTTTCGGTGTGACTTTGGGGCCATTTGACGCTTAGCGTTTGAAATTTGGCTCAAGTTTGACTTTCGTCAACTTACTTGGTAAACGCACTCGGATGAGAATTCAGCTTGCGTGGTTAGTTTTGAAATGCCATGTTTGGTCTAGAATGACCCTTCGTGTGCTTCCCGGGGCTTCCAGTCTAATTATGAGACCCTTGGTAGAATTTGGCTAAAATGGCGCTTTGGGTGTGGGACCCACTTTTTATCGAAATGATCTCATATGGAAATTTTGACTGTGTCATTGAGTCTGGATTGTCAAATTTAATGGGTTAGCATATCTCGTTTGCGTGCACAGGGTTTCAAACGAATCCCGAGCACCCCGTCAGAGTTTTCGAAAAGGTAAGTTTTAGCTGGTGCACAACTGATGCTGCAGACCCATTTCTTGTCCGCATTAGCGGGCTTGGCTCCGTGTTCGCGGAGGTGTGTGTCTTCCTTCTCCGCATTCATGGAACGCGGAGCTCTCGGAGGTCTAGGAGTCCTTCTCTCCACGTTCGCGGATAGGGCTCTGCGTTCGCGGAGGTCTGTGGTTCTCTTCTCCGTGTTCGCGGACCCTTTGCTGCGTTCACGGAGGTGTGGTTGTTTCCTCTCCGCGTTTGCAAAGGTTTGTTTGTCTTCCCTCCGCGTTTGTAGGCCCCTGGCTGCGTTCGCAGGCCCCTGGCCCCGTTCGCGAAGGTCAGCGACTTGCACTTATATTTATAAAAGGCAGTTGCGAACATGTTGAGTTTATGATTTGAAATTATTTTTTCTCCCTTGTTTTAAGTCGGTCTTTGGTGATTTAAACTCCTAGGTATTCGTAATCTCCATGGTTGTGTGGGTTATTGTTCGGATAGCATTGGGTGGTCCTCGATTTCTGTGAATTTGAGATGTAATTGGCTGCCTTGAGCTAAGATTGTGTAAAGTTTTGCATGTTTTGGTTTCTTGATTTGTCGGCTTTTTCGAGCCTCGAATTGTGTTCCATTTTAGAACATAAGTTTGGGGAAGAGTTTAGGACCTTTTCACGGAGTCAATATTGGGATTTCCATAACGGGTCCCATATTTCCTGATTTTGACTCTGAAATTGGCCCGTCTCCTATTTTGATGATTCTAGTGTCTAAGCGATCGTACTGACGCTGTGAGTTTATTTTTTATAGAGTGGCAGCGATCCGAGGCCGTTTGGAAGGGAAAGGCTCTGGCGGAGTGATTTGGAGCGCGTAGTCGGCCTTCTGGTAGGTTGCGGCTTCTCTTCTTTTTACATTGAGTTGGATTGTGTGAATGCATGTTGATTGGAGTGAATAAGGGGTGAGGTATTAGTATTTCTTCTCTTCTTCTCAAAACCATGTCTTAGGCTTGATTTTCGGGCTGTTTGGGGTGTAGTACCATGCTATCGGAGGGCTTGTTTATATGTTATTGCATGCGGATTATCTGTTTGGTTTTTTTATTGTTTGCAATATATCTTTGGCCTTAGTCTAGGATAAGCTAGTGTTTCCATAGACCCATGTACCTGGTTGGCTTTGGTAAGTATCCGACGTCAATTCTGATGGACTAGGTCCTTTTAGACCGCCATAGCAGACTTGGGTCTAATAGTTAAGCCTAGTTTTGGCTTTGTTTTGCATATGATCCTTTTGGTTTCTCTCCCCATTTCTATGGTGTCGATGCATTGTCAGAGGCGTGGTATCTTCTTGGTTTTGTTTCTTCGAGGGTCATTCTGTGGTGATGTGGTTAGTAGTGGACTTCGATCAACGATGGCTTGGAGTGTATATGCTCATTGTGATGTGGTTGGTAGTGGACGTCGATCCACGATGGCTTGGAATTTGAGATCCTCTACGGAGTTGATATGCCCCACACGCTCTATCTAGCTTTGGTAGGGTCCCCGGGAGTGTTAACTAGCTCACTCATCTGGCTTGGGTAGGGCCCCCAGAGTGTTAGCCGACTGGGCAATTGGATATGAGTTATATGAGGTCCTCTTCGGAGTCGACCTACCCCGCGCACTCGTCTGGCTTGGGTAGGGCCCCCGAAGTGTTAGCATATTGGGCGATTGGATATTAGGGCCTTTCGAAGAGTCGTTATGCCCCCTTGGTGCTCTGTCTAGCTTGGGTAGGGCCCCCGAGAATTTCTATCAAGATGTGCAGCCCGATTTGGAAGTAAGATTTTTGACTGGGTTGGAGTTGGCTGATGGTTTCTGTTGAGTTGATTGGTGGTTTCGGTTCGCAGTTGGGTTTCTTTTAGTCTCGTAGAATTAGCTTTTCTGTGTACCTGTCGGGCTTATGGGGGTCCATTCGAGTTTTGTTTGTCTGTTCTTGAGTGTACCTTCTGGGTCTTATGAGGGGCCCAATTTGGTTTAGTTTATGTATTTCTTAGTTTTGTTGTCGATTAGTTTTGTGCTTATTTCCTTTGACCTTTGTTATTGTAGATTCTATCATTTCTGCCTGTTTTTACCTTTCCTTCTTAGTCGTCCTATGATGCCTACTGGGTACCTATTATTTTGGTATTCATGCTACACTCTGCATCTCTTTTCATGATGCAGGTTCGAGCACCAGCTATCACCATTGAGTTTGAACTTGCAGCAGCGTGTTTCGAAGACGAGGGTGAGCACATGGCGTTCTGGATTTACCTGTCTCCTTCTGTATATGTATTTTTGCTTGTCTTTTACTTCTGAGACAGTCTTGTTTGTGTGGTCCACTTTTTGGACTTGTACTCTTTTTAGTAGTTCTGTACTTGTGACTTTCATGTTCTGGGAGTTATCTTGGTATATATAGTTTTGGGTTCGCATCCGCCTTTTCCTTATGTCTTCCTTTTATTTATGCTTTCGCTTAGTTGAGATCTAGTTTCCACCCAAAGTCCCCTTAACGTCAAGTTTTGGGACAGGGTTTGGCTTGCATACTGGAGGGTTGGTAGGCGCCATCATGACTCGAGAAATCGTGCCGTGACACTAAGAAACCTTAAACTCTAAACCCTAAGAAACCCTATACCTAAACCCTTAGCCCTAAGAAACCCTAAATCCTAAATCCTAAATCCTAAATCCTAAAAAACTCTAAACCCTAAACCATAAGAAACCCTAAACCCTAAAAACCCTTTAAAAATCATAAACCTAAAAAATCCTTTAAAAAAACCTTTAAAAACCTTCAAAAACCTAAACCTAAAAGAAACCCTAAGCCCTAAACCCTAAAAACCCTAAACCTAAAAAAAACCCTAAAAGAACTCCAAGCCATAAATCCTAAAAAAAACCGTAAACCTAAAAGCCCAAACCCTAAAAAACCATAAATCCTAAACCCTAAACCCTAAGAAACCCTAAACCCTAAATGATAAGAAATGCTAAACCCTAAACCATAAAAAACTCTAACAAACCTTAAAAACCTTAACCTAAAAAACTTTTTTAAAAACCCTAAAAATCCTAAAAATAAACCTTTAAAAACACTAAACCTAAAAAACCTTAAAACCTAAACCCTAAACCATAAAAAACCCTATATTTAAAATACTAAACCCTAAAACTTAAACTCTAAGAAACACTAAAAAAATCCAAAACTCTAAACTTTAAGAAACTCCAAACCCTAAGAAACCCTAAGAAACTCCAAACCCTAAGAAACCCTAAACCCTAAAAACTATTAAAAAACCCTAAACCATAAAAAACCCTAAATTTAAAATACTAAACCCTAAAACTTAAACTCTAAGAAACACTAAAAAATCCAAAACTCTAAACTTTAAGAAACCCTAAATTCTAAGAAGCCCTAAGAAACTCTAAACCCTAAACCCTAAAAACTGTTAAAAAAACCCTAAACCCTAAAAACTGTTTAAAAAACCTTAAACCCTAAAAATTGTTAAAAAAACCCTAAAAAATCTTTTAAAACCCTAAACCTAAAAACCCCTAAGAACCTTAAATCCTAAGAAACCCAAAGAACCCCAAACCCTAAACCCTAAGAAACCCTAAACCCTAAGAAACCCTAAAGCCCAAGAAATCCTAAACCCTAAAAAACTTAAAAAATCCTAAACCTAAAAAAACTCTAAAAAAAACCTAAACCTAAAACCCTAAACCCTAAGAAACCCTAAACTTTAAACCTTAAGCCCTAAGCCCTACAAACTCTTAAACCCTAAGAACCCCTAAACCCTAAACCTTAAGCTCGAATAAACCCCAAAATATTGTAAATCCTAAATCCTAAGAAACCCTAAGTTCTAAAATATCTTTAAAAATCCTAAACCTAAAAACCCATAAAATCCTTAAAAAATTTTAAAAAATCCAAAACCTAAAAAACCTTTAAGAAAACACTAAGATCTAAACCCTAAAAAAATCCTAAACCCAAAGCACTAAGCCTTAAGAAACCCTAAGCCCTAAAAAACCTTTAAAAACCCTAAACCTAAACTCTAAGAAACCCTAAATCCTTAAAAACCATAAAAAATCGTAAACCTAAAAACCCTAAGAAACCCTAAACCCTAAACCCTAAGAAACTTTAAACCCTAAAAATCCCTATAAAAACCTTCAATAACACTAAAAATCACTAAAACCCTTTAAAACTCCTAAACCTTAAAATCCCTAAAAAAAACCCTTAAAAACCTTTAAAATCATAAACCTAGAAAACTTTAAAATAATCCTAAGTCCTAAACCCAAAACCCTAAAGACACTAAAAAAAAAGCCCTAAATCCTAGGAAACCCTAAACCCTAAGAAGTTCTAAACCCTAAACTATAAGAAACCCTAAGCCCTAAGCCCAAAATAAAACTCTAAACCTAGAGCCCTAAACCTAAAAAACCCTTAAAACCCTAAGCCCTACACCCTAAACCCTAAAAATACTAAAAATACCCTAAACCCTAAACCCTAAAACTTAAGAAACCCTAAATCCTAAACCTTAAAACACTACTAAAAAACAGTGAGTACCGACCTAAAAATTACTAACTTCGAATGGAAATCAGTAATTTCTGACCTCCGGAGGTCGGTATTGTTAAAAAGAATAAAAAATAAAAAAACTTCAGAAAACTAACTACAAGGAGTCGGTTTTTATGCAAGAAAAAGCGGAAAAACCAAATACCGACTGCTGGAGGTTGGAATTTTTCTCGAAAAAAATGAATTACAATAAAAACCGACCTACTGATGTCGGTATTAAATAAATAAATAAATAAATAAATAACATTATTTTATATTTTCTCAATTAAATATAAAAAATAAAATTGACACATATTTTGAATAAATTTTATTTAAATCATCTTTCGGATGACGGTTTTTGTGTAAAATAAAAAAAATTATAATACCGACTTTCTGAAGTTGACAAATTAAATAGTAAGTAATTAAATTAATTTTCATTAAAATATTTATATAGTGACTTCCATAAGTCAATACCTTTATTTTCATTTATTATTTTATTAAAACGGATCTAGAGTGATCGGTAATACTTAGCAAATTAAGAATAAAATATAATCTTATTCGAATTTAAAATGTAGAAAAAAAAATTAATATTTTCAATTAATTTTAAATAAATAGTCCTCCGGATGAAGGTTTTATATAAATTAAAAAATAAAATAATATAAAATACCGGCTTCCTGAACGTGATTACTTTTTATTTATCTTAAAATTTAATGTGATACCGACCTCATGAGATCGGTATTGTTTTATTTAATCTAATTACTTTTAATAAGTGACATCCGGAGGTTGAATTTTTAAAAATATTTCTATTAATCACAATTTTGTTATTGTGCATAACACTAAATTTTCATTTTACTCCTACAATTAATTATTTTTAAAAAAAGTGTAACAACTTTGTATACTTTTATTAAAAAATAGTTAGAATTCGTGGAATAGACAAAGAAGTATCAATAATCCATATTTAGAGTATGAAATTACAATGATATTAATTAGGAGATAATTATATATTTCTAGAGTAATGTACAAATTCTATCAGTCTATCGTCAAATCATGAACTTAATATCTCAAATAATGATGTAGAGGTGAAGAGCTAAACATATAATCCATCAGAGTATGAAATGCGAGATGATGCTCGCAGAAATGTCATAACAAATTAAATTTTATATTTATAATGAATTGTTTAATTATTTGTACGTATAACTTTCAATGTCTTATCTCATTTTATGAAATCGACAATACAACATCATAAAGTACTGTACAAAGCAAGTTCTATCAAGATTTTTACGTTCGATCTTGAATAATGTCAAGTTTAGTAATCATATCGTACGCAATGAAAGGTAAAGGATAATTCATCGGAGTATGAAATACATTGATTTTATACTCGTTGAATAGTATAACAAACCAAGTCTCACACACACACACACACTATATATAGTGATGATATCGTAGGCAATGAAAGGTAAAGGATAGTTCATCGGAGTATGAAATACGTTGATTTTATACTCGTTGAATAGTATAATAAACCACGTCTCTCTCTCTCTCTCACTCTCTCTCTCACACACACGCACGCTATATATATATATATATATCGTGTAGTGATGTTGTAGGCAAACGGTAAAATAAGAATCGATTAAAGTTTGTGCTCATTTAGGTCCCGAGGCTTCCGGGCTAATTTTGAGGACCTTTGTGGAATAAGGCTTAAAATGGAAATTGAGTGTGGGACCCACTTTTTATCGAAACGACCTCTGATGGAAATTTCAAAGGTTTCGTTGAGTCTGGAATGTCATTTTCGATGGGGTAGAATATTTCGTTTGTGCGTACGGGGTTCCGAATGAATCCTAGGCACCCCATCGGAGAATTCTGAGTTGGAGCAAATCAGCTGAAGTGCTGATATCTGGTGCAGTCTTTTAGCGTCAAGATATCAAACTTTTAATTACCAGAAATTCAGTTTTAGCGACTAGTTTCGGGCTTAATAAACCAAAAATTTCAAATTTTAGTCCTTATTTTCAAAAGGCGATTTCTTCTTCATCCGAGCTCCGATTTGAGTGATTCAAAGTCTTGTATGATCGTGGAGGTTGTGGATACATGGTGGAGTGATATGATTGTGTTGGTGAACCCTTGGTTAGGTGAATTTTAGCTCGAAGATGCTGCCCCTCCTCTTTTTGGGTGATTAATTTGTGAATTCTTTGCATGTGCTGTGTTTGCTGCTTTCAAGCCTCAGATTGTGTTTAATTTTTTAACACAAGTTCGAGGCATAGTTTAGGACCTTTTGACGGAGTCAATTGCGGAATTTCTGGTGCGGGTCCAATGATTCTTGTTTGACTCTTAAAATTGGTCTGTCTCCGATTTTGGTAATTTTAGTGTCAAAACGACTGTGGTGATTCTATTTTTGACAGTGTGGCAGCATTTCGAGGCCGTATGGAATGGTAAAAGCTCCAGTAACATGATTTGAAGCACGCGAGGTCGGCCTTCAGGTAGGCTACGGCTTCCTCTACTTAGACTGAGCATGTTTAAGTGATTGCATGTTGATTTGTATGAATTTAGGGTTGAATTGGTGGTTGATCTTGTTAGATTCCTAGAATCTGCCCTAGGCTATATTGTGGGTTTATCGGGTAGTTGAAGCGTATCGGTTGTTGTTGTTGATCATCTGTACCCTGTGGTGTGCTCTTGTAGGGCTTGTGTTTATTATTGAAAGCATCTTTGGCCTTAGTCTAGGCTTGGACTAGTGATTGCCATAGACTTGTGTACTTTCGGTGCCGTCAAGCCTTGAAATCTTTCCGACGTTGTTTTGGAAAGACTAGATCCTTGTAGACTTGAATAGCAGACTTAAGTCTGATAGTTTAGGCCTTAGCTAGGAAGTAGCACCGCTCATGGAATCATATTCCTATAATTCCCCTATTTTCTACCGATTCCGGTGTATCTGATTCTTTGTTTGGAAGCTACTTGTCTATTTTGGTTGGATATGATTCGGACTTGAGTGATTTATTGATGCCATTTGGATTGGGGGGTACTCCCTGTGATGTTCAGGTGGCCACTGGTCCTATTCCTGGTCAATTGCCTTCTGTTCGTGGTTCAACTCTCCAATTCACTCCACCGAGTGAGGTTCGAGTCCTTGCCTTGGTATTTCAGCTGGGCTCGAGTCCTGGCTCTCTTCATTCATGGTTCAAGTCCATCGTTGCTTACAGCTTGGTTCGATTCCATTACTACATAAACCTCGGTTCGAGTCTGTGGCCATATTTATACGTGGTTTGAGTCCACGACTAACCATAAACCTCGGTTCGAATCTGTGGTCATATTTATACGTGGTTCGAGTCCTTGACTTTCCAAAACCTCGGTTCCAGTTCGTGGTCATATTTATACGTGGTTTGAGTCCACGACTATCCATAAACCTCGGTTCGACTCTTTGGTCATATTTATACGTGGTTCGAGTCCACGACTATCCATAAACCTCGGTACAAGTTTGTGGTCATATTTATACGTGGTTCGAGTCGATAACTATCCATAAACCTTGGTTCGAGTTTGTGGTCATATTTATACGTGGTTTGAGTCCACGACTATCCATAAACCTTGGTTTGAGTCTGTGGTCATATTTATATGTCGTTCGAGTCCACGACTATCCATAATCCTCGATTCGAGTCCGTGGTCATATTATATGTGGTTCGATTCCACAACTATCCATAAACCTCGGTTCGATTCCGTGGTCATTTTTATACATGGTTAAAGTCCACGACTATCCGTAGCCTTGGTTCGAGTCCTCGATTACTCAAAATATCGGTTCAAGTCCTTAACCCTCATAAGTTCTGGATAAGCTTCAGGCATATGGATTGGTTCGGTTCAAGTCCGCGGTAGGTTGTGGAAATCTTGGAAACTTTTTCAGATCCTAATATTTCATTTCTAACAATATACCTTATTAGATCATCTATCCTCTCTCTCCCTATTTCTGCAGTTCTGAAGTGTTACCGGATGTTTATGCTATCGCGATGATAGGAGATTGAGTTGTACCAGGTTAGGAGCCTTCTGTTGATACCTTTAGGTGGGCGGCTTCCCACGGTGACTTGACTTGACATATGATTCTCTTTGTAATTGACAGACCCTTGGAACTCTTCTTGGTTAGATTATGTGTTGGTTGGTTGCAGTGATTATTTACGGTTCGAGGCCGTTATTTCTAGCTTGAGACTGATGCCTTTGGTTCGAGGCCCAGATCCTATCATTTTGGGTTTGAGTCCCAGCTTCTAACTTTTGATTCGAGGCCCAGATCCTATCACGTGAGTTCGAGGCCCGTTTGACTTTATTTGAACTTGGGTTTGAGTACCTTATTCTTGTAGTCTTAGCTATTTTGTGTACCCGTCGAGTTTATGGGAGCCCTGTCATATTTAGTTATTCATTCTCCTTTGTATTGTGTGTTAGTACACTTGTGTGCATACCTATTAGATTTCTCATTTCGGTTTCTGGTTATGTTTTGTATTCTCGCATTTCATATTACTTTTGTTTTTCTGCTCATTCGGCCTATGATATCTACTGAGTACCATTTTTGGTACTCATACTACACTTCTACCCCCTGCAGATTGCATTTGAGTTATCGCTGTTGATTTGGAGTCATGCGGAGCAGCTTGGGATTTCAGAGATTAGGGTGAGCTTTTAGCATCTGGATCTACCGATTTCCGTCTGTTTTGGCTAGGCTTAGTCTTTATCTTATATTCAAAGACA
This sequence comes from Solanum appendiculatum, assembly GCA_018342035.1. Lineage (NCBI taxonomy): Eukaryota > Viridiplantae > Streptophyta > Magnoliopsida > Solanales > Solanaceae > Solanum > Solanum appendiculatum. The sequence continues at coordinate 1,479,252 of JAGDQO010000439.1, read as the reverse complement.
GCCTGTACTTGTCTAGTAATTGTGAAAGCCTTGTACTCCAATTTTGGATTAGATGCTCAACTACTAACTGATGCCAGGTCTTGGGATGGTTCCTATTTGGTTTTGTTGATTTTCCTTTCTCTGCTTTGCCCTAAGTTCTTACTTCTTATTGTTGGATTCCTCGTGGTAGTTCGTTGCTTATGGATCCGGGCTATGGGTTAGGCTTACCTACTGGTGGGGTGTATTAGGTTACTAATATTGACGGTTTCACCAGCTCTGGAGTGGCAAAATTAGGCTAGAAGCATGGTTGGCATGAGTCCCGAGGTTCTCGGTGTGACCTTGGGGCCATTTGGCGATTTAGCCTTTAAAATTTGGCTCAAGTTTGACTTTAGTCAACATTCTTGGTAAACACGCTCGGATGAGAATTCCATCAGTGCGGTTGGTTTTGAAATGCCAAGTTTGGTCTAGAATGACCCTTCGTGTGCTTCCCGGTGGTTCCGGTCTAATTCCGAGGCCCTTGGTAGAATTTGGCTAAAATGACGCTTTGGGTGTGGGACCCACTTTTTATCAAAATGACCTCGTATGGAAATTTTAACTGTGCCAATGAGTCCGGAATGGTGAATTTGATGGGTTAGCATATCTCGTTTATGTGAACGGGATTCCGAACGAATCCCGAGCACCCCATCGGAGTTTTGGCAATGCCCAAAACTCAACTAGTGCACAGCTGAAGTTGTAAACCTACTTCTTCTCCGTGTTCATGGAATTGGCTCCGCATTCGCGGAGGTGTAGGTCTTCCTTCGGCGCGGTCACGTAGGTGTGAGACTTTCCTCTCGGCATTCGCGGATAGAGCTCTGCATTCGCGGAGGTCTAGGAGGTCTGGGGAGTCTTTCTCTCCGCGTTTGCGGATAGGGATCCACGTTTGCGGAGGTGTGGTTTCATTCCCTCCACGTTTGTGGGCCCCTCGTCACATTTGCAGAGGTGTTTCTACCATCACTCTGCGTTCGCGGGCCTCAGGCCGCGTTCGCGGAGGTCATTGGTGCCTGGCACTTATAAAAAGGGCCAGTTGGGTTTTATTTTGTTAAAAGTTTGAAAAGTGATATCTTTCTCGTTTTAAGTCGGTTTTCTGTGATTCAAAGTCCTAGGTGCTCGGGATCTTGTTGGTTTTGTCAGTTAGTGCTTGGATAGTGTTGGATGGTCCTCGATTTCCATGAATTTGAGTCGTAAGTGGCTAACTTGAGCTAGAATTGTGTAAAGTTTTCCAAGTTTGGTTTTCTTATTTTGTTGGCTGTTTCGAGCCCCGAGAGGTGTTCCGTTTTAGAACACAGGCTCGGGGGAGCGCTTAGGACCTTTTCACGGAGTCAATTCTTGGATTTCCGAAGTAGGTCCCATATTTCTCGATTTTGACTCTGAAATTGGTCTGTCTTCGATCTTGATGATTTTAGTGTCTAAACGACCGCACTGGCATTGGGATTCTATTTTTGATAGCGTGGCAATGATCAGAGGCCGTTCGAAAGGGATAAGCTCTGGCGAGATGATTTAGAGCACGCACGGTCGGCCTTCTGGTAGGTTACAACTTCCCTTCCTTTAGATTGAGCTTGTGTAATACCCTAAGTTTCCAAAGAACTTAAAAATGAAGAACTCACCTGAAGACAGTGACCTACGGAGGCCACCTACAGGCCGTAGATGGATTGACGGGCCGTAGGTGGGGACCGTCAATGGCACTGTGAACTTTCAGGATTTCCAAGTTTCTGAACTTTGACCTACAGAATAGCAGGACGGTTCGTAGTTCAATTGACGGGCCATAGATGGGTTCCATAGATGCCTTCCAGACTTTGCCAAATTTTCAGCTAAAAATGAACTTTCTGAATCAATTGACGAAAGAGCAGGACGGTCCGTCAATTGATGTACGGACCATAGATCCTGTCCGTCGATTGGCCCCGTAAGTTTTTAATTAAGGGCTTTTTGGTCTTTTACCTAATTATTTACCTATTAAGCTAAGTCTGCTATAGCCTTAATCTAAGACATATAAATACTTTCTAAGCCTAATTTCTTTCATTCTAATTCATTCCTAAACTCTCCTTTCTCTAAAAGAAACTCTCTCAACTCTCAAGGAAGAAGAAGAAAGCTTGAATCCTCCATTGAAGAACTTCAATCTTCTCCAATTTCTTGTGGATTGCTTTGAGGTATGATAGTGTTCACCATTAGGAGTCCTTTCCTCCAATGGGCCCTCCCTCTTCTTCATGATTTTTAAAGGTTTACTCTAACCCAATTGAATTAGGGTTTTGATCAATCATTGTGGGTTCTTCAATTATGATTTCAATTGTTGATTTTATGATTCATAGTGCACGATCTAGCGTGATAAAGTAACTTAGTGCATGAATTAACGTGAATTACATGATTTGATGTAAAGATTGCATGACTTGATAATCCCCATGATCCCAAGAAAAATCTCCCCAATTTGATAATCTACGCTTTGATTGTTGGGTTGAGCTATGAATTTATGAAGTTTATGACATCTTTATGAAACTAAGCATGAATTATGAATGAATTGAGGATAATCCTATGAATTTAGCATGATCAATTCAAAAGCATGATTTTCCTCTATTATGTGAGTTCCTTCAAGTATGTGTAAATTGTCTTAATTATGGCTTTCTAAGCATGAGCTTGCATGATATGAGTTGAAATTGCATGAACCCATATGAACTCTATGATCTATGAGCATGATGACCTAAGTAAACATAAAGCTAATGAACTTATGCATGTCTCATATGAAGTTGATGATGAATTAAGGGTGCTTTGAGAGTAAAGTACCAAAGTTATGATATGATGATGCTATGGTGGAGTAGTGAAAGGTTTTGTCACGTAATTCTCCCATTATGATAAAAGAAGAACAAAGAGGCGATAGCCCATGTTCTTAAGGAGCTATTCTAATGACGTAAGCTTGGACAAGGTCCATGGACGATGAAACGTCTATAAGCATGATTTTAGCTTGAATTGGTAACCCTAGTTGTACCTTTTCCTATTCAATGATATAAATATTTAATGACTAATCCGTGGAAATTATGCTTAGCACCGAGTGGATATTGATATGGAAGCCCTCCGGTTAGTAGAGGCCGGGTCTTCTAGTGAGAGCTCTCCCGTTAGTAGAGGCTGTGTTTTCTAGATGGAGCTCTCCTGTTAGTTGAGGCTGAGTCTCCTAAAGCGATCTCTATCCCATAAATTATGTTGCCACCATAGGATGTTGTCTTTAAGTAGAAATTAACTAGTGGATCCACATAAGCTAAGAAGTTCATGGTCTTACCTTGGCAAGTAGGACACCTCTTTTCTGTGTGCGGTAGACACCGGATTCGATGTTGATAGCTCACATGATCTTACATGTCGGTTAAGGCTATTCCCCACAAGTTAATGAACAAGTGTTCTCATGATGAAGTGAAGAAAAGAAAGAAAGATGATTTAGGTTGCTTTTGCCTTGGTATATGCTTTATGTTTCATGTTTATCACGTTTTAAGTTTTTCCATTTCATGTCATGATTATATGTCGCTCTAGCATGATTTTCGTGTTTATGTGCATTGCTATCATACTTAGTACTTAATTGTGCTAACACATACTTTTGTCTACATTAACTTCTTTGGTGTAGGACGTGACGATTCACCATCCACTCGTGGCTAGAGCTTGATTAGAGATTTGATAAAAGACTTGGTGAGTCCTCATCCATCCGAGGACACAACCTAGTTCTTATTTCCTTTCATGTATTTTCATTTCAGTTTCAGATTTGTATTGGGTTACGTCCCAGACCTTGTTCTTTATATTAGATTTGCTTTGACATATGAGATGTAGACTTCCACTGTTTCTTTTGAAAGCTCTGATATGAAATCTATTTTGAACCCTTTATTCTCTATTATCTTGTATGGAATGTATGCTAAGGGCTTGTATGAGGCCTCTCGGGGTCTTGTACGCTATGTCACATCTAAGGGGGTACCTTGGGTCATGACAGTTTGAATGTGTAAATGCATGATGAATTGTGTGAATGTGGGGTGGGAAGCTAGTATTTCTGCTCTTCTTCTTTGAATTCTTGATTAGGGTTGAATTTTGGGCTATTTTTAGGGGTTAGTACCATGCTATTGGAAGGGTTGTGTATTTGTTGTTGCATGTGACTTATCTGGTTGGTTGTTTATTTGTGTTTGAGTATATCTTTTGCCTTAGTCTAGGGTAGGATAGTGTTGCCATAGACCCATGCATCTGGCTGACTTTGGTATGTATCCGACGTCGATTCACATGGACTTGTGATGAGTGGGTGATTTTCACTCATTTAGAGTCCTTTTCTTGGTGATTTTGTGGTATTTAAGTAAAGAAAGAGGCTGATTTTCCTTTAAATGTGGTTGTTTCAGGTACATGTTGGTTAAAAAGGAGCTTTGATGAAAAAGAATGGAAATTGGGGCAAAATAGGGCTAAAAACATGGACTTTGGAATTGGTAGTGAAGTGCTCTCCGCGAATGCGGAGAGCAGGGTGCGACCGCGGAGTGCAAGCCAACTGTGAGGCGCGAACATGGGAAGCCTGCGTGAATGCGGAGTGCATTCATGTCGAGTATCATGATCGTGGAGAAAAATTATACTGAGCTCCGCGAAGGCAGAGCTACCTCCGTGAACGCGGAGAAGAAATGTGACTGGTGCCTGGGTAGTTCTGGAAATTCACATTTGGGCCCTAATTCACCATATACACTGATTCACAACCATTTGAGAGGATACCATTGGAACATTGGATAGAACACAGAAAATAGAGAAGAAGAACTTGGGGATTGAGGCTTGGGCATAGCTTTGAAGGCAAGAATCCTCAACAAACACCATTACAGTAAAGATTGTGAGCTTGGGTTGTAACTATTCTTCACCTTTCTTAAACTCTTTGCTTTCTAATGGTGAATTTTTGGTGTTAATTGTTGATTAGAGATTCATAGGAAAGACTATCCTTTATGCCATGACTCTCTAATGGCACTATAGACGTTAGATCACCAACACATTTCTTCAATAATGAGACATGGAAAATCGGATGCACCTATGCCAAATCATTAGGCAAGTCATGTTCATAAGTGACCTTACCAACACGTCTCAAAATTTGATATGGCCCACATAATGGGGACTAAGTTTCCCTTTCTTTCCAAACCTGATTACACCCTTCAAGGGTGAAATTTTCAAGTAGACCCAGTCATTAACATCAAATTCTGAATCCTCCTTCTCGCATCGGCATATGACTATTGTCGACTTTGAGCCATTTTCAACATTTCTCTAATAAGCCGAACATTCTCCGTAGCCTCATGTACCAATTTGGGACCTATCAATGAAACTTCACCAACTTCAAACCAACCTATAAGAGATCTACACTTCCTACCATAGAGAGCATCAAATGGAGCCATACCAATACTCAAGTATAGCTATTATTGTATGCAAACTCAATCAAAGGCAAATGATCATCCCAATTACCCTTGAAATCAATCACACAAGCTCTCAACATATCTTCCAAAGCTTGGATAGTACATTCCGCTTGCCCATCGGTTTGGGGATAAAGGCCGTACTAAACTTGACACGAGTACCAAGGCCTATTTGGAATGATGTCCAAAATTAGGAAGTGAATTGGGCACCATGATCGGAGATAATGGATAGGGGCACTCCATGCAACCTAACCATTTCCCTCCAATAAAACTTAGCATAGTTTTCCGCTGATTAAGAAACCTTGACGGGAATGAAATGGGCTGATTTCTTCATACGATCTACAATCACCCAAATCGAATCAGATTGCCGCCGGGTGCGTGGTAAACCAACAACAAAGTCCACATTCGAATCTTCCCACTTCCAAGTAGAAATACTAATGTCTTGGGACAAACCTCCCGGCTTTTGGTGCTCAACTTTCACTTGTTGACAATTAGGATATTTAACCACCGATTCCATAATATCCCTCTTCATCCCATTCCACCAATTGATCTCCCGCAAATCACGGTACATCTTGGTGGCTCCAGGGTAAATGGAGTATTGAGAACCATGGGCTTTCGTTAAAATTTGTCCTCTTAAGTCATTTACATCGGGAATACATAAATGACCTTGATATCTAAGTACTCCATCTCCCCCTTGAGAGAAAGCCTCAATGGATTTCTTTAGCACCACTTCCTTCAATTCAACCAAAATAGGATCAAGATCTTGTTTAGCCTTCACATCATGCACAAAAGACGATTCGGAACCATTATGAACCATAACACCACTTTAAGTGGAATCAACCAATCGAAAACCCAATCGGGCAAATCCATGAACATCCTGAACCAATTCTTTCTTACCATCCTCAACATGAACCACGGTACCCATCAATCCGACTAAGAGTATCCGCCACCACATTAGCCTTACCAAGGTGATAAAGGACACTCATGTCATAGTCCTTTAACAACTCAAGCCACCTTCTTTGGCGAAGATTGAGATCTTTTAGTTTGAACACATATTGTAGACTCTTACGGTCGGTAAAGACGTCAGCATGCACACCATACAAATAATGCCTCCATATCTTTAGAGAAAACACAACCGCCACTAGTTCTAAGTCATGGGTAGGATAGTTTTTTTCATGAGTCTTAAGTTGCCTTGAAGCATAAGCAATAACTTTCCCATTTTGCATAAGCACACACCCTAACCCAATTCTTGAAGCATCGCAATAAACCACAAATCCATCGAATCCTTCTGGTAAGGTCAACACTGGAACCGAGGTAAGTCTATCTTTCAACTCTTGAATACTCTTTTCACATGCTTAGAACCAAGTAAACTTAACCTTCTTTTAAGTCAAAGCCGTTAATGGAGAAGCAATCGAAGAAAACCCTTCAACAAATCTCCTATAGTAACCGGCTAAACCCAAGAAACTACAAATATCCGAAGGTGATAGAGGTCTAGGCCAATTGCTAACCGCATCCGTCTTCTTAGGATCCACCTCAATACCTTTACCAGAGACAATGTGACCAAGGAAAGCCATGGACCTTAGCAAAAACTCACATTTATCAAACATAGCAAAGAGTTGTTGTTCCTTGAGGACTTGCAACGCAATCCTCAAATGATTGGCATGCTCATCCTCACTCCTTGAGTAAATCAAAATATCATCTATGAACACAATTACTAATATATCAAGGTATTGTCTAAACACCCTATTCATCAAATCCGTAAATGAAGCCGGAGCATTCATCAAACCAAAGGGCATCACTAAAAATTCATAATGCCCATATCTAGTCCGGACAGCCGTCTTGGAGTGTCATCTTCCTTCATCCTCAATTGGTGATAACCCGAGAGAAGATCAATCTTAAAGAAGTAACTTGCCCCTTGGAGTTGATTAAACAAATCATCTATTCTCGGAAGAGGATACTTATTCTTAATGGTAACCTTGTTCAATTGGCGATAGTCAGTACACATATGGAGTGAATCATCTTTCTTCCTTACAAACAGATCGGAGCACCCCCATGGAGAAATACTTGGTCAGATGAAACCCTTATCCAACAAGTCTTTCAATTGATCCTTTAGTTCCTTAAGTTCTACCGAAGTCATTCTATAAGGAGGAATAGAGATAGGTTGTGTATCGGGGAGAAGGTCAATACCGAATTCTATTTCCCTTTCGAGAGAAATATCGGGAAACACTTCCGGAAATGCATTAGCAAAAGGGACAAACTCAAGATTAGGGATTTCAGAATCCACATACCTAACCCTGACAAGATGATATATGCAACCCTTAGAGATCATCTTTCTAGCTTTTAGACAAGAAACAAATTGACCTTTAAGCATAGAATTTCCCCCCTTCCACTCTAAGATAGGCTCATTTGGAAATTTAAACTTGACCACACGGGTTCTACAATCAAGAGAAGCATAGAAAGAATGCAACCAGTCCATTCTAAGAATAACATCAAAATCCAACATATCAAGCTCTACAAGATCAACATGAGTGACCCTATGGAATAAGGAGATGGGACAATTTCTATAGACTCTCTTAGCCACAATATGTTCACCAATCAGAGTAGAGACACAAAAAAGATCTAACAACACATCCGGAACAACATCAAACCTCATAGCCACATATGGCGTCACAAAAGGCACAGTAGCACCGAGATCAAGCAAAGAAAAAACATCAAAGTGAAAGACTTTCAACATGCCAGTGACCACATCGGGAGAACCCTCTTGATCATGGCAAGCTTGAAGTGCATAGAATTGGTTTTTCTTTTGATTTCCACTAGAGCCCGATAGATATTGAGGTTGAGTCCATCGACGATTATCTCCCTCCTTCTTAGCCGCTAAGGGACAATCCCTTATCTTGCGGTCTTTCTTGCCACAACCAAAGCATGTATTAGAACCGGCTAGACAATAGCCCTCATATTTCCTTCCACACTTTGCACGAGTAGTCGATGAGAATCCACCACCATTTCCTCCTTGAGGCTTAGGGTTAGACACCCCATCTTTGTTAAACCTAGGTGTTGAGGCTTAGGGTTAGACACCCCATCTTTGTTGAACCTAGGTGGAGCATTGGAGGAACCTTGACCGAAAAACCTTCGTCGAGACTTAAAATTACCATGTCCATCGGACCTTGAATGTGAAAAATTACCATCACCAGTCTTAGCCCTCTTTGCCTCTCTAGACTTTTCCTTGAGTTTCTCATCTTCTATATGTTGAGCATGCACCATGAGACAAGAAATATCCATGTCATTGACAGGCATAGCGGTACGACACTCTTTGACCACCAGTTCGAACACTCCTCAAAATGAACTTGCTCATTCTTGCCCTAGGATCGGTAACCATAGTAGGAGCATATCGAGTCAATTTGTGAAATTCAAAGTATAATCCTTCACACTCATGCTTCCTTGACAAAGATTGATAAATTCTAGCACCTTTGCCTCCCTCATCTCAAGGGGAAAGAACCTATCAAGAAAGGAAACCTTGAATTTCTCCCAATCAAGAGGACGCACATTAACCGCCCTCTCATCTTCCATTGTTCATACAACACTTGGGCCACACCCTTAAGTTGATAAGCGGCCAACTCCGCCTTTTCCTCCGGTGTCACACCCATGATCATCAACACCTTATAAACCTCATCAATAAACTCTTGAGGATCTTCGTCAACCTTAGAGCCATGAAACTCCGGAGGATTCATCCTTGTGAAGTCCCTCACTCTAGATGCCGTCATACCCACATTTGGGTTCACGGGAGTCACAACCTCCCTATTGGTTTGAGCTATCACTGCTTGAGCCAACATTTGAAAAGTAGCCCTAAACTCCATATTAGTCAGTTGTTCGGCCAAAGGGTCAGTCGAAACTTGAGGAGCTTAAGGAGGAGCTTCTTGTCCCACATTCTCTCCCATATTTCTTCTAGCATAAGCTCTTCGAGTAGCCATATCCTGAAACGCATAGGATAGGGATTAGGAGAGAAAGACCTATGAGTTTAAACTCTATCGTACGACTTAAGAGTAATGAAAGAAGTGGAATTTCCTAAGCATCTTGTAGCTTCTCATTCATAAATGTGATGCGCTTCACACTAACGAACAAGACTCTACTCGACGTGGCTTGTGAGACATCCTAGGACCTTTCTAAACCTTGTGCTCTGAATACCAAGTTTTTCACAACCCAAGGTACACCCTAGATGTTACATGGAGTACAAGACCCCGAAATACCTCATACAAGCCACTTAGAATGCATAGACAAGATAATACAAATCAAGAGTTCATAAAAACCAAGTTTCAAATCATAAGACTTTTATAAAATGAAGGGGAAGTCTATATAGTCTCAAGCCATCTATTACATCAAGAGTGACGGGGACGTAACCCACACATCACGAACAAGAGTCTAGAATAGAAAGACATAAAAGAAATGAAAGAGTCTCGGTCCTCGAAGCATGAGGACTCACCAATCTTCAAGAATCCTTCAACTAGGCTCTAGCCACAAATCGATGGAGAAGAATCGTCACGCCCTACATTAACAAGTCAATATAGGTAAGAGTATGCGTTAGTACAATCAAGTACCAAGTATGATAGAAATGCACAAAATCACTTAAACATGCTAAAATGGGACATTTACATAACATGCAATGACCAAGCTAAAACATGGAAAAGAGTTAGAAACATAAGTCATAAACCATGGTCAAGCAAGCTAAACATCTTTATATTACAAGTGAAATATCTTCAAAAGCACTTTAGTTCATTATTGTGGGAGATTAGCCTTAACCGACATGTAAAACCATGTGAGCTATCAACATGGAATCCGGTGTCTACCCTACACCGAAAAGTGGTGTCCTACTTGCCAAGGTAAGACCATAAACTTCTAGCTTACGTGGATCCACTAGCGAATGTCTATCTAGACAAACCTATGGTGGCACATAGTTTATGGGACATGGGTAATCGCCACTTGTCCACTCGATGCTAAGCATAATTCCCATGGATTAGACATAGTTCAATTATCATAAGTAGTCATGGATAATCGCCTCTTGTCTAACATTAGTCATAAGTTCATTATTAGTAGGCATGGGTGATCGCCTCTTGTCTACATTAGGGAACATGGGTGATCACCTCTTGTCCCTTCATTAGAATAGCTCCTTAGTCAACGATTCAAGTTTAGTTGAGCAAACCTTTCAACAAGTTATGAATCCTTTATGTGAAAAAATCCTTTCACATTCATAGTGTGAGCAATATGTGAGAAACCCTTTCACAACTCAACAACAACATCAATTATTCTTCAATCTCAAAGCAAGTCTTAACTCATCATTTAGTTCATAATTGAACATGCATACTTTCATAAAACCCATCTTTGCATCATTCATCAACTCATCATGAATCATAGCTTTAGAAATCATTAAAACATGCATGGGTTCATATAAACTTCGTTAAAATCCATCTTCTTCATAATTCAACCCATCATCAATTTATAAATCTAAAAATTGGGAGACTTCACATGGGTTCATGGGGATTCATATTAAAACATGCAATTGAACTCAATTCATACTTAGAAAACAATAATTGAAAGTAATTTTATCATAATTGCAAGAACCTACATCATGGAAGAAAACCCTTAATTCAAATTGGGAATTTGATACTTGAAATTTGAAAATTTTAAGGACTCTATAGAGGAAAGGGCTCCATGGATGAAAACTATCATACCTTGGGTTCAAAGCCTTAAGTAAATGGGGAATGGAAGCTTGATTTCTTGAACCCTAGCTTGACTCCTTCTTTTTCTTCTTCTAACTTCTAGAGAGAGAATTATTTTGGGTGAGGAGAGTTTGGGGAATGGTTTGGAAAGGGTAGATTTTAGGATTAAAAGGGTTTATATAGTGTTAGGAAGGGTAAGAAACCGACCTAATTGAGTAAATAAGTCATTGGGTGAAAAGACCAAATGATCCCTACAAATATTTAGGTCACACTAGTTGTCCCAAATAATTTTTCACAAAATTCTTCCCCTAGGCAGTAGCACCTACGGCTCCCACCCCCCTTGGCCTACGAATGGTAGGTCAACCAACGAATAGAAGGTCAAGTAGTAGGTCACACTAATTTTAAAATATTGAATTTTTTTGTTCTTTTCAAATCCAGGGTGTTACACCCAAAGCCCTAAGAAATTCTAAACCCTAAAACTTAAGAAATCCTAAACCTTAAAAAACCTTCAACCCTAAAACCCCCCAAAAAACCTTTAAAAAGTTAAACCTTTAAAAACTCTAGAAAAAATCTTAAAACATTTAAAGACCCTAAACCTTAAAAACCCTAAATCTAAAAAACACTAAAATACCCTAAACCTTAAACCATAAACACTAAAAAATCCTAAAAACTCTAAGTCAAAAACCCAAAACCCTAAACGTTAAATCCAAAGAAATACTAAACCCTAGAAAACCCTAAAAAACCCTAAACCCTAAGAAACCTTAAGAAATCCTAAACCCTATAAAATCCTAAACAATCTTAATAAATCCTATACCTAAAAAACCCTAAACCCTAAACCCTATAAACACTTAAAAAACCTAAACCTAAAACCCTAAACCCTAACAAACCCTAAGAAAACCTAAACCCTAAACCTTGAATCCTAAGAAACCCTAAAGAAACATTAAAAACTCGAAATATGAAAACCCTAAAACACCCTAAAAACCCTAAATCTTAAACCCTAAACCTAAAATATTCTAAAAAAACCCTAAACACAAAAAACTCTTAAAACCCTAAAACACCCTAAAACCCTTTAAAACCTTTAAAAACCCTAAACCTAAAAAACCTGAAACCAAAACTTGAACCTAAAACCCTAATACCCTAAACCCTACTAAACCCAAAACACTAAACCCTAAAACCTAAGAAACCCTAAAAATATTTAAAAACCTGTAATGACCCTCCAGGTCATTTTCTCCAATTTCTGATCTTTTAAGCGTTTAGAGCTTTTTTGTAGCGATCCCAAGTCACTTATGACTTGGTGGCACTGAATGTTCGGTCGCTTGGTCGTTCATTTGGTTTTATGCTCGTTTTCCTATTTTGGAGCTTTTAAAACTTGAAAAGTTAATTTTGGTCATAACCTCAGATAAACAGGCTCCAAATGGAATTTTCACGGCTTCATCAGCTCTAGAACGGCCAAATTAGGCTAGTAGCATGCTTGATCCGAGTCCCAAGGCTTCCGGTGACTTTGGGTCCATTTGGCACTTTAACCTCTGAAATTTAGCCCAAGGTTGACTTTGGTCAACATTCTTGGTAAACGCATTCGGATGGGAATTTCGTCAGCGCGATTAGTTCTGGATTGCTGATTTTGGTCTAGAACGACCCTTTGTGCTCTTCCTGAGGGTTCCGGTCTAATTCTAAGGCCCTTTGCAGAAGTTGGCTAAAATGGTGCTTGGGATGTGGGACCCAATGTTTGTCAAACTCACCTCATATGGAAATTCCGACTGGGCCATTGAGTTTGGAACGTCAAATTTGATGGGGTAGCATCTCTCATTTGCATGCACGGGGTTCCGAATGAATCCCGAGCACCCCATCAGAGTTTTGACCAAAGCCAAAACCAACTGGTGCACAGCTGGTGTTGCAGGACTCTTTTGGCCTTCGCGTTCATGGTCCAGTAGCCGCATTCATGGAGCTCAGGGTCTCCTCTCTCCACGTTCACGCAGGTACAGGATCCCCTTCTCTGCGTTCAAATGAGGTCTCTACGTTCGCGGAAGTCTAGTTCTTCTTCCTCCGCGTTCGCGGAGGTCTGTGGTGTCTAGTCCTTTTAAATAAAAGGACAGATGCGACTTAGAGTGTTATAAGTTTTCATTTCGTAATTTTTCTCTCGTTTCTCGTCGGATTTTGATGATTCAAAATCTGGTGTGTTCGGGTTTGTGTTGGCTTTGTGGGTGGCTATCCAGAGAGCGTTGGAAGGTCACCAATTGTGGTCAGTTTGCATCGTAAGTGGCTGCCTTAGTTTCTTTAAATTGTAAGTTTTGCATGTTGTGCTTGATGGCTATTTCAAGCTCTGAATTGTGTTCCGTTTTGGAACACAAGTTAGGGGGAGGGTTTGGGGCCTTTTTACATTGTTAATTTCGAGATTCCCGGCGAGGGTCCCACAATCCCATTTTAAACCTTATTTTGGGTCCATCTCTGATTATTGCGATTTTTGTGTCAAGACATCCGTAATGATGTTGTGATCAATATTTTGATAGCGTGGCGGCGATTGGAGGTGATTCTTAAAGGCGGAGCTTCAATTGGGTAGATTCAGAGCGCGCGTGATCTGCTTCGAGGTAGGCTACGGTCTCCCACTTTGACTGAGCTTATTAGATATCGTTTAGTATATATTGCATATGATTTAGGACGGTATTTGCAGAGTATAGGATTTGCCTCCTTATATATCTCATTTTCTTGACTTCGATTGAACCTTAGACTAGGATAGTGTTGTGAAATCCTTAGATAGGCTATGGGCTTTTGTAGTGCTATTTGCTTAGTGTTATTATCCTTATTTAAGATTGGTATTGGTAGCCTTAGGCTAGGTTTGGGCCTTAGATGATTTATCTTGTGATGTACTGCCCTTATCGCTAGGCGTAGCTCCAGGTAGGGCTTGTTATGGATGGTGTACCTTGTGTTAGTGCCTGAGACCTCTGAGGCTCGTCGGGGCCATAGGTTTGGATTAATTGTGCTCGTTGGGAGCTGAGATGGCATATTTTGAGGTAAGGCATCGATTCTAGAGATATTTCTCCCCCTATTTTGATTCTGAGCTATCTCATGATTACTGCGTTTTCTAATTAGTGGTAGGCCTGCGATGCCTTATTGTCAATTTTCTATTGTTGGGACCGAGGTAGTATTTGAGGAGCGATTGGATCCCATGTTAGATTTCCTTTCCTTGGTAATGTGGTATGATTTGGTTTTACCTTTCTGATTGTGTGTACCATGTTTGAATGTTGGTGATGGCATGATTGCACTGATAAAGCATTTTCACTTGTTTGTGGTACGATCCCATTGATTTCGTTAGATTGTAAAACTATTTTTAGAGGACATTCTCACACTTTTCCTATTTTCTAAAACTAGTTTTTAACGGAAGTCGTACCACCCGGACTACTTTGATAAACTTATTTTGAAACTCATGAGGCATCGAGAACGTACTCCTTTTATATTGGCAGTATCAGAGGCATCAGGGATGCACTCAGTTTTTATGGATATCTGGTACGGCGTCGCCCTTTTACTACATCGGCTTGGCCACTCACTCTCTGGTACCACTACGGGGATGCTATGTGTTATGTATAAGACCTGGTTCAGGCCCAGGTAGTGTATAAGAACTACCCGCGTCCCCTATGGACCCCTTTGGCCGGTGCACCACCAAACTGGATTAGGGAGCTACATGGGTCCCACCTGGCAGGACGGGGGCCGGGGTGGGTTTATACGCTTGGTTGTGGATGATCTTTGAGAGCCACCAATGATGTTACTGGTTTTTACTACAAACTTGCATTCATTAGCATCATCTATCACCAGTATACTTGTTTGCTATTTGGTCCCCCGATATATGGGGGCCGGGGGTATGTTTGTTGTTTGTACCTTTCGGAGGGTATGGGCGTCCGATTGGTTATTGTTTGATTATAGTCATTGTTATATTTGTAGATGATCTTCAGGGTGTCTTGGATTTGTTATTGGTACTTCCTGCTAGGTTCAGTTGGATTAGTTCTTAGGTGATTAGTGGTGGTAGTAAGTATTTCCTTCTTGATTAGTTGACTCCTACAGTGCTCTCTTATTGTAAATAAGTTATGGCTTGCGTTTGCAGGTGCATTCTTGATTCTGTTTCCTTTTTTCTCGTATCCTAGCTCTTCACCCTTATTACCTACTTTACCTTGTGATAAGATCCTATTTAGTTACTTGTGTTGTTACTGCCTTGCTTATATGTTATTCATACTTGCTTTATCTGTGGAGCTTAGTAGGTCTGCCTACTGAGTACCATTCGTTTGGCGCTCATACTACACTTCTGCACCCTGCAGATCATAGTACGGTTATCGCCGGTGATTAGTCCTGGTGCGGAGCAACTTGCATTGAGAGATTGGGTGAACTCCTAGCATCCAGAGTTGCCAATTTCCATCTATTTTGGGCTAGGACTAGACTTTACTTGCTTTCGAAGACTGTCATTATCGATTTTGTATTTGCAAAAGCTTTGTACTTTTGTTTTGTTTAGATGCTCGATTACTGACTGATGCCAGGTCTTGGAGACGGTTCCTTGGATTTATATATGTTGATTCCTCTTTCTTCTCTTTTTATTCGTTAGTTCCTCTTTCCATTGATAGCCCGCTGCTTCTGGTTCCAAACTATGGGTTAGGCTTACCTATTGGTGGGATGTAGTAGGTGCCATCATGACTTGAGGAATCACGTCATGAAAAGTTTGTATCATAGCTTAGGTTGACTGGAATCGTTGGTATGAGAGCAAATGCCTAGTAGAGTCCTGCGGATTGGTGCGTTGATGTCTGTATCTTATCTTCGGGAGGCTATAGGGCATTCTTAGAAAATTGTGTTTTTGACTCTGTATTGTGTGTTTTCATTTTGAATAACCTTTAAAAATGCTTCTTTGGAATCCTATCTCTCTTTAGATGGATAGAACAAGGTATTTGATAGGCGTGGACGGAGCGTCGGCACATTCTACCGGAGGTTCAACACTTGGTTAGGCTACAAGGTCTCACTTAGGCCTAGACCCTGAGGTCCGAGGTGTTCTTCAGTAGACAGAGAGTTTGGGGGTGGCCCAGGCTCCGATAGATTCATTGGCTACCTTGGCTCCTCGAGGTTTAGTGTTAGGAGGCTCGAGTTCCTTTGGGTTACCCCACCGGTAGGTGCGGTTCTTGGTGCAATGGGTAATGCTCGGGACAGTGTTGGGTCGGGTAGTCCTCAGTAGGGTTCGTCATCGGTATCTTAGAATGTATTGGGATTTCTTGGATGGGCAGGGATTAACCCCGCATTATCCCCTATGGATCGGGATATGAGTTAGGAGTTCGTCAAGGGGTATGTCATTGCCACCCTGTTTGGCGTCAGAGCATATGATAGAGGTGGGGTCTACCTTTCTCCAAATTTTCATCCATGTGAGGGCAGTGGAGCAGGCATGCCTTGAGGTGTACGGAGGAAGCAGCTAGAGGGCGAGGCAGGGGATAGCCACAGTAGGCCCCGTTCTAGGCCTAGAGATCCTCATGATAGGTTCCGTCATAGGTTCCAGCAGGGTCAGTCTAGCCGGCCTGTTCAGGTGGCATTACATGCTTCTAGGGGTAGCCAACACCATCAGGGTGGTCCCAACACGGGCCTGAGTTTGAGAGGTTCATATTCGGGTTCTGCAGGCCGTAGTGGCCGACTTCTTACGGCTTATTTTTCTTAGGGCTATTATGAATGCGGTGACCTAGACCACTAGTCCAGGGATTGCCCCAAGCGAGTGTTACTTATCTAGACACATATGGCTTCTTTTACTCCCCAGGCTAGAGTGGTTAGGCCTTGTTGTATCTTTGGAGAACTTGGCCACCGATCTAGAGAGTGTCCCCGACGTGGGACTATTGCACGGTATGCTTAGTCGGGTCAGTATCATGGGTTTATGTCATCTCCAGTCAGAGGTAGTGCTCGAGGTGGTGCTGATAGTACTTCAGGTGTTCAAGTCGCGGTTAGTCACGATCTGTTCTGTGCTTCTACAAGTCTGTCGGAGGTCGAGGATCCAGGTATCGGTCATATTTGCTCGATCTCCTTGTTTTGCTTTGCATTGCTCATATTGTGTGATTTTGGGGTTTTCATACCCATGCTTGCTTATTTGACTTATTGTTTATCTCATAACTATTGCGGCCGCCTTATCTGGGATTGTGTATGAGTTTTTAGCTCCGTAGTTGATTTCTTTTAGTAGTGGATCGACTAGGTCGGATTCCTTTATCTGAGAGTAGTGGTTGAGTAACACCCCATGTCTTTCCCTCTATGATTCTGTTGGGAGTTTGTGGCCGGGCTAGTTTGCTTTCCCTTTTGGTCCTCCTTACTAATTATTGTAGTTGTGGTGCCGATCCTTGCTAGAGTGGTGGTTAGACTAGCTCTATTAGCTCTTGGAGTTGTGTTGTTACTTCTAGTTGGCTTAGAAGGTTGCCCTAGTTGCGTGCCGTCCCGTTGGACTAGTGGTTGAATGGCTCTTCTTACCTTTGTGTGTATCTAGTGTTTCCTTGA
Organism: Solanum appendiculatum; assembly: GCA_018342035.1. NCBI lineage: Eukaryota > Viridiplantae > Streptophyta > Magnoliopsida > Solanales > Solanaceae > Solanum > Solanum appendiculatum. Next base: position 1,461,647 of record JAGDQO010000439.1, on the reverse strand, counting down.
TTAGTATTTCTCTCCTGCCATTCTAGTTTTCTTGGCTTAGACGACTATCTTTGTTTCTTGGCATTGTTGGGTTCGTAGCTGAAAGGATTGTTGTTGAGGTAGTATGTGAATGAAGGTATAGCATCTTCAGAGTTGTGGTGGATCCCGCTTGTCGATCCTTCCCTATGCCTTATCAGTATTTTCAGTCCTAAGGCTTTAAAGTTGAGGTTTGCTCCCTTTTACCTACCTGGTTGATTTCTTTGTGGCATTCTTGGTGTTTGGGTTTATTGGTGGTTGAAAGATTTGTGGCAATTGGAGTTGCGAGGAAGGTGGAACAGCCTTCTGTGGTGTTGCAGTAATCCTAGTTGGCCGTCTATTCCCGTTTGCCTTAGTCTTGTTCTCAGTTGCAAAGTTGTGGTCTGTTCATTCAATATTTTGAAGCTTTCTTTTTCGAAGGTTTTGGCTCTTGACCACAACTAGTTGGGATTTGGAAAGGGTGATGTCTTGTTGCACCTTGTTGTTGTTGTGGTTGGTTCTTTATAGTTGAGTTGGTAGCTCTCGAGGTCTTGGTTGTGTTTTGGAGATGGATGGGTGGTGTTCCTTGGTGGGTACAAACTTTAGCTTCTGTTGGAGAATTAAAGGTTGCTTAGAAGGTTCGTCATCCGGGATGGGGTCTAAGTAATTCGTGAAATGTGAGATTTTGAATTTGTTCAAGATAGAAGGTTTGCTTTTAGCATATTGGGTGTCTTATTGTGTTCCTTTATGGGGGTTGGTTCCCTTAGACCATTATCGATCGATTGACTATGTTTCATCCCTGCCTATTGGCTTGGTTTCCCTTGGACTTTGATGGTTGGATCAGATTTCCACTCACTGAGTAGTTGTGGGCATACGGTGTTGGTATTTTGAAAGTTTCTATGGTAAGAGTAAGTCACTGGAGCTGGGCTCAGTGTAGCCTTGTCGTTCATTGGATGATCGCCTTTGTGAGTAGAGGGTTAGTTTCAGGAGGTTGAACATCGGCTTGGATGGTAGGTTTTTTTTTTGAAGTTGAGATTGGAATTTTGGGCCATGCCCTGGGTTGAGTTTCTTATGTTGGCGGGGGTCGCTCCCCGATGTTCAGATAGAATATGTAACCCTTTCGAGGTTGGTGTTGTATAGTTCTGTAAGAAAGTTTCAGATGGTGTTGGAGTTATTCAGGATGGCCAAGGACTGGCAGAACGCACTTGGTGGCTAAACGAAGATGGATTTGAAACATAAGGCAAGTATTTTCAATTATGAGCTGAGTTGCATCTGCCATGGTCTTGTGTTTCTCATTTCGGTGGTTTCGGTGTGGTTTTGGTTTTACTCATATGAACCTGGTGTTTTCTGTCAAAATTGGGTTAATTGAGCCAGAGTTGAAGCTCAAAAGGGAAAAGGAGGAGCTTTTGGAGTTTGAAGTGAATTTGAGAATTTCCCCCTAAGCCTGAGTTCCGTGTTAGCTTTGCTCAAGCTATGAGGGTGTCTGAGGGTCTGGCAGAGCATACGGTCCCTGTATCCTCGCCTTTTGGTGTCTTCAGATTGTAACTATTCTTCTACTTTCGTTGATGAAAGTCCTTTTAGTAGTGGATGCTGTAATGACCCTCAAGGTCATTTTCTCCATTTTTCGATCCTCTCAGCATTAGGGGCTTTTCTCTAGCAACCCCAAGTCATTTATGACTTGCTGGCACTGACTGTTCAGTCGCCTGGTCGTTTATTTTGATTTTATGCCCATTTTCCTATTTTAGAGTTTTTAAAACTTGAAAAGTTGATTTCGGTCATAACCTCATGTAAACGGCCTCAAAATGGAATTCTGACAGTTCCATTAGCTCCGGAGCGGCAAAATTAGGCTAGTAGCATGCTTGGCTTGAGCCCCGAGGCTTCTGGTGTGACTTTGGGTCTATTTGGTGCGTTAGCCTTTGAAATTTGATCCAAGGTTGACTTTGGTCAACATTCTTGGTAAACGTGCTCAAATGGGAATTCCACCAGCACTATTAGTTACGGAATGTCGAGTTTGGTTTAGAACGACCCTTCTGTGCTTCTCGAGGGTTTTGGTCTAATTCTGAGGCCCTATACAGATGTTGGCTAAAATGGCGCTTGGGATGCGGGAACCACTTTTCATCGAAATGACCTCGTATGGAAATTACAACTGCTCCATTTAGTCCGGAACGCCGAATTTGATGGGATTGCATATCTTGTTTGTGTGCACGGGGTTTTGAATGAATCCCGAGCGTCCCATCAGAGTTTTGACCAAATCCAAAACCAGCTGGTGCACAGAGTCTGTTGCAGACCTCTTTTGGCCTTCGCGTCCGCGGTCCAATAGTCGCGTTCACGGAGCTCAGGGTCTCCTCTCTCCGCATTCACGGAGGTTCAGAATCCCCTTCTCCGCGTTCACGTGGGGTCTCCGCATTCATAGAGGTTTGTTTCTTCTCCCTTCGTGTTCGCGGGCCTCTAGCTGCGTTCGCAGAGGTCTGAGGTGTCTTGTCCTTTTAAATAAAAGGACATACGTGGTTTACAGTGTTATAAGTTTTCATTTTGTGATTATTCCCTCGTTTCTCGTCGGATTTCAGTGATTCAAAGTCCGGTGTGTTTTTGTTTGCATTGGCTTTGTGGGTAGTTGTGTATAGATCATTGGAAGGTCTCCGATTGTGGTGAATTTGTTGTGTAAGTGGCTGCCTTAGTCTCTTTAAATTGTAAGTTTTGCATGTTGTGGTTGTTGGCTGTTTGGAGCCCTGAATTGTGTTCCATTTTGGAACACAAGTTCGTGGGAGAGTTTGGGGCCTTTTTACGAAGTTGATTTTTGGATTCCCAATGCAGGTCCCACAATCCCATTTTAGACCCGATTTTAGGTCCGTCTCTGATTATTGCAATTTTTGTGTCAAAACGTCCATAATGACGTTATGACCAATAGTTTGATAGCGTGGTGGCGATTGGAGGTGATTCTTAAAGGCAGAGCTTCAATTAGTTGAATTTGTAGCGCGCGTGATCGGCTTCGAGGTAGGATATGATCTCCCACTTTGACTGAGCTTATTAGATATCGTTTAGTATATATTGCATGTGATTTAAGATGGTATTTGCTGAGTATACGATTTTCCTTTTGATATATCTCATTTTCTTGACTCCGATTGAGCCTTATACTAGAGTAGTCTTGTCAAATCCTTAGATTAGGCTATGGGCCTTGGCTGTAATATTGGCTTAGTTTTACTATCCTTATTTAAGATTAAAATTGATGGCCTTAGGCTAGGTTTGAGCCTTAGATGATTTATCTTGTGATGTACCGCCCTTATAGCTAGGCATAGATTCTGGTAGGGCTTGTTATGGATGGTGTACCTTGTGCTTGTGTCTGGGACCTCTAAGGCTCGTCGTAGCTGCATGTTTTGCTTAGTTGTGCTCGTTGGGAGCTGAGATGGAATACTTTGGGCTAAGGCATCAATTCTAGAGATATTTCTCCTCCTATTTTTATTCTGAGCTATCTCTCAATTACTGCATTTTCTTATTAGCGGTAGGCCTGTGATGCCTTATTGTCTATTGTTGAGCCCAAGGCCGTATTCAAGGACTGATTGGATCCTAAGTGAGTTTTCCTTGCCTTGGTAGTGTGGTATGGTTTGGTTTTACCTTTCTGATTGTGTGTACCTTGTTTGGATACTGGTGATGGCATGCTTGCATTGATTGAGCACTTTCACTTGTTGTGGTACGCTCTCGTTGCTTTCGTTGGATTTAACTACAATTTTGAAAGGACATTCTCACACTTTTCCTATTTTCTAAAATAGGTTTTTAATGGGAGTCGTACCATCTGGACTGCATTGACAAATTGATTTTGAAACTCATGAGGCGTCGAGGATGTATTCCTTTTATACTGGCAGTAGAGGTATCAGGGATGCGCTCAATTTTTATGGATATCCAGCGTGGCGTGACCCTTTTTCTACATCACTCTCTGGTACCACTACAAGGATTCTATGTTTTATGTATAAGACCTGGTTCGGGCTCAGGTAGTGTAAACGGTCTACCCGCGTCCTCTATGGGCCCCTTTGGCTGGTGCACCACTGAACTGGATAAGGGAGCTACATGGGTCCCACTTGGATGGCCGGGGGCCGGGGTGGGTTTATACACTTGGTTGTGGATGATCTCTTAGAGACACCGATGATGTTACTAGTTTTTACTACAAACTTGCATTCATTAGCATCGTCTATCACTTGTATACTCTTTTGATGTTTGGTCCACCAATTTTTAAGGACTGCTGTTTGTACCTTCTGAGAGTATGGGCCTCCGGTCGGTTATTGTTTGATTATACTTATTTTTACCTTGTGTTGTATTTGTAGATGATCTTCAGGATTGTCTTGTCTGGATTTGTTATTGGTACTTCCAGCTAGGTTCAGTTAGATTAGTTCTTAGATGATTAGCGATGTTAGTCAGTATTTCGTTCTTGATTAGTTGACTCCTATAGTGCTCTCTTATTGTAAATAGGTTGTGGCTTGCATTTGCAGGTGCGTTCTTTGACTCTGTTTCCTTTTTTCTCCTATCCTAGCTCTTTACCCTTATTACCTGCTTTACCTTGTGATTAGATCCTATTTAGTTACTTGTGTTGTTCCTGCCTTGTTTATATGTTATTTATACTTGTTTTATCTGTGCAGCTCAGTAGGCCTACCATTCATTTGTTACTCATACTACACTTTTGCACCCTACAGATCATAGTACGGGTTATCACCGATGATTGGTCTTGGTGCGGAGAAGCTTGTATTCGGAGATTAGGTGAGCTCTTGGCCTCCGGAGTTGCCGATTTCCATCTATTTTGGGCTAGGACTAGTCTTTACTTGCTTTCGAAGACTGTTTGTATCTACTTTGTATTTGCAAAAGCTTTGTACTCTTATTTTGTTTAGATGCTCGATTACTGACTGATGCCAGGTCTTGGAGACGGTTCCTTGGATATATCTAGGTTGATTCCTCTTTCTTCTCTTTTTATTTGTTGGTTCCTCTTCCACTTGATAGCCCGTTGCTTTTGGTTCCGGGCTATGGGTTAGGCTTACCTACTGGTGGGCTGTAGTAGGTGTCATCATGACCTGAGAAATTGGGTCGTGACAAAACCTTAAACCTAAAAAACTCTAAAAACCACTAAACATCCTAAAAATCCAAAACTTAAAAAACTCTAAAAAAAAGTCCTAAACCCTAAACCCTAAAAACTCTAAAAACCCGTAAACCTAAAACCCCAAACCCCAAACCCCAAACCCTAAACCTTAAGAAATTTAAACCGTAAAAAAACCCTAAAACAAACCCTAAAAAACTTTTAAAATCTTAAACATAGAAAACACTATGCCCTAAACCCTAAAAAAACATAAACCTTAAACCTTAAACCCTAACCTCTAAGAAACCCTAAGCCTTAAACCATAAACCCTAAGAAACACTAAACCATAAACCTTAAACATTAGGGACAAAACCCTAAACCCTAATAAACCATAAACCCTAAAGAGCCCTAAAAACCCTTAAAACCCTAAAGCTAAAAAAACCTTTAAAACCCCACACCAAAACATCCCTAAAAACACCCCAAGTCAAAAATCCTAAATCCTAAAACCCCTAAAATAACCCCAAACCGTAAACCCTAAGAAACCATAAACCCTAAGAAACCCAAAACCCTAATAAACCTTTAAAAAATCGTAAACTTAAAAACCATAAAAATACCCTAAGCCCTAAACCTTTAATCCTAAAAACCCCTAAACCTAAAATCCTAAACCCTAAACCCTAAACCCTAAGAAACCTTAGAAACCCTAAACACTAAACCCTAAAGACCTTTAAAAACCCTAAACCTAAAAAACCCTAAAAATCCTTTAAAACCCCTAAACATAAAAAAACCTAAAACAAACCCTAAACACTAAGAAACTCTAAACTCAAAAAAACCTAAAAACCCTAAACGTAAAAGGCATTAAAAACCTTAAGCCCTAAAACCCTTTAAAAAAAAACCAAAACCCTAAGAAACCCTAAGCCCAAAAACCCTAAAAATCCTAAAACTAAAACGCCCTAAAAACTCTTAGCCCTAAAAACCATAAAAAAACCCCTAAATTTACCATTAGAAACTTAAAAAAAAAACCTAAGAAAGTCTAAACCCTAAACCCTAAGCCCATGAAACCCTAAACTCTAAACCTCGAGAAACCCTAAACCCTAAAAATTGAAAACAAATCTTTAAAAATCCTAAACCTAAAAAACCCTAAAAAAATCCTTTAAATACCCTAAAAAATCTTTTAAAACCCTAAAAAAACATAAGCTGCCCTAAATAAACTCTAAAACACGGTAAACGCTAAACCCTAAACCCTAAGAAACACTAAACGCTAAAAAACTATAAAAATCCTAAAAAAACCCTAAAACCCGATAAAAACCCTTAAAAATCCTAAACCTGAAAAACCCTAAAAACCCTAAGCCCTAAACCCTAATCCCTAAAAATCCTTAAAAACCCTAAACCCTAAGAAACCTTAAACCCTAAGAAATTCTAAAAAACTTTTAAAAACCCTAAACATAAAAAACCCTAAAAAAACCCTAAACTTAAATACACTAAGCCCTAAACCCTAAAAAACACTAAAAAAACCTAAAACCTAAAACCCTAAGTCCTAAGAAGCCATAAGAAAAACTAAAAAACCCTAAACCCTAAGAAACCCTAAACCATGAAAACCCCTAAAAATCCTATACCTAAAAACCCTAAAAACATTTTTTAAAAACCCTATATCTAAAACCCTAAACCATAAAAAACCCTAAAAACCCTAATAAATCCTAAACCTTAAAAAACCTAAAAGCCCTTTAGAAATTCTAAATCTAAAAACCCTTTAAAATCTTTAAAAACCTTAAACCTTAAAAACGCTAAAAAAACCTTTAAGAACCCTAAAAACCTTTAAAAACCCTAAACCTAAAAAACTCTAAAAAAAACACTAAACCCTAAAAAACTCTAAACCTTAAACCTTAAACCCTAAGAAATCCTAAATCCTAAATTCTAAGCCCTAAGCTTAGACAAACCCTAAACCCTAAATCCTAAGAAACCCTAAACCCTAATAAATCATAAAGCCTAAAGGCCCTAAAAACCCTTAAAAATCCTAAACTTAAAAAACCTTTAAAACCCCCAAACCAAAAAATCCCTAAAAACACCCAAAGTCAAAGATCCTAAATCCTAAAAAGCCTAAAATAATCCTAAACTGTAAACCCTAAGAAATGCTAAACCCTAAACCTTAAAAACCCTAAACCCTAATATACCTTAAAAATCATAAACCTAAAAAACCCTAAAAGTACCCTTAGCCCTAAACCCTAAACCCTAAAAAATCCTAAACCCTAAACCCTAAGAAACCTTATGAAACCCTAAACACTTAACCCTAAGAAATCCTAAACCCTAAAATACACTAAAGACCCGTAAAAATTCTAAACCTAAAAATCCCAAAAAAGCCCTAAAAACCCTAAAAAAAACCTTTAAAACCCCTAAACCTAAAAACCCTAAATCCTAAACCCTAAGAAACCCTAAACCCAAAAAAACTTCAAAAACCTTTAAAAAATCCTAAACACAAAATGCCCTAAAACCCCTAAGCCCTAAAAAACCATAAAAACCCCTAAATCCTATGAAACCCTAAACCCTAAGAAACTTTAAGAAACCCTAAGAAAGCCTAAACCCTAAATCCTAAACCTTAGGTCTTAAACCCTACACCCCAAGCCCTAAGAAACCATAAACTCTAAACCTTGAGAAACCCTAAACACTAAAAAATCAAAAAAAAATCTTTAAAAATCCTAAACCTAAAAAACCCTAAATAAATCCTTTAAAACCCTAAAAAAATCTTTAAGAACTCTTAAAAAAAACCCTAAACCCTAAGAAACCCTAAACGCTAAAAAACCTTAAAAATTCCTAAACCTAAGAAAACCTTAAAACACCGTAAAAAAACTTTAAAACCTTTAAAAATCCTAAACCTGAAAAACCTTTAAAAAAAACCTAAACCCTAAAAATCCTTAAAAAACTCTAAACCTTAAACCTTAAACCCTAAGAAATTCTAAAAAAACCTATAAAAACCCTAAAAAAAACCTAAACCTCAAAAACCCTAAAAAAACCTAAGCCCTAAACCCTAAACCCTAAACCCAAAAAGCACTAAAAAAAACCTTAACCTAAAACCCTAAACCCTAAGAAACTCTAAACCCTAAACTTTAAGAAACCCAAAACCTTAGGGCCTAAACCCTAAACCCTAAACCCTAAGCCCTAAGAAGCCCTAAGAAACCCAAAACCTTGAACCCTAAGAAAAACTTAGAAATCTTAAACCTTGAAAACCCCCCAAAACCCTTTAAAATCCAATACCTAAAAGACCCTAAAAACCCTAAAAAAAAAAATTAAAAAATTAAAATCGTAAACCTAAAAAACTATAAGACCTAAACAATTAAAACCTTAAAAAACCCCTATATCTAAAACTCTAAACCGTAGGAAATCCTAAGCCCTAAATCCTAAGAAATGCTAAACCCTAAAACACCCAAACAAACCTTTAAAAACCCAAAACCTAAAAAACCCTAAAATACCCTAAAATCTTTTAAAACACTAAAAACCTTTTTAAAACCCCTAAAAACCTTTAAAACTCTAAAAAAAAACCCTAAATCCTAATCCCTAAAAAACCCTAAACCTTAAATCCTAAGAAACCCTAAACCCTAAACCCTAGGCCCTAAGCCTTGAGAAACCCTAAACACTAAGAAACCCTAAATCCTAACCCTTAGAAATCCTAAATCCTAAACCCTAAGAAACCCTAAACCCTTAAAAACCGTAGGCCTTAAGAAATCCTAAAAAACACTAAAAATCTTTAAAATCTCAAACCCAAAAAATACCCTAAGCCATAAATCCTAATTCCTAAAAAATTTAAACCCTAAGAAATCCTAAACCCTAAACCCTAAATCCTAAGCCCTAAGAAACCCTTAAAACCCTAAACCCTAAATATTAGAAGCCATAAACCCTAAAAAAACCTTTAAAAACCTTATAAAACCTACACCTAACCCCCCCTCCCCCCCATAAAACAAAAATCGTAAAAAATGCTAAAAGAACTTTAAAAGCCATAAAAAACCATAACCCTAAACCCTAAAAATACTAAAAAACTCTAAACCTAAAATCCTAAGCCCTAATAAACCTGAAATCCTAAATGCTAAGCCCTAAGAAACTCTAATAAACCCTAAAACCTAAATCCTTAGAAACCTAAACTATAAATCCTATAAAACCCTAAAACTCCTTAGAAACCTCAAAATCCCCAAAGCCTAAAAACCATAAAACCCCTTAGAAAACCAATTAAAAACCCTAACCCTAAAAAAACCTTAAGACCTAAGCCCTAAAAACACTTAAACCTAAAACCCTAAATACTAGACCCTAAGAAACCCTAAAACCAAAACCCTAAACCCTAAAAAACCCTAAATACTAAACCCTAAGAAAGTCTAAACCCTAAACCCTATGAAACCCTAAGCCCTTAACCCAAAACCCTAAACCCTAAGCCCTATGAAATCCTAAACCCTAAACCTTAAGAAACCCAAAGAAATCCTAAACCTAAAAAACCTTTAAAACCTAAAAACCCTTAAAACCCCAAATGAAACCTTAAAAAACTATAAAACAAACCCATTAAAACATTTTTAAAACCTTTAAAAAACCCTAAGCTCTAAATCCTAAACCCTAAAAACCCTAATCCAAAACCCGAAAAAATCCAAGAAAGAAACTTCTCTCTAAAACTTCTCTCTAGAAAAGTGCTCTCTATTCCAACAGTCATTTTTTAAACCGTTACAAAGCCAGCCAACCGGAATGGCAGACATGCCGCCAGTGGGGCTTGTCCGGCCACCGAAAAGACTTAAGGAAAGCCGACCAACAAGTCGATCAACCTCCCTCAGGATCCACCATCTAATTCGTCCTCCAACTCCTTGAACCTGTATAGAGAAGAACTCGCAACTTTGACAAAGGAGTTGAACAGGACACAAGAGCGTATAGTCCAAGAATAATCTGATATGAATCAGACAGATATACAACGAAACAATGTTCAATCTACTCAAGTTGTGACTCCAGTCCGAGTTAGAAAAGAATCCAGTACTCAAATTTGGAAATCCCAAACTCTAAACTTGATTGGAAATGCCCTTGAATCGCAGCAAATGTGTGCACAAAATAGAACTTCATCAGAATTGATTTCAACTGGGGACCCCTCCATTAACTTAGAGGAGCATCGCACTGCAATTTCGAGTGAATTAGGCGGTGGAGTAACTGCAAAGACCTCAAGCAAGAACAATGGGGAACAAAGAACTACTGTCTATACAAACGATCAAGTCTTGGGCGGTCGGGAGGCGATGAAATCTTTGGCACCTTTGAACCTGAGTCTCCAAGTTCAACCAGGAACAAAAGAACAATTGAGTCATCACTCTAAGGACCAGGTTGTTTCTTCGCAACTGGATGAACATAACATCTCTAACTTTTCATTTTGTGTTCGAGATAATAATGATGATCCAAATCTTCATCCTATCCAACAGGAAAAGTCCAAGGAAGTCACCCCTAAGTTGGTCGCCAACAAGGTGACTGCTGAAATTCATCAAGTGGATCAGCTTCATGAAGAAGGAGAAACAATGGGGAAGCAACAACCTACAGGTAATCAACAATCAGGTAAAATACTAAATTTTAACTAGTTCAAGTTGTTTCTACTAACTCTAAGTTTTAGTTGCATCTTAATGCAAATGAGCCCAATAGTAGCAGTGGCAAGGTTGTACAGGGGGAAAAAGAACAATCTATCCAAAAAAGTGTTGACAACTTGAATCCACTCAACAAAGGCAAACAAACAGAGGATAAGGACCACAATAACAAAAGTAAGCCGCACGAAGAGAATACAAGATCTCAACAATAGATGGATAAAGTTAATAATATCCCTCAGAACAATTATCCCAAGGTGTCCTACAATTTTTGAAGGCTTGTTCCTAATACCAACAGAACCAAAAATGCAACAAATCAAGTTTATATTCCGGCTGAGGGAGCCCATCAAGCTGGTGCAAACAATCCCAAAACAGACTTGGTGCCTGAGCCTGCCCCATTTACTATGGTCCAATCTTTTGCAGCTAGACTAAGGCCCAACCAATCCAAGAGTGATGTCCCAATAGAATTCTCTGATCCAACCATCACTACTAGACAAGGTATGCCTGCAGTCATTTTTAAGAAAGAAGATTACTTGATTAAGATGGCTGCTAGGTATAAATTCACCATGGTTGGAAAGTTCAGTAATTATATGCCTAAATTAGAGCTGATCAGGAAAAGTTTTATTCTTCAAACTCAACTATCGGGAGGTGTTAAGATAACTCATTTTAACTCTAGACATGTGTACATTGATCTGTACAATGAACTAGATTATATCACTGTGTGGACTAAACAAAAAATGAGTATTGAAGGACAATTAATGAGGATTCAAGCTTGGACCCCTACCTTTAAACCTGAAGAGGAAACTCCAATTGTGCCTATTTGGGTTTCATTGCCTGAGCTCCCCTGGCACTGCTATAACAAGGAGATCCTTACAGCCTTTATGAAACCCATTGGAAAAGTCCTATATCTTGATACTGCATCCATTCCAAAGACAAGGGGAAGTATTGCTAAAAGTAAAGGTTCAAATTAACCTTACCAAGGAAAGACCTCCACATGTTTGGATGGGATTTGATGAAGAGGATTTTTAATATAGGTAAATGGCAAGCTATACAATATGAAAGTGTGCCAGACTACTGTACGAATTGTAAACATCAAGGTCATGTGATACATGTTTGCACAATCAAGAAAAGAGATGAGGACCAAAAGAAAAGGAAAGAGTAGGAGGTACAAAAGAAGAATAAGAACAAAGGAGAAACTGAAAGAACAGAGAACAACCAAGTGCTAGGAAATAACACCAAAGATATGGGAGCATCAACCTCAAACACTGAACACAAAAACAGAACTGAATAGGAAAATAATATCGAAGAGGACCAATGGGAAGTCCCAAAAAAGAAAAACACCAAAGCTGCAGCCAACATTGAAGGAAGAAATACTCCACCTCAACAAAGCATGGACAAGGACAAGAACAACCAAAAGCAAGCCCAATCAGTTAAACACATTATTTCAACTCACAACCATTACACTGATCTTGAACTGCACGATCAACCAAACAGTCCAACAAGGAGAACAGGTTACAGGCCAGAAAGTAATACAAGTTAGAACCAATGGTAGTACAAGATACAGGTAATGAAATGCCTCTTGAACTACCCCAACAAACCAATGCTGGAAAACACAAGGGAGAGACAAAGACTCAACAGGATACTATGAAGATCACAGGTATTTACTCAATACTCCCAATACACCAGAACCCCATGGATATTGTAGTTATTTATGATGCTAAGGAAGTTGTTGGAAATGTGGATGGAGGGTGTCAGGAAAACCCTACTAACTTGCAGGAAGGGGTAACCAAAGGGGGGCTTTTGACTCACGATTTGCATGAGAACCACACAGACCCTAGGTTGGACTTTAGAGACACTGCTACCCCTAATACTTCAGTTCAGATTAACCTATAGGGGCATGACTTGCTTGACCCTGGTAAAAAGCAGGTTACTCAGTAATCCTCTCAATCAAAATAAACAAAGTAATCAAAGGAACAAAGGAGAGGACAAACAAAAAGAGGATGAGATGACACCTGTGAAACCATCCTACAACAAATCTCAAGCAAGGTTAAGCAAAAAGAAAAGAGATGCTATCAAAAAGAGAAAACAAAATACTCTGAGGCACAGGGAAACAATCAAAACAACAGTCAGACACAACAGCAACAAAATGAGAAATCTAGAACTAATCCCATCAATGGCATGCAAAAAAAGAGAAATATTGATTATGATATGCAACATTCATAAGATGAGTTTGATTAGGATATTCAATCATTGAAGGAAACTGAAGATGAAGAAGAAATCAATGCTCATTTGATCATGGCTTTTGGTTCCACTTTCCACAGTGAATTCCAAGGAGAAATTCAGGATATTTCTTATCAAATAGGGATGTCTCCTAGGGGGAGGCAGTAGTAAAAACAAAACACCATTTAGGTCAACACCAGTTCATGTGCTAATTCTAGCAGACCAAACACTAGATCCAAAAGTAGAGATTTATAATGATCAGGACCCTCTGCTGGAATGCTAGGAGCCTCAACACTCAAGACTCGCTGGAAAGACTTCAAAATCTCAAGAAAATGCATAATCTTTCTATGATTGCCGTTCTTGAACCTTTTGCTGATAACTCTCAACTCAACAACTTTAGAATTCTTCTAAGCATGGATAAGGTGCATTGTAATTCTAATGGAAAAATCTGGTTATTCTGGAATAATGAAGTTGATTGTACTTTTCTGCACACTGAGGACCAACACATCACCTGAAAGGTGCAGCATATGGAGCTTCAACAACAATATTTGATGTCCATCATCTATGCTAAATGTAAAGACTATATCAGAAGGCCTATATGGGACAGCCTTCTGCATCTTTTTGGAAAGAATATACCTTGGTGTACTATAGGGGATTTTAATGTAATCACCAATACAAAGGAGAAAAGGGGAGAGATTCCTTACAACATGAACAAAAGCTTTGAGTTTATAGTGGTTATTGAAGCTTGTGGTTTGATGGATTTAGGCTACAGTGGACAACACTTCACCTGGTGTAATCAAAGATCAGAACAGGCTAGAGTATTGAAGAGACTGGATAGGGCCATGGTAAATGATAAATGGTTACAAGAAATGCCTCAAACTACCATCTCTCATTTACCCTTCGTGGGATCTGATCATTGTCCTTTATTGATAAAATTGGTAGAAAGGACTGATCATATCATCAAATACTTCAAATTTCTTCACTGTTGGACTGATCATACTGATTTCATTAATGTTTTTAAAACATGTTGGAAAAGGGAGGTCACTGGTAATCCTATGTGGAGACTCCATCAGAAGATGAAAAGACTCTCTATTACTCTTAGCAATTGGTCTAAGAGGGAATATGGAGATATCTTTATTTCTTTCAAGGACTATGAAGAAAAATTTAGAATTGTAGAAGAGGAGGTCATTGCCAACAATTTTGATCTCAATAGAGCCAATTTGCATCAAATCAATGCCCAATACATAAGATACATGAAGTTGGAGGCCTCCATCCTTAAAAAAAAAACTCAATTATAATGGTTAAGGAAGGAGATGCAAACTCCAAGTATTTCCATGCCATTATGAGAGGGAGAAGGAGAAAATTATTCATTCATAAGATCTGCACTGAGAATGATGAGTGGATTCAGGGTGATGAAGCCATTGCTAGAGCAACATATGATCATTTTCAACACAATTTTTCTGGGCGTGAGGACAGAATTAATGAGGACATCCTTCAATACATTCCCAGAATGGTCACTAATGATCAAAATAAGAGCCTTCAAGACTTGCCCACCATGGAGGAATTGAAAGTTGTGGTCTACTCAATAAATCCTAATTCAGCCCCTGGTTCGGATGGTTTTGGTGGAAAATTTTTCCAAGCTTGTTGGGATATTATGAAAGAAGATCTGTTTGATACTGTCCAGGCTTTCTTTTCTGGTTATAACATGCCTAGATTCATTTATCATGCATGTTTAGTCCTTGTTCCTAAAGTTGCTCATCCCAACAAATTTACTGAGTTCAGACCTATCAGTCTCAGTAATTTTACCAATAAGATAATCTCCAAGATTCATTGTTTAAGACTTGCTCCTATTTTGCCAAATTTAATCTCTAATAATCAATCAAGCTTTGTCAAAGGTAGGAGCATTTCTTAAAACATCATGCTTGCTCAAGAAATCACCCATGGCATTAAAAACCCCAAGGAAGGAGACAATGTTTAAATTAAGCTTGACATGGCTAAGGCTTATGACAGGGTGTCTTGGTCTTTTACTTGCTTGGTGTTGAGAAAAATGGGTTTTGGGGAAATATTCATTAACCTAGTATGGAAAATCATGATCAACAATTGGTATTCTATTATTATCAATGGTACAAGGCATGGTTTTTTCCATTCTACTAGAGGACTCAAACAAGGAGACCCCCTTTCCTTGCCTTATTTTTTAAGGTGCTGAGGTCCTTTCTAGAATGTTGAATTAGCTTTATCACCATCCAGGATATAAGGGCTTCCAAATGGAAATCAAGGATCCCCAAATCAACCACCTTAGTTTTGCTGATGATATCATTATCTTCACTTTAGCACCAGAGGCTCTTTGCAACTTATTATGGAGACCTTATCTAATTATGAGAGAACTTCTGACCAGCTCATCAACAAAGACAAAAGTCTCTTTATTGTGCCCTCTCAGACCCCTATGGACATTATTGTAAGAATAAAAGAAATCACTGGCTTTAATCTGAGGGAGAGTCCCATTAGTTATCTTGGTTGTCCTTTATACATTGGAGGATAGAGGATTATCTATTACTCTGATTCAGTAGCTAAAGTTACTAAGAAAATCAGTGGATGGCAATCAAGGATCTTAAATTTTGGAGGCAAAGCTACCCTTGTGAAACATGTTCTTCAGTCTATCCCTATACATACCATGGCAGCTATTTCACCTCCCAGCACCTCTATGCAGTATATATAGAGAGTGATTGCTGACTTTGCTTGGGGACTTGATAATGACAAGAAGAAGTACCACAGGGCTTCATGGGAAAATCTAAGCCTCCCTTATGCTGAAGGGGGCATTGGGGTGAGGCAGCTCAATGACATCTATGTTTCCTTACAAATCAAGCAATGGTGGAACATGAGGACCAAAGAGTCTTTATGGGGAAACTTCTTAATAGTTAAGTATTGCCAAAGAGCCAATATTGTAGCAAAGAAATGGGATACAAGTCAATCATTGGTATGGAGAAATATGTTGAAAAACAGACCTGTTATGGAAGCTCAGATACACTGGCAGATTCATTCAAGGAATTGTTTCTTTTGGTGGGATGATTGGCTTGGAGATGGTCCTCTTGCTCAATATAATCCCTCCATTAATAGTCTTAACAACACCAGTGTTTCCCACTTCCTAATTAATGGGAAGTGGGATGAAACTATGGTAAGAAGGAATGCACCTCTTCTTTTGGTTCCAAGAATTCTGAACACTGTAATTCATTACCAGGAAAACATTCATGATAAGGCAAAATGGAAACCTAATGATAATGGTTTTTTCAGCTGTTCTTCAGCCTGTGAGCTCATTAGAAAGAAGAGAACCAAGACTAGAATCAACACTGATATCTGGCACAAGCAGGTGCCTTCCAAAGTTTCTTTTCTTGTATGGAGGGCCTTAAGATCCAAACTTCCTACCAATGACAAAATCATCACTTTTGGTGTTGACCCTGCAACTTGTTCTTGCTGCAAAAGATCTGTCATGACCCAAGGTACCCCCCAGATGTGACATGGTGTACAAGACCCCGAGAGGCCTCATACAAGCCGTTATCATACATTACCTACAAGATCAAAGAGAATAAAAGTTCAAAAGAAAATTTCATATCAAAGCTTTTAAAAGAAACAACAGAAGTCTACAACTCATGTCTCAAAGCCTTATACTATCATAGAATATGAATAAGAGTGATAGGGACGCAGCCCAATACAATATCCAACAAAAGGAAAAACATAAAATGTAAAATTCAGCAAGGCTATGTCCTCGGATGGATGAGGACTCACCAAGTCTTCTTCTCAACTCTGAGTCAATGCTCTAGCAACAGTGGAAGGTGAATCGCCACATTCTACACCAAGGAAATTAATGTAGGCAAGAGTATGCGTTAGCACAATTAATGACTAAGTATGATAGCAATGCACATAAACACATAAATCATGCTAGAGAGAGAGAGATAATCATGACATGCAATGGCTAAGCTAAAAACATGATAAACATGAAACATAAAGCATATATCAAGGCCAAAGCAAGCTAAATCATATTTCCTTCTTTCCTTTACTTCATTATGAGAACACTTATTCATTTACTTGTGGGGAAAAGCCTTAACCGACATGTAAGACCACGTGAGCTATCAATACGGAATTCGGTGTCTACCCCACACCAAAAAAAGGTGTCCTACTTGCCAAGGTAAGACCATGAACTTCTTAGCTTAGGTGGATCCACTAGCTAATGTCTACTTAAAGACAACATCCTATGGTGGCAACATAGTTTATGGCATAGAGATTGCTTTAAGAGACTCGGCCTCAACTAACAGGAGAGCTCCATCTAGAAAACCCGGCCTCTACTAACGGGAGAGCTTTTACTAGAAGACCCGACCTCTACTACCGGGAGGTTTTCCATCTCAATATCCACTCGGTGCTTAGCATAATTCCCACGGATTAGTCATTAATATATTTAAATCATTAAACATGAAAAGGTACAACTAGGGTTACAAATTCAAGCTAAAATCATGCATATAGACGTTTCATCTTCCACGGACCTTGTCCAAGTTTACGCCATTAGAATAGCTCCTTAGAAACATGGGTAATCGCCTCTTTGTTTTTCTTTTATCATAGTGGGAGAATTACGTGAGAAAACCTTTCACTACGCAACCATAGCATCATCATATCATAACTTTGGTACTTTACTCTCAAAGCACCCTTAATTCATCATGCTCATATTTCCTAGTTCATAGAGTTCATATGGGTTCATGCAAGTTCAACTCATATCATGCAATTCAATGCAAGCTCATGCTTAGAAAGCCATAATTAGGACAATTTACCCATACTTGAAGGAACTCACATAATAGAGGAAAATCATGCTTTTGACTTAATCATGCTAAATTCATAAGATTATCCTCAATTCATTCATAATTCATGCTTGATTTCATAGAAAATTCATAAACTTCATCAAATCATAACTCAACCCAACAATCAAAGCATGGATTATCAAATTGGGGAGAATTAGCTTGGGATTATGGGGGTTCATGCAATCTTTACATCAAATCATGTATTTCACTCTAATTCGTGCACTAAGTTACTTTATCACGCTAGATTGTGCACTAGGAATCGTAAAATCAATAATTGGAATCATAATTGAAGAACCCATAATGTTTGATCACAAACCCTAATTCAATTGGGTTAGAGTAAACCCTTGAAAATAATGAAGAAGAGGAAGGGACAATTGGAAGAAAAGACTCCTAATGGTGAACACTATCATACCTCAAAGCAATTCACAAGAAATTGGAGAAGATTGAAGGTTTTCAATGGGGGATTCAAGCTTCTTCTTCTTTCTTGAGAGTTGAGAGAGTTTCTTTTTAGAGAGAGAAATATTTGAGAGAGGAGAGTTTTGGAATGAATTAGAATAAACGGAATTAGGCTTATAAAGTATTTATAGGTCTTAGATTAAGGTATAACCGACTTAGCTTAATATGCAAACAATTAGGGAAAAGACCAAAAAGCCCTTAATTAAAAACTGTCGGGGCCAATCGACACACAGGATCTACGGTCCGTACATCAATTGACGGACCGTCCTTTTCTTTCGTCAATTAATTCAGAAAGTTCATTTTTAACTGAATATTTGGCTAAGTCTGGACGGCATCTACGGAACCAATCTACGGTCCGTCAACTGAACTATGAACCGTCCTGCTATTCCGTAGGTCAAAGTTCAGAAACTTGGAAATCCTGAAAGTTCACAGTGCCATTGACGGTCCCCACCTACGGCCCGTCAATCCATCTACGGCCCGTAGGTGGCCTCCGTAGGTCACTGTCTTAAGGTGAGTTCTGCATTTTAAAATCCTTTGGAAGCTTGGGGTGTTACAATATCTCCCCCTTGGGAACATTCGTCCTCGAATGAGAATCAAGACATTTTTAGAAGGGTAATAGACACGGACTAACAACCCAACCTAGCATGCAATCACATAAATACACATATCCGAGGAGGAAACCTCAACTCCAAGCTAAAGCATGATCCACCCAGCATATCATAAAGAGTTTATGCAACTCATATTCAAATGCACATAATCATATAAGACTCTTCATGAACATGCACAATCAAGGAATCATGGAAATCAACTATGACACATGAGACAAAAAGAATGAACCATGAGGATCAAGATACCTCAAGCTAGAGTAGGATCGAAATGAAATAGATGAGGATATCGAGACATCATATCGGCCTCGGCCTCCCAAGTAGCACCCTCAACCAATTTATTCCTCCATAGAACTTTCACGGAAGCAACTTCCTTATTCCTTAACTTTTGGACTTGCCGGTCTAAAATATCAATCGGAACCTCTTCATAAGAAAGACTATCCTTTATGCCAAGATTTTCTAACTGCACTATAGAGGTCGGATCACCAACACACTTCTTCAATAATGAGACATGGAAAACCGGACGCACTGATGTAAAATCATTAGGCAAGTCAAGCTCATAAGCAACCTTACCTACACGTCTCAAAATCGGATATGGGCCTACATAACTGGGACTAAGCTTCCCTTTCTTCCCAAATCTCATTACGCCCTTCATGGGTGAGATTTTCAAGTAAACCCAATCATCCATATCAAATTATAATTCTCTTATTCTAACATCAGTATAGGACTTTTGTCGACTTTGAGCCATTTTCAACCTTTCCCTAATAAGTCGAACTTTCTCCATAGCCTCATGCACCAACTCCGGGCCTATCAAAGAAACTTCACCAACTTCAAACCAACTTATAGGAGATCTACACCTCCTACCATAGAGATCCTCAAATGGAGCCATACCAATACTAGAATTGTAGCTATTGTTATTAGCAAACTCAATCAAAGGCAAGTGATCATCCCAAGTACCCTTGAAATCGATTACACAGGCTCTCAAAATATCTTCCAAGGTTTGAATAGTACGCTCCGCTTGCCCATCAGTTTGGGGATGAAAGGCCGTACTAAGCTTAACATGAGTACCAAGTAAGAAGTAAATTGTGCATCACGATCGGAGATAATGGATAAAGGCACTCCATACAGCCTAACCATCTCCCTCAAATACCACTTAACATAATCCTCTGTTGAATAAGAAGTCTTGACGGGAATGAAATGGGCTGACTTTGTCATTCTATCCACAACAACCCAAATCGAATCATATTGTTGCCTCGTGCAAGGCAAACCCACAATAAAATCCATATTCACATCCTCCCACTTCTAAGTAGGAATACTAATATCTTGGGTCAAACCTCCCAGCCTTTGATGCTAAACTTTCACTTGGTTGCATTTAGGAAACCTAGCCACAAACATCACAATATCTTTCTTCATTCCGTTCCACCAATAAATTTCCCGCATATCACGGTACATTTTGGTAGCTCCTAGGTGGATGGAATATCGAGAACTATGGGCTTCTGATAAAATTTACTCTCTTAATCCCTCTACATTGGGAACACACAAAAGACCTTGATATCGAAGCACACCATCTCCCCCTTGGGAGAAAACCTCTATGGACTTCTTGCGTACCGCTTCCTTTAGTTAAACCAAGTTAGGATCAAGACCTTGCTTAGATTTCACATCATGCACAAAAGAGGATTTAGAACCCTTGTTAACCGTAACACCACCTTTAGTAGAACCAACCAATCTAACACCCAATCGGACCAATCTATGGAAATGACGAACCAAATCTTTCTTACCATCCTCAACATGAGCAACACTATCCATAGATAATCGACTAAGGGCATTCGCCACCACGTTAGCCTTACCTAGGTGATAGAGAACACTCATATCATAGTCTTTTAACAACTCGGGCCACCTTCTTTGGCGGAGATTCAATTCTTTCTATTTAAACACATATTGAAAACTCTTATGGTCGGTGAAGACATCTACATGCACCCCATACAAATAATGTCGCCATATTTTCAAAGCAAACACAACTTCCACTAATTCCAAGTCATGAGTAGGATAGTTCTTTTCGTGCACCTTAAGTTGTCTTGAAGCATAAGCAATGACTATCCCGTTTTGCATAAGAACACATCCTAGCCCAATTATCGAGGCATCACAATAAAGCACAAAACCATCAAATCCTTTCGGTAGAGTCAATATTGGAGCAGAAGTAAGTCGATCCTTCAATTCTTGAAAACTCTTCTCACATGTCTCGGACCATGAGAATTTTACCTTCTTTTGAGTCAAGGCCATCAATGGAGAAGCAATAGATGAAAACCCTTCAACAAACGTCCTATCATAACCAGTTAAGCCCAAGAAACTACGGATATCTGAAGGTGATAAAGGTCTAGGCCAATT
Organism: Solanum appendiculatum; assembly: GCA_018342035.1. NCBI lineage: Eukaryota > Viridiplantae > Streptophyta > Magnoliopsida > Solanales > Solanaceae > Solanum > Solanum appendiculatum. Next base: position 1,440,511 of record JAGDQO010000439.1, on the reverse strand, counting down.
CTTAACCGCTTTCGTCTTCATAGGATCTACCTCAATGCCCTTACTGAAAACAATGTGACAAAGAAAAGCCACGGACCTTAGCCAAAACTCACATTTACTAAACTTCGCAAAGAGTTGTTTGTCCTTGAGGACTTGCAACACAATCCTCAAATGATTAACATGTTCACCCTCATTCTTTGAGTAAATCAAAATGTCGTCAATAAACACAATCACAAACATGTGAAGGTATTGCTTAAGCACTCTATTCATCAAGTCCATAAATGCGGCCGGAGCTTTTGTCAACCCAAACGACATTACCAAGAACTCGTAGTGACCATAACTAGTCCGGAAAGCCATTTTCGGAATATCATCTTCTTTCACCCGTAATTGGTGATAGCCCGAACGAAGGTCGATCTTAGATAAATAACTAGCCCCTTGAAGTTGATCAAACAAGTCATCTATCCTTGGTAGAGGATACTTATTCTTAATGGTAACCTTGTTCAATTGGAAATAGTCGATACACATATGTAGCGAACCATCTTTCTTCCTTACAAACAAGACCGGAGCACCCCATGGAGAAATACTTGGCCAGATGAAACCCTTATCCAACAAGTCTTTCAACTGCTCTTTTAGTTCCTTAAGTTCCATCGGAGCCATTCTATAAGGAGGAATAGAAATAGGTTGCGTATCAGGGAGAAGGTCAATACCGAAGTCTATTTCCCTTTCAGGAGAAATACCGAGCAAGTCATCGAAAAACACTTTCGGAAACTCATTAACAACGGGAACTGACTCAAGAGTAGGGGTCTCAGAATCTATATCCCTCACCTACACAAGATGGTAAATGGAACCCTATGAGATCAATTATCTAGCTTTTAGATAAGAAACAAATTGACCTCGAAACATAGAATTTCCTCCCTTCCACTCTAGGATAGGCTCATTTGGAAACTGAAACTTTACCATTCGGGTCCTACAATCAATAGAGGCATAACAAGAATGCAACCAATCCATCCCAAGAATAACATCAAAATCTAGCATATCAAGCTCTACAAGATCAACAAGAGTGACTCTATGGGATAAGGAGACGGGACAATCTCTATAAACTCTCTTAGCCATGATTGATTCTCCAATCGGAGTGGAAACATGAAAATGATCTAGCAACACATCCGGAACAACGTCAAACCTCATAGCCACATATGGCGTCACAAAAGACAAGGTAGCACCGGGATCAAGTAAAGCATAAACATCAAAATGGAAAATTCTTAACATACCGATAACCACATCGAGAGAGCTCTCTTGCTCATGACGAGCCTGAAGTGCATAAAATTAGTTTTGCTTCTGAGCATTCGAACCCGATCCTCTAGGTGGAGCTTGCTTATTCTCTCTACCCTTGGCCGTGAGAGATGGGAAATCCCTCATCTTGTGACCACTCTTTCCACAATTATAACAGCCATCCTTACCGGCTAGACATCTACCCTCATGCTTTTTCCCACACTTGGCACAAGGAGCCAATAAAGAACCACCATTATTCCCTCTCTGAGACTTGGGGTTAGACACCCCATCATTGTTGAACTTCGGAGGAGCATTGGATGAGCCTTGGCCAGAGAACCTTTGCCGAAATCTAGGACGACCATGTCCATCGGACCTTGCATGCGAAGAGTTACCATCTCCGGTCCTAGCCCTCTTGGTCTCCTTAGACCTTTCCTTAAGCTTTTCTTCTTCAATTTGTTCGGCATAAACCATAAGGCGAGACATATCTATGTCATGCACAAGCATGGCGGTGCGGCACTCTTTCACTAACATATCGGACACTCCCGACACAAATTTGCTCATTCTTGCCCTTGGGTCGGCAACTATGGACGGAGCATATCTAGCCAATTGTGTGAACTTCAATGCATACTCTTTCACACTCATATTTCCTTGTCGAAGGTTGATAAACTCAAGCACTTTAGCCTCTCTCTTCTCAAGAGGGAAAAACCTATCAAGGAAAGCAACCTAGAATTTTTCCCAATCAAGAGGACCCTCATTAACCTCCCTCTCACTTCTCCATTGATTGAACCAAATTTGGGCAACGCCCTTGAGTTGATAAGCGGCCAACTCCGCCTTTTCTTCTAGCGTCACACCCATGATCATCAACACCTTGTACACTTCATCAATGAATTCTTGAGGATCTTCCTCAACCCTAGAGCCATGGAATTTCAGAGGATTCATCCTAGTAAAGTCCCTCACTCTTGATGTCGTTGTAATCACATTTGGGTTCACAGGAGCCACCACCTCTCTATTGGCTTGAGCCGTCACAGCTTGAGCCAACACTTGGAAAGTAGCCCTAAACTCCGCATTAGTCACTTGTTACGCCAAAGGGTCGGCCGAAACCTGAGGTGCTTGAGGAGGAGCTTCTTGTTCCACATTCTCTCCCATGTTTCTTCTAGCGTAAGCTCTTCGGGTCTCCATATCCTGAAACGCGTAGGATAGGGATTAGGAGAGAGATATATAGAGTTAAATTCTATGGCACGACTTAAGAGTAATGAAAGAAGTGGAATTTCTTAAACGTCTTATAGCCTCTCATTCATAAATGTGGCGCGCTTCACACTCATGAACAAGACTCTACTTGACGCGGCTTATGAGACATCCTAGGATATTTCTAAAACCTTGCGCTCTGATACCAAGTTTGTCACGACCCAAGGTACCCCCTAGATGGGACATGGCGTACAAGACCCCGAGAGGCCTCATACAAGCCCTTAGCATACATTACATACAAGATAAGAGAGAATAAAAGTTCGAAAGAGAATTTCATGTCAAAGCTTTTAAAACAAAATAGCGAAAGTCTACAACTCATGTCTCAAAGCCTTCTAATATCATAGAATACGAATAAGAGTGATAGGGACGTAGCCCAATAAAATATCCAACATAAGGAAAAACATCAAACGTAAAATCCAACAAGGCTATGTCCTCGGATGGATGAGGACTCACCAAGTATTCTTCTCAACTCTAAGGCAATGCTCTAGCCTCGAGTGGAAGGTGAATCACCACGTCCTACACCAAGGAAGTTAATGTAGGCAAGAGTATGCGTTAGCACAACTAAGTACTAAGTATGATAGCAATGCACATAAACACATAAATCATGCTAGAGAGAGAGACATAATCATGACATGCGATGGCCAAGCTAAAAACATGATAAACATGAAAACATGAAACATAAAGTATATATCAAGGCCAAAACAAGCCAAATCATCTTTCCTTCTTTCGTTTACTTCATTATGAGAACACTTATTCATTTACCTGTGGGGAAAAGCCTTAACCGACATGTAAGACCATGTGAGCTATCAACACGGAATCCGGTGTCTACCCCACACCGAAAAGAGGAATTCTACTTGCCAAGGTAAGACCATGAACTTCTTAGCTTAGGTGGATCCACTAGCTAATGTCTACTTAAAGACAACATCCTGTGGTGGCAACATAGTTTATGGGATAGAGATTGCTTTAAGAGACTTGGCCTCAACTAACGGGAGAGCTCCATCTAGAAAACCCCGCCTCTACTAACGGGAAGCTTTCACTAGAAGACCCGGACTCTACTACCGGGAGGTTTTCCATCTCAATATCCACTCGGTGCTAAGCATAATTCCCACGGATTAGTCATTAACATATTTAAATAATTAATCATGAAAAGGTACAACTAGGGTTACCAATTCAAGCTAAAATCATGCTTATAGATGTTTCATCTTCCATGGACCTTGTCCAAGCTTACGTCATTAGAATAGCTCCTTAAGAACATGGGTAATCGCCTCTTTGTTTTTCTTTTATCATAGTGGGAGAATTACATGAGAAAACCTTTCACTACTGAACCATAGCATCATCATATCATAACTTTGGTACTTTACTCTCAAAGCACCCTTAATTTATCATACTCATATTTCCTAGTTCATAGATTTCGTATGGGTTCATGCAAGTTCAACTCATATCATGCAATTCAATGCAAGCTCATGCTTAGAAAGCCATAACTAGGACAATTTACACATACTTTAAGGAACTCACATAATAGAGGAAAATCATGCTTTTGACTTAATCATGCTAAATTCATAAGATTATCCTCAATTCATTCATAATTCATTCTTGATTTCATAGAAAATTCATAAACTTCATCAAATCATAACTCAACCCAACAATCAAAGCATAGATTATCAAATTGGGAAGAATTAGCTTGGGATCATCGGGGTTCATGCAATCTTTACATCAAATCATGTAATTCACGCTAATTCGTGCACTAAGTTACTTTATCACGCTAGATCGTGCACTAGGAATCATAAAATCAATAATTGGAATCATAATTGAAGAACCCACAATGATTGATCACAAACCCTAATTCAATTTGGTTAGAGTAAACCTTTGAAAATCATGAAGAAGAGGAAGGGTCCATTGGAGGAAAAGACTCCTAATGGTGAACACTATCATACCTCAAAGCAAACCACAAGAAATTTGAGAAGATTGAAGGTCTTTAATGGGGGATTCAAGCTTCTTCTTCTTCCTTGAGAGTTGAGAGAGTTTCTTTTTAGAGAGAGAAATATTTGAGAGAGGAGCGTTTTGGAATGAATTAGAATAAACAGAATTAGGCTTAGAAAGTATTTATAGGTCTTAGATTAAGGGTATAACTTACTTAGCTTAATAGGTAAACAATTAGGGAAAAGATAAAAAATTCCTAAATTAAAAATTGTCGGGGCCAATTGACGGACAGGATCTACAGTCCATACATCAATTGACGGACCGTCCTGTTCTTCCGTCAATAGATATAGAAAGTTCATTTTGAGCTGAAAATTTGGCTAAGTCTTGAAGGCATCTACGGAACCCATCTACGGCCCTTTAACTGAACTACAAACCATCCTGCTATTCCGTAGGTCAAAGTTAAGAAACTTGGAAATCCTAAAAGTTCACAGTGCCATTGACGGTCCCCACCTACGGCCTATCAATCCATCTACGGCCCGTAGGTGGCCTCCGTAGGTCATTGTCTTCAGGTGAGTTCTGCATTTTAAAATCCTTTGGAAGCTTGGGGTGTTACAAGACCAGGGTGGGATGATAATGAGCACATGTTTGTCACTTGCAACTTTGCAAACTACATCTGGACATTCTACTCTAATATGTTTGGGATAACACACAGACATATTCCTTTAAGAAGTATTCTATTACACTAGTGGGATTTTGGGCACAAGAATGAAATTCAAAAACTCATTAGGCAGACGCTACCCCTCTTCATTTGTTGGAATCTATGGAAAAATAGATGCTCAGCCAAATATGGAGGGAAGCAGTCCAGTGTGTCAAGGACTAAATACTTGGTTTTCAAAGATATGGATCACATTCTTACTACTGTCTATCCTTATATTTATTGGCCTAAATCCTAGACTGATCTGATTAAGCTCAGTGAGAAGTGCAGCCATGATCTAAAGATATGTGAAGTAAGATGGGAAAGACCCCCTAGTAACATTCTAAAACTCAACACTGATGGAAGTGCCCTAAGAAATCCTGGCAGAATAGGAAGGGGAGGCATCCTAAGAGACTCTCAAGGTGATATGATATATGCCTTCACTGTTTCATTAGGCATAGGCACCAATAATCAAGTAAAGGCGCAATCAGCTATCCATGGACTTTACTGGTGTTCTCAGCATTGTTACAAGCAAATCATCCTGGACGTTGATTCTGAGTTGCTCCTCAAATGGATTACACACAAAATTGCACCTCCATGGAGACTTCAGCAATATAATAGTGAACTACACAAACTCATAGACCAATTGGAATTCTTTCAATGTAAACATACCTATAGAGAAGCCAATTGTACTGCAGACTTTCTATCAAAAGAAAGTCACAAATCTGATGTGACTCGGCATTACTACATCCATCAACAACTACTAGCTACTGCAAGAGGAAGATACATACTGGAAAAACTACGAATGTCAAATTTCATAGGAAAGAGATTGAAGAGAATTAAGCAACCTCCCTGAAGGAAAGAGATGTCTCTATACTCCTCTTGTTCTTATCCTTTTCATTCTGGCTATTCCTTTCTTGCAGGTATAGCTTCTATTAATAGGTCTAGGTTTATTTTCTTTTCTTACGTTTGTAAGGGGAGAGTCTCCCTTATTTAATTTACCTAGGACCTTGTACGGAGAGGAGTCCTCTCCTAGATGCATGTTTTCCTTTTATAGTATAGGGGTAATTTAACTATCATTTGTAGGAAGGTTAATTTATCTACCACCCTAAGTTGGAGGTTTGGTTTTTGTCTTCCTCCTAGTATTTTGTTTTTTGAGTTAATATTAAGGCTTGGGGGTGTTAGGCTCAACCCCTGACCGCCACGAGGGGTGAGATCCTTGGGTAAGGTGTTTTTAATAAAAAAAACCCTAATCCTAAAATCAAAAGCCCTATTCCCTAAACCATAAGCCTTAAGAAAAAAAAACCCTAAATCTTCAAAAACCCCTAAGAAACACTAAACCTTAAACCCTAAGAAATCCTAAAGCCTAAAAAACCTTTAAAAATCCTAAACCTATAAAACCCTAATAACCCTTAAAATTAATGAAAAATCCTAAACCTTACAAAACCAAAATAAAACTCTAAACCCTAAACTCTAAACCCTAAAAACCCTTTAAAAAAATTCTAAACCCTGAGAAACCCTAAACCCTAAAAAACCCTAAACCCTAAGAAATCCTAAACCTTAAAAACTCTAAATCCCAAAAAACCCTAAAAAATCGTAAAACATCCTAAACCCTAGAAAATCCTAAAAAAACCTTCACAAACCCTAAATTTAAAAAGCCCTAAGCTTAAACTCTAAACCCTAAGAAACCATATGAAACTCTTAACCATAAAAATCTTTTAAAACCTTAAAAACCCTAAACCTAAAATATCTTAAACCCTAAAACACCCTAAAAATCATAAAAATCCTAAACCTAAAAAACCCTAAAAACCTAAAGAAACACTACAAAAAACAATTAAAACCCGAAACCTAAAAACCCCTAAAATATCCTAAAAAAGCCTTAAACCTAAACCCTAAATCCAAATAAACCCTAAGCCCAAAGAAAGAGAAAATGGCCAAAAGCCCCCCAATCTATGGTCAGATTTCCAACTACACACTCATACTTCACGGGGGTCCTATTACCCCCCCGAACTATTTTAAAAGGAAATAAATTTCAACCTAAACTGACATAGTCACTCAAGTATATTGTGGTGTAACACACACACATGCCATGTCAGCTCCATGTCAATGCCACATAATAAATTAATTATTTTTCTCACTTTTTCTTTTCTTTTATTATATGTCAATTACAAACCCACCATTATCACCAAGAATATCACCATTATCAAACCCACTTGTCCTCCATTGACATTCCGGCAAGAGAAAAGACGATGAATTTTTCTGACAAGTAAAAGTCTCTATGGCCGATATCTTTGATTTAGAATTTTACTTATAAATGAAATTTAGTCCAATATAAATGAATATATAACAAGGAAAGGAATAACCTACATAGAACATCAAAGGAAAATTTTATTTTATTACTTTGATTGGGGAGTGATAACTAAATTTATTTAAAGGTGTTTTGATTATGGGTAAGAGAGGATTAATATGTAGAATTCCTGAAGAAATTCGTAGAAATTTGTGATGAAAAAAAAATAAAGCAAAGGGTGAAGAAGAAAAAGAAGTATGAGGGGGGGGGGTGAAGAAGAAGAAGTGTGGGGGTGGGGTGGGGTGGGGTGGAGGGTATTATTTTTGATTTAGTTAGAAAGAGAGAAAAATAAAAATAAAAGCAGATTTTACTCTCTTTTCACTCTCTCAAAGAGAGTGAAATGCACTTTCTTAGCCCACTCAACATTAAGGGCTTATTTATTTTCTTTTAAAATAGCTCAGGGGGTGATAGGACACCCGTGAAGTTAGAGTGTGTAGTTGAGATTTCGAGTATAGGTTGGAGGGGCTTTAGACCATTTTCTCCCCAAAGAAACCCTAAACCCTAAAGCACCTTAAAAACCTTTAAAAATCCTAAACCCTAAAAAAACTTTTTAAAGAAACTTTAAAAACCCTAAAAACCCTAAACCTTAAATCCGAAACCTAAAAACCCTAAGCCTTAAATCCTAAGCCTAAAAACCCCTAAGAAACCCTAAACCCTAAATCCTATGAAACCCAAAACCTTAAGAACAAGCCCTAAACCTTAAACCCTAAAAAACTCTAAACCTAATACCCTGAACCCTAAACCCTAAGAAATCCTAAATCTTAAACTCTAAATGTTAAGGCCTAAACCCTAAACCCAATGCTCTAAGAAACCCTAAGATATCCTAAACCCTTAACCTTAAGAAACCCTAAACCCTAACCCTTAACCTTAAGAAACCCTAAACCCTAAGAAATCCTAAGCCCTAAAAAACTTTTAAAAACATTAAACCTAAAAAACCTTTAAAACACCAAAAAAAACAAAAAAAGCCCCTAAAATATTTTAAAACCCTAAATCTAAAAAATCCTAAAAAAACCCTAAGTCCTAAACCCTAAACCCTAAAAATCCTAAAAAAACCCTAAATCCAAAGAAATCCTAAACCATAAATCATAGGAAACCCTAAACCCTAGAAAACCCTAAACCTAAAACCCTAAATATAATGACCCTCTAGCTCATTTGTGTGTTAATGCCTTCTTTCCATTGTTTAGAGCATTCCTGTAGTGACCCCAAGTCATTTATGGCTTGCTGGCACTGACTGTTTGGTCGCCTAGTCGTTTGCTTGGGTTTTATGCCCATTTCCCTATTTTTTAACTTTTGAAACTTGATAAGTTGATTTCGGTCATAACCTCAGGTAAATGACCTCAAAATAGGATTCTGACGGTTCCATTAGTTTCGAAGAGGCCAAATTAGGGTAGAAGCATGGTTGGCCTGAATCCCGAGGCTTGGGGTGTGACTTTAGGGACATTTGGTGCTTTAGCCTTTGAAATTAGGCTCAAGGTTGACTTTGGTCAACATTGTTGGTAAACGTGCTTAGATAAGAATTCCATCAGCACGGTTAGTTCAGAATGCCGAGTTTGGTCTAGAATGACCCTTCTTACGCTTCCCGAGGCTTCTAATCTAACTCCGAGGCCATTGGTGGAATTTGGCTAAAATGGCGCTTTGGGTGTGGGACCCACTTTTTATCAAAACGACCTCGTATGAAAATTTCACCTGTGACATTGAATCCGGAATGTCGAAGTTGATGGGGTAGCATATCTCGTTTGCGTTCATGGGGTCACCTGTGACAGCAGCTGAGTGCATACTTCTTTGTTCCCCGCGTTCGCGGAGGTCTGCCTTATTCGTCTCCGCGTTCACGTGGTTCCACGTTTCTCTTCTCCGTGTTCACAGAGGTTTGGGTCCTTACCCTCTGCGTTCGCTGGCTCTTGGCCGCGTTCGCGGAGGTGTGTGTGTCTGATCCTTTAATTATAAAACCAGACGCGAGGCAACTTCTTTTTATAAGTTTAAAAGGTGATTTCTCTATCAATTTTAGTTGGGTTTCGGTGATTCAAAGTCCCAGGTGTTCGAAATTGCGCAGGCTTCATGGGTTATTTTTCAGATAGCATTGGGTGACGTCCGATTCTGATGAATTTAAGGTGTAAGTGGCTTCCTTAAGCTAATTTTGTAATGTTTTGCATGTTCAATTTCTTGAGTTGTCCATTGTTCTGAGCCCCAAGAGGTGTTACATTTTGGAACACAAGCTCGGGGGAGGGTTTGGGACGTTTTCATAGAGTGAATTCTAGGATTTCCGAAGCGGGTCCCACATTTCTCCATTTTGACTTCAAAATTAGTTTGTCTCTGATTTTGATGAATTTATTGTCTAAACGACCGTGCTGATGCTGTGATTCTATTTTTGATAGTGTGACGACAATCTGAGGCCGTTCGGAAGGGAAAAGCTACGACGGAGTGATTTGGAGATCGTGCGGTTGGCCTTTCGGTAGGTTACAACTTCCCTTCTTCTTAGATTGAACTGGATGTGTGAATGCTTGTTGTATTGTGTGAATCTTGGGTGGAGTACTATTATTTCATCTCTTCTTCTCAGAGACCTTGTTATAGGGTTGATTTTCGGGCTGTTTGGGGTGTAGTACCATGCTATCAGAGGGGTTGTTTATATGCTGTCGGATGCGGTCTATCTATTGGCTGTTATATTGTTTTAGATTATATTTTTGCCTTAGATTAGGTTAGGCTAGTACTACCTTAGACCCATGCACCTATTTGACATTTGTATGTATCCAACGTTGATTTGAATGGAGTAGGTCCTTTTAATAGAATAGCAGACTTGGGTCTAATAGTATGAGGCTAGATTTGGCTTTGTATTGTTGTGATCTTCTGTATTCTCTCCCCATTTCTGTGGTGCCGATGTGTTATCGAAGGCGCGGTATTTTCCTGGGATTTTAGGTATTTTGTGATCGGTTCTGTGAGGATGTGGTTGGTGGTGGACTACGATCCATCTGGTTTGGTATTTGAGATCCTCTACAGAGTTGATAAGCCCCACATGCTCTATCTAACTAGAGTAGGACCCTCAGGAGAGTTAGCTGGCTCACTCGTCTTGCTAGGGTAGGGCCCAGAGTGTTAGCCGGCTGGGCAATTGGATATGAATTATTTGAGGTCCTCTTCGGAGTCCACATTCCCCATGCACTCGTCTGGCAAGGGTAGGGCACCTGAAGTGTTAGCTGATTCAGCAATTGGATATTAGGGGCTTTGGAAGAGTCGTTATGCCCCCTTGGCACTCTGTTTGTTTGGGTAGGGCCCTCGGAAGTTACAATCAGGATGGGAGGCCCAATTTGGAAGTCAGACTTTTGATTGGGTTAGAGTTGGCTGATAGTTTCAGTTGAGTTGGTTGGTGGTTTTTGTTTGAAGTTGGGTTTTCCTTCGGTTTGGTAGATTTAGCTTTTCCATGTACTTGTCAAGCCTATAGGGGTCCGCTTGGTTTTATTTGTCTATGCTTGAGTGTACCTTCTTGGTCTTATGGGGGTCCCAGTTAGGTTTAGTTTAGGTATTCTTAGATTTTCTGTCGGTTAGTTTTGTGCTTATTTCCTTTGGCCTCTGTTATTGTAGATTCTATCATTTCAGTCTATTTTTACCTTTCTTGCTCAATTGGCCTATGATGCCTACTGGGTACCTATTGTATTGGTATTGATCCTACACTCTGCAGTCTGTTTCGGAGGCGAGGGTGAGCACTATGCATTTTTGGATTGCGTATCTCCTTCTGTATATTTATTTTCGCTTGTCTTTCGTTTTGAGACAATCTTATTTCTGTGGTCTACTTTTGGGACTTGTACTCTTGTAGTAGATATGTACTTATGACTTCTGGGTTCCTAGAGGTATCGTTTATTGTATATAGTTTGGGTTCGCCTCCGCCTTTCCCTTATGTGTTCCTTTTATTTATGCTTTCGCTTAGTTGAGATCTAGTTTCCACCCTTAGTCCCATTACTGTCAAGCTTCGGGACAGGGTTGGGCTTGCCTACTGACGGGTTGGTAGGAGCAATCATGATTTGAGAAATCAGGTCGTGACAAGTTGGTATCAGAGCCCAAGTTCGTCGGTCTCACTTGTATAGATATAGCATTTGGTAGAGTCCTGCAGATCAAAGCGAAGACGTCTGTGAATTATCTTTGGGAGGTTACATGATGTGTTTAGGAGGTTTTCCTATTTTGTATCATTTTCGTGCATCGTTGTCTTATTGGTTTCATGAAATCTTACTTGTTTCACTCTGTCGTAGGATTGCTCGCACGCACGGTGGAGCGGGCGGGGGTGATGCCCCTAGGCCCATAGATAGAGCCCCAGCTAGCGGTAGAGGCCGACCCCGAGGTTGAGGTAAGGCTGCGGCGCCAGCCCGAGATAGAGTGAGGACTCCAGAGGCGGAGCCTTAGATTGAGCAGATTCCTCCTCAGCCGGTGTGGCCGGGACCAACTTAGCCACCACTCGCACTAGTTCCAGAGCTAGTTCCAGCACCGCAGGGTCAGCCTACCCCAGTGTCTCCATAGATCCAGCAGTAGGGTCAGCCTTCAGTAGTGGCCCAGAGGTTTAGCAGTCGCCAGCACTGACCGCCATTCAGCCAAACACTTTTGATGGGGTCATGCCATTGCGAGAGCAGAAGATGCTAGGGGTGTTTCTGAGATTGTCACCGCCGAGGTTTTCTGGGCTATTGGGGAGGACGCTCATGAGTTTATTACTTCCTGTCGAGAGCGATTGCATGCCCTGGGTTAGTGGAGTCGAGAGGAGCTGACTTCACTGCTTATCAGTTAGATTGACCGGCCAGGCAGTGGTGGCATTCTTTCATGGAGACCAAGCCAGCTTGGTCCCCGCCAGTGACATGGACAGTGTTTTCCGAGGCATTTTTTGCTAGATCTATTAAATGGAGAGTCAGAGATTGGCTTCGTGATGAGTTCTCAAGGTTGGAGCGGGGTCTATGACGGGATTTGAGCATGAGGCTAGATTTCATGAGTTATCCCGTTATGCCACCATGATCTTGCCCATGGAGGAGGAGAGATTCAGGTGTTTTGTTAGAGTTTGAGGTTGCAGCTGCGTATTGAGTCGCAATCTATGGTATCAGTGGGCAAATCTTTTCTGGATGTTGTGGACCACGCCCGCACACTTGCCCAACTCCATAACAAGGCCCAAGGTGGCAGCGGTAAGAGGGCCAAGCAGGATGATCACTTCGGTGGGCCCCGTCCTAGGCGTAGAGTTACTCAGCATTGAGTCCAGTAGAGGTTCTAGTCGGGTTAGCCCAACAGCCCGTTTCAAGTGTCGTTGTAGATTGCAGAGGGTGACCAGCACCGTCAAGGTGGTTATAGTGTCGGTCCGAGTCAGGGCCGAGGGGATATTCAGATGGGTTCCTCAGGTCGGGGTGGCGGCCTCAAGTTGTGAGCAGGTTTTCTCAATGTTGTTTCATGTGCTGGGTGCTTGATCATTGGTCCCACAGGCAGCAAGACCGGCACCAGCAGCACCTCCAGTTAGGGGAGGAGGACAGTATCAGGGTGTTCGGGGAGGTTCCCGGGGAGGCAGGACAGGTGGCAGGGTGGATGCATGGGTTAGAGGTGCCCAGGGCCACTTCTATACGGCTCAAGCCAGAGCAGAGGCCGAGGCGTCGAATGATGTGATCATAGGTATGGTTCTCTTATGCCATTAGTCCACTTCAACTTTATTTGATCCTGGTTCTACATATTCATATGTGTCTAGTTATTGTGCTATTTGGCTCTTTGGTTGGGGGTGAGTCCAGAACCCTTAGTCGTACCATTGTGTGTGTCGACCTGTGTAGGTGATTTATTAGTAGTGGATCAGGTTTGTAGATCTTGTGTGGTGACTATCCAGGGGCAGGACACTTGGGTTGATCTTTTTGTGGTTAGTATGTTGGATTTTGACTTGATTATGGGCATGGATTTGCTATTCCCTCACCGAGCGGTCTTGGATTCCTATGCCAAGACCGTTACTTTAGCCATGCCTAATATTACGTCGATAGTGTGGTAGGGTTCTTGTTGTCGTACACCTGTTGGGGTGATTTCGTATGATCAGGCTCGGAGGCTAGTGGCTAGCGGATGCTTGGCCTATTTGGCTTATGTTAGAGATGTTAGTAGGGAGGTCCTTACCATGGATTCAGTGCCTATAGTCCGAGAGTTTGCAGATGTGTTTCCTGCCGACTTTCCTAGCCTACCCCCAGATCGGGATATTGACTTTGCTATTGATTTGGAGCGGGGTACTCATCCTATTTCCATCCCACAGTACCCTATGGCCCCACAGAGCTCAAGGAGCTCAGTGTTCAGCTTCAAAATCTCTTGGGTGAGGGATTCATTCGGCCTAATGTATCACCTTTGGGTGCCCCAATCCTATTTGTGAAGAAGTAAGATGGTACTATACGGATTTATATTGATTACAAGCAGCTGAATAAGCTGACGGTGAAGAACCGTTACCCCATGCCTCATATTGATGATCTGTTCGACCAGCTTTAGGGTGCCGCAGTGTTTTCTAAGATAGACTTGAGATCCGGCTACCACTAGTTTAGGATTAGAGCAGCGGACATAAGTAAGACATCATTTAGGACTCGTTACGGCCATTTTAAGTTCCTAGTGATGTATTTTGGGTTGACTTTTGTAACACCCCAAGCTTCCAAGGGTTTTTAAAAAGCAAAACTCACCTGAAGATAGTGACCTACGAAGTCCACCTACGGGCCGTAGATGGATTGACGGCCCGTAGGTGGGAACCGTCAATGGTACTGTGAAATTTCAGGATTTCCAAGTTTCTGAACTTTGACCTACGGAATGGCAGGACGGTTCGTAGTCCAGTTGATGGGCCGTAGATGGGTTCCGTAGATGCCTTCCAGACTTGGCCAAATTTTCAACCCAAAATGAACTTTCGGAATCAATTGACGGAAGAGCAAGACGGTCTGTCAATTGATGTACGGACATTAGATTCTGTCCGTAAATTGGCTCCGATAGTTTTTAATTAAGGGCTTTTTTGGTCTTTTTTCCTAATTGTTTACCTATTAAGCTAAGTCGGTTATACCCTTAATCTTAGACCTATAAATACTTTTGAAGCCTAATTCTTTTCATTCTAATTCATTCCAAAACTCTCCTCTCTCAAATATTTATCTCTCTACAAAGAAATTCTCTCAACTATCAAGGAAGAAGAAGGAGCTTGAATCCTCCATTGAAGACTTTCAATCTTCTCCAATTTCTTGTGGATTGCTTTGAGGTGTGATAGTGTTCACCATTAGGAGTCTTTTCCTCCAATGGACCCTTCCTCTTCTTCATGATTTTCAAAGATTTACTCTAACCCAATTGAATTAGGGTTTGTGATCAATCATTGTGGGTTCTTCAATTATGATTCCAATTATTGATTTTATGATTCCTAGTGCACAATTTTGTGTGATAAAGAAACTTAGAGCTGAATTAGCGTGAATTGCATGATTTGATGTAAAGACTGCATGAACCCCCATGATCCTAAGCTAATTCTCCCCAATTTGATAATCTATGTTTTGATTGTTGGGTTGAGTTATGGTTTGATGAAGTTTATGAATTCTCTATGAAATCAAGCATGAATTATGAATGAATTGAGGATAATCTTATGAATTTAGCATGATCAAGTCAAAAGCATGATTTTTCCTCTATTATGTGAGTTCCTTCAAGTATGGGTAAATTGTCTTAATTGTGGATTTCTAAGCATGAGCTTGCATTGAAATGCATGATATGAGTTGAACTTGCATGAACCTATATGAACTCTATGAACTATGAAATATGAGCATGATGAAATAAGGGTGCTTTGAGAGTAATGTGCAAAAGTTATGATATGATGATGCTATGGTCGAGTAGTGAAAAGTTTTGTCACGTAATTCTCCCATTATGATAAAAGAAGAACAAAGAGGCGATTACCCATGTTCTTAATGAGCTATTCTAATGATGTAAGCTTAGACGAGGTCCATGAAAAATGAATATCTATAAGCATGATTTTAGCTCTAATTGGTAACCCTAGTTGCACCTTTTCATGTTTGATGATATATATATGTTAATGACTAATCCGTGGGAATTATGCTTAGCACCGAGTGGATATTGAGATTGAAGCCCTCCTATTAGTAGAGGCCGGGTCTTCTAGTGAAAGCTCTCCCATTAGTAAAGGCCGGGTTTTCTAGATAGAGTTCTCCTTGAGGCCGAGTCTCCTAAAGCAATCTCTATCCCATAAACTATGCTGCCACCATAGGATGTTGTTATTAAGTAGACATTAGCTAGTGGATCCACATAAGCTAAGAAGTTCATGGTCTTACCTTGTCAAGTAGGACACCCCTTTACGGTGTGGGGTAGACACCGGATTCCAATTTGATAGCTCACATGGTCTAACATGTCTGTTAAGGCTTTTCCCCAGTAGTTAATGAACAAGTGTTCTCATGATGAAGTAAAGAAAACAAGGAAAGATGATTTAGCTTGCTTTGGCCTTGATATATGCTTTATGTTTTCATGTTTCTCATGTTTATCATATTCTTTTTTAGCTTGGCCATTGCATGTCATGATTATGTCTCTCTCTAGCATGATTTATGTGTTTATGTGCATTGCTATCATACTTAATACTTAATTGTGCTAACGCATACTCTTGCCTACATTAACTTCTTTGGTGTAGGACGTGGCAATTCACCTTCCACTCGTGGCTAGAGCATTGACTTAGAGTTGGAAAGAAGACTTGGTGAGTCCTCATCCATCCGAGGACATGGCCTAGTTGTTCTTATTTTCATGTTGTTTCTTTTCAGTGTTGGATATTGCATTGGGCTGCATCCCTATCACTTTTGTTCATATTCTATGATGTTAGAAGGCATTGGGGCCTTGAGATGTAGACTTCCGCTGTTTGAGGAAAGTTTTGATATAAAATGCTCTTCTGAACTCTTATTTCTCTATTATCTTGTATGTTATGTATAATAAGGGCTTGTATGAGGACTCTCGGGGTCTTATACGTCGTGTTACATCTAGGGGCTTCCCTGGGTCATGAAAAACTTGGTATCAGAGCGCAAGGTTTTAGAAAGATCCTAGAATGTTTCATAAGCCGCGTCAAGTAGATTCTTGTTCATGAGTGTGAAGCGCGCCAAATTTATGAATGAGAGGCTATAAGACGTTTAAGAAATTCCACTTCTTTCATTACTCTTAAGTCGTGCCATAGAGTTTAACTCTATATATCTCTCTCGTAATCCCTATCCTATACGTTTCAAGATATGGCGACCCGAAGAGCTTACGCTAGAAGAAGCATGGGAGAGAATGTGGAACAAGAAGCTCCTCCTCAAGCTCCTCAAGTTCCGATCGACCCTTTCGCGGAACAAGTTACTAATGCGGAGTTTAGGGCTGCTTTTCAAGTGTTGGCTCAAGTCGTGACGGTTCAAGCCAATAGAGAGGTGGTTTTCTCGTGAACCCAAATGTGGGTACAGCGGCATCAAGAGTGAGGGACTTTACAAGGATGAATCCTCTGGAATTCCATGGGTCTAAGGTTGAGGAAGATCCTCAAGAATTCATTGATGAAGTGTACAAGGTGTTGATGATCATGGGTGTGATGCCAGAAGAAACGGAGGAGTTGGACGCTTATCAACTCAAGGTTTTCGCCCAAATTTGGTTCAATCAATGGAAGAGTGAGAGGGCGGTTAATGAGGGTCCCCTTGATTGGGAGAAATTCAAGGTTGCTTTCCTTGATAGGTTCTTCCCTCTTGAGAAGAGAGATGCTAAGGTGCTTGAGTTTATCAACCTTTGACTAGGAAATATGAGTGTGAAGGAGTATGCATTGAAGTTCACACAATTGGCTAGATATGCTCCGCCCATAGTTGCCGACCCAAGGGTAAGAATGAGCAAATTTGTGTCGGGAGTGTCCGATATGTTGGTGAAAGTGTCCCGCACCGCCATGCTTGTGCATGACATGGATATTTCCCACTTCATGGTTTATGCCGAACAAATTGAAGAAGAAAAGCTTAAGGAAAGGTCTAGGGAGACCAAGAGCGGTAGGACCGGAGATGGTAACTTTTGCCATGCAAGGTCCGATGGACATGCTCGTCCTAGATTTCGACCAAGGTTCTCTAACCAAGGCAATGCTCCTCCAAAGTCAAACAATGATAGGGTGTCTAACCCAAAGTCTCAATGAGGGAATAATGGTGGTTCTTTGTTGGCTCCTTGTGCCAAGTGTGGGAAAAATCATGAAGGTTGATGTCTTGCCGGTACGGATGGTTGTTATAATTGTGGAAAGAGTGGTCACAAAATGAGGGATTGCCCATCTCTCACGGCTAAGGGAAGAAAGAATAAGCAAGCTCCACCTAGAGGATCGGGTTCGAATGCTAAGAAGCCAAATCGATTTTATGCACTTCAGGCTCGTCATGAGCAAGAGAGCTCTCCCGATGTGGTTACTGGTATGTTAAGAGTTTTCCATTTTTATGTTTATGCTTGGCTTGATCCCGGTGCTACCTTGTGTTTTGTGATGCCATATGTGGCTATGAGGTTTGATGGTATTACGGATGTGTTGCTAGATCCTTCCGTGTCTCTAGTTGAATTTGAGAATCTATCATGGCTAAGAGAGTTTACAAAGATTGTCCCGTCTCCTTATCCCATAGAGTCACTCATGTTGATCTTGTAGAGCTTGATATGCTAGATTTTGATGTTATTCTTGGGATGGATTGGTTGCATGCTTGTTATGCCTCTATTGATTGTAAGACCCGAATGGTCAAGATTCAGTTTCCAAATGAGCCTATCCTAGAGTGGAAGGGAGGAAATTCAATGTTTCGAGGTCAATTTGTTTCTTATCTAAAAGCTAGAAAGATGATCTCAAAGGGTTGCATTTACCATCTTTTTAAGGTAAGGGATATAGATTCCGACACCCCTACTCTCGAGTCGATCCCCGTTGTTAATGAGTTTCCGGAAGTGTTTCCCAATTACTTGCTCGGTATTCCTCCCGAAAGGGAAATAAACTTCGGTATTGACCTTCTCCCAGATACGCAACCTATTTCTATTCCTCCTTATAGAATTGCTCCGGCGGAACTTAAGGAACTAAAAGAGCAGTTGAAAGACTTGTTGGATAAGGTTTCATCCGGCCAAGTATTTCTCCATGGGGTGCTCCGGTCTTGTTTGTAAGGAAGAAAGATGGTTCACTCCGTATGTGTATCGACGATCACCAATTGAACAATGTTACCACTAAGAATAAGTATCCTCTACGAAGGATAGATGACTTGTTTGATCAACTTCAAGGGGCTAGTTATTTCTCTAAGATCGACCTTCGTTCGGGCTATCACCAATTAAGGGTGAAGGAAGATGATATTCTGAAAATGGCTTTCCGGACTAGGTATGGTCACTACGAGTTCTTGGTAATGTCGTTCGGTTGACAAATGCTCCGGCTGCATTTATGGACCTGATGAATAGAGTGTTTAAGCAATACCTTGACATGTTTTTGATTGTGTTTCTTGACGATATTTTAATCTACTCAAAGAATGCGGGTGAACATGTTAATCATTTGAGGATTGGGTTACAAGTCCTCAAGGATGAACATCTCTTTGCGAAGTTTAGTAAATGTGAGTTTTGGTTAAGGTCGTGGCTTTTCTTGGTCACATTGTTTCCGGTATGGGCATTGAGGTAGATCTTAAGAAGACGGAAGCGGTTAAGAAGTGGCCTAGACCTTTATCACCTTCGTATATCCGTATTTTCTTGGGCTAAGCCGATTATTATAGGAGGTTTGTTGAAGGGTTTTAATCCATTGCTTCTCCATTGACGGCTTTGACTCAAAAGAAGGTTAAATTTGCATGTTCCAAAGCATGTGAGAAGAGTTTTCAAGAGTTGAAGGATCGACTTATTTCGGCTCCGATATTGATTCTACCGGAAGGATCTGATGGTTTTGTGGTTTATTATGATGCCTCAAGAATTGGGCTAGGATATGTTCTTATTTAAAATGGGAAGGTCATTGCTCATGCTTCAAGACAACTTAAAGCGCATGAAAAGAACTATCGTACTCATGACTTGGAATTAGCGGCAGTTGTGTTTGCTTTAAAAATATGGTGACATTATTTGTATGGAGTACATGTAGATTTCTTCACTGACCATAAGAGTTTGCAATATGTGTTTAAACAGAAATATTTGAATCACCGCCAAAGAAGGTGGCTCGAGTTCTTAAAAGACTATGATATGAGTGTTCTCTATCACCCCGTTAAGGCTAACGTGGTAGCGGATGCTCTTAGTCAATTATCTATGGGTAGTGTTGCTCATGTTGAGGATCGTAAGAAAGAGTTGGTTTGCGATGTCCATAGATTGGCTCGATTGGGTGTTAGATTGGTTGATTCTACTAAAGGTGGTGTTACGGTTCACAAGGGTTCTGAATCCTCTTTTGTGCATGATGTGAAAGCTAAGAAAGGTCTTGATCCTAACTGGGTTGAACTAAAGGAAGCGGTACTTAAGAAGTCCATAGAGGTTTTCTCCCAAGGGAGAGATGGTGTGCTTCGATATCAAGGTCGTTTGTGTGTCCCTAATGTAGAGGGCTTAAGAGAGCAAATTTTATCAGAAGCCCATAGTTCACGATATTCCATCCACCCAGAAGCTACCAAAATGTACCATGATTTGTGAGAAATTTATTGGTGGAACGGAATGAAGAAATATATTGCGGAATTTGTGGCTAAGTGTCCTAATTGCCAACAAGTGAAAGTTGAGCATCAAAGGCCGGGAGGTTTGACCCAAGATATTAGTATTCCTACTTGGAAGTGGGAAGATGTGAATATGGATTTTATTGTGGGTTTGCGTCATACGAGGTGACAATATGAATCGATTTGGGTTGTTGTGGATAGAATTACAAAATCAGCCCATTTCATTCCTGTTAAGACTTCTTATTCAACGGAGGATTATGCTAAGTTGTATTTGAGGGAGATGGTTAGGTTGCATGGAATGCCTTTATCCATTATCTCCAATCGTGGTGCACAATTTACTTCTCAATTTTTGAAGTCGTTTCAAAAAGGCCTTGGTACTCGTGTTAAGCTTAGTACGGCCTTTCATCCCCAAACCGATGGGCAAGCGGAGCGTACTATTCAGACTTTGGAAGATATGTTGAGAGCTTGTGTAATCGATTTCAAGGGTATTTGGGATGATCACTTGCCTTTGATTGAGTTTGCTTATAACAATAGCTACCATTCTAGTATTTGTATGGCTCCATTTGAGGCACTGTATTGTAGGAGGTGTAGATCTCCTATAGGTTGGCTTGAAGTTGGTGAAGTACCTTTGATAGGCCTGGAGTGGGTGCATGAGGCTATGGAGAAAGTTTGACTTATTATAGGGAGAGGTTAAAAAAGGCTCAAAATCGACAAAAGTCCTATGCTGATGTTAGGAGAAAAGAATTAAAATTCGATGTGGATGATTGGGTTTACTTGAAAATCTCACCCATGAAGGGTGTAATGAGATTTGGGAAGAAAGGGAAGCTTAGTCCCCGTTATGTAGGCCCATATCAGATCTTGAGACGTGCTGGTAAGGTTGCTTATGAGCTTGACTTGCCTAATGATTTGACATCTGTGCATCCAGTTTTCCATGTCTCATTATTGAAGTAGTGTGTTGGTGATCCGACCACTACAGTGCCATTAGAGAATCTTGGCATAAGGGATAGTCTTTCTTATGAAGAGGTTCCGGTTGAGATTTTAGACCGGTAAGTCCGGAAGTTAAGAAATAAGGAAGTTGCTTCCGTAAAAGTTCGATGGAGGAATCAATTGGTTGAGGGTGCTACTTGGGAGGCCGAGGCCGATATGATGTACTGATATCCTCATCTCTTTCCTTCCGATCCTACTCTAGCTTGAGGTATCTTGATCCTCATGGTCTATTCTTTTTGTCTCATGTGTCACAATTGATTTCCATGATTCCTTGATTATGTATGTTCATGAAAAGCCTTATATGATTATGTGCATCTGAGTATGAGTTGCATAAAGTCTTCATGATATGTTGTGTTGATCATGCTTTAGCTTGGAGTTAATGTTTCCTCCTCGGATATGGGTATTTATGTGATTGCATGCTAGGTTGGGTTGTTAGTCCGTGTCTATTACCCTTCTCAAGATGTCTTGATTCTCATTCGAGGACGAATGTTCCCAAGGGGGAGATATTGTAACATCCCAAGCTTCCAAGGGTTTTTAAAATGTAGAACTCACCTGAAGACAGTGACCTACAGAGGCCACCTACGGGCTGTAGATGGATTGATGGGCCATAGGTGGGAACCGTCAATGGCACTATTAACTTTCACGATTTCCAAGTTTCTGAACTTTAACCTACGAAATAGCAGGACGGTTCGTAGTCTGGTTGACGAGCCGTAGATGGGTTACGTATCTGCCTTCAAGACTTGGCCAAATTTTCAGCTCAAAGTGAACTTTATGAATCAATTACCGGAAGAGCAGGACGGTCTTTCAATTGATGTACGGACCGTAGATTATGTCCTTAAATTGGCTCCGATAGTTTTTAATTAAGGGCTTTTTTGGTCTTTTTTCCTAATTGTTTACCTATTAAGCTAAGTCAGTTATACCCTGAATCTTAGACCTATAAATACTTTCTAAGCCTAATTCTTTTTATTCTAATTCATTCCAAAACTCTCCTCTCTCAAATATTTATCTCTCTACAAAGAAATTCTCTCAACTCTCAAGGAAGAAGAAGGAGCTTGAATCCTCCATTGAAGACTTTCAATCTTCTTCAATTTCTTGTGGATTGCTTTGAGGTATGATAGTGTTCACCATTAGGAGTATTTTCCTCCAATGGGCCCTTTCTCTTCTTCATGATTTTCAAAGGTTTACTCTAACCCAATTGAATTAGGGTTTGTGATCAATCATTGTGGGTTCTTCAATTATGATTCAAATTATTGATTTTATGATTCCTAGTGCATGATTTTGCGTGATAAAGTAACTTAGTGCACGAATTAGCATGAATTACATGATTTGATGTGAAGATTGCATGAACCCGCATGATCCCAAGCTAATTCTCCCCAATCTGATAATCTATGCTTTGATTGTTGGGTTGAGTTATGATTTGATGAAGTTTATGAATTCTCTTTGAATCAAGCATGAATTATGAATGAATTGAGGATAATCTTATGAATTTAGCATGATCAAGTCAAAAGCATGATTTTTCCTCTATTATGTGAGTTCCTTCAAGTATGGGTAAATTGTCTTAATTGTGGCTTTCTAAGCATGAGTTTGCATTGAATTGCATGATATGAGTTGAACCTGCATGAACCCATATGAACTCTATGAACTATGAAATATGAGCATGATGAATTAAGGGTGCTTTGAGAGTAAAGTGCCAAAGTAATGATATGAGGAAGCAATGGTCGAGTAGTGAAAGCTTTTCTCACGTAATTCTCCCATTATGATAAAAGAAGAACAAAGAGGCGATTACCCATGTTCTTAAGGAGCTATTCTAATGATGTAAGCTTGGACAAGGTCCATGCAAGATGAATATCTATAAGCAAGATTTTAGCTTGAATTGGTAACCCTAGTTGTACCTTTTCATGTTTGATGATATAAATATGTTAATGACTAATCCGTGAGAATTATGCTTAGCACTGAGTGGATATTGAGATGGAAGCCCTCCCGTTAGTAGAGGCAGGTCTTCTAGTGAAAGCTCTCCCATTAGTAGAGGCCAGGTTTTCTAGATGGAGCTCTCCCGTTAGTTGAGATCGAGTCATCTAAAGCAATCTCTATCCCATAAACTATGTTGCCACCATAGGATGTTGTCTTTAAGTAGACATTAGCTAGTGAATCCAAAAAAGCTAAGAAGTTCATGGTCTTACCTTGGTAAGTAGGACACCCCTTTGCGGTGTAGGGTAGACACTGAATTTCATTTTGATAGCTCACATGGTCTTACATTTCGGTTAAGGCTTTTCCCCACAAGCTAATGAACAAGTGTTCTCATGATGAAGTAAAGAAAAGAAGGAAAGATGATTTAGCTTGCTTTGGCCTTGATATATGCTTTTTGTTTTCATGTTTCTCATGTTTATCATGTTTTTTTAGCTTGGCCATTGCGTGTCATGATTATGTCTCTCTCTAGCACGATTTATGTGTTTATGAGCATTGCTATCATACTTAGTATTTATTTGTGCTAACGCATACTCTTGCCTACATTAACTTCTTTGGTGTAGGACGTGGCAATTCACCTTCCACTCGTGGCTAGATCATTGACTTAGACTTGGGAAGAAGAATTGGTGAGTCCTCATCCATCCGAGGACATAGCCTAGTTATTCTTATTTTCATGTCGTTTCTGTTCAGTGTTGGATATTGCATTGGGCTGCGTCCCTATCACTTTTGTTCATATTCTATGATGTTAGAAGGCATTGGGCCTTGAGATGTAGACTTCCGCTGTTTGAGGAAAGTTTTGATATAAAATGCTCTTTTGAACTCTTATTTCTCTATTATCTTGTATGTTATGTATAATAAGGGCTTGTATGAGGACTCTCGGGGTCTTATACGTCGTGTTATATCTAGGGGCTTCCCTGGGTCATGAAAAACTTGGTATCAGAGCGCAAGGTTTTAGAAAGATCCTAGAATGTTTCATAAGCCGCGTCATGTAGATTCTTGTTCATGAGTGTGAAGCGCGCCAAATTTATGAATGAGAGGCTATAAGACGTTTAAGAAATTCTACTTCTTTCATTACTCTTAAGTCGTGCCATAGAGTTTAACTCTATATATCTCTCTCCTAATCCCTGTCCTACGCGTTTCAGGATATGGCGACCCGAAGAGCTTACCCTAGAAGAAACATGGGAGAGAATGTGGAACTAGAAGCTCCTCCTCAAGCTCCTCAAGTTCCGGCCGACCCTTTGGCGGAACAAGTTACTAATGCGGAGTTTAGGGCTGCTTTTCAAGTGTATGCTTAAGCCGTGACGGCTCAAGCCGATAGAGAGGTTGTGGCTCCCGTGAACCCAAATGTGGGTACATCGGCATTAAGAGCGAAGGACTTTACAAGGATGAATTCTTCGGAATTCCATGGCTCTAAGGTTGAAAAAGATCCTCAAGAATTCATTGATGAAGTGTACAAAGTGTTATGATTATGGGTGTCATACCGGAAGAAAAGGGGGAGTTTTCCGCTTATGAACTCAAGGGTGTCACCCAAATTTGGTTCAATCAATCGAAGAGTGAGAGGGCGGTTAATGAGAGTCCCCTTGATTGGGAAAAATTCAAAGTTGCTTTCCTTGATAGGTTATTCCCTCTTGAGAAGAGAAAGGCTAAGGTGCTTGAGTTTATCAACCATCGACAAGGAAATATGAGTGTGAAGGAGTATGCATTGAAGTTCACACAATTGGCTAGATATGCTCCGCCCATAGTTGCCGACCCAAGGGCAAGAATGAGCAAATTTGTGTCGGGAGTGTCCAATATGTTCGTGAAAGAGTGCCGCACCGCCATGCTTTTGCATGACACAGATATTTCTCACCTCATGGTTTATGCCGAACAAATTGAAGAAGAAAAGCTTAAGGAAAGGTCTAGGGAGACCAAGAAGGCTAGGACCGGAGATAGTAACTTTTCCCATGCAAGGTCCGAAGGACATGGTCGTCCTAGATTTCGACCAAGGCTCATCCAATGCTCCTCCGAAGTCCAACAATGATAGGGTGTCTAACCCCAAGTCTCAAGGAGGAAATAATTATTGTTCTTTATTGGCTCCTTGTGCCAAGTGTGGGAAAAAGCATGAAGGTAGATGTCTAGCCGGTACGGATGGTTGTTATAATTGTGGAAAGAGTGGTCACAAAATGAGGGATTGTCCATCTCTCACAGCCAAGGGAAGAGAGAATAAGCAAGCTCCACCTAGGGGACCAGATTCGAATGCTAAAAAAAAAACTGATTTTATGCACTTCAGGCTCGTCATGAGCAAGGGAGCTCTCCTGATGTGGTTACTGGTATGTTAAGAGTTCTCCATTTTGATGTTTATGCTTTGCTTGATCCCGGTGCTACCTTGTCTTTTGTGATGCCATATGTGGCTATGAGATTTGATGTTGTTCCGGATGTGTTGCTAGATCATTTTCGTGTCTCTACTCCGATTGGAGAATCTATCATGGCCAAAAGAGTTTATAGAGATTGTCCCACTCCTTATCCCGTAGAGTCACTCATGTTGATATTGTAGAGCTTGATATGCTAGATTTTGATGTTATTCTTGGGATGGATTGGTTGCATGGTTGTTATGCCTCTATTGATTGTAGGACCCGAATGGTCAAGTTTCAGTTTCCAAATGAGCCTATCCTAGAGTAGAAGGGAGGAAATTCTATGTTTCGAGGTCAATTTGTTTCATATCTAAAAGCTAAAAAGATGATCTCAAAGGGTTGCATTTACCATCTTTTTAAGGTGAGGGATATAGATTCCGACACCCCTACTCTCTAGTCGGTCCCTATTGTTAATGAGTTTCCGGAAGTGTTTCCCGATGACTTGCCCGGTTTTCCTCCCGAAAGGGATATAGGCTTCGGTATTGTCCTTCTTCCAGATACGCAACCTATTTCTATTCCTCCTTATAGAATTGCTCCGGCGGAACTTAAGGAACTAAAAGAGCAGCTGAAAGACTTGTTGGATAAGGGTTTCATCCGGCCAAGTATTTCTCCATGGGGTGCTCCGGTCTTGTTTGTAAGGAAGAAAGATGGTTCACTCCGTTTGTGTATAGACTATCGCCAATTGAACAACGTTACCACTAAGAATAAGTATCCTCTACGAAGGATAGATGACTTGTTTGATCAACTACAAGGGGCTAGTTATTTATCTAAGATCGACCTTCGTTCGGGCTATCACCAATTAAGGGTGAAGGAAGATGATATTCTGAAAATGGCTTTCCGGACTAGGTATGGTCACTACGAGTTCTTGGTAATGTCGTTCGGTTCACAAATGCTCCGGCTGCATTTATGGACTTGATGAATAGAGTGTTTAAGCAATACCTTTACATGTTTTTGATTGTGTTTATTGTCGATATTTTAATCTACTCAAAGAATGCGGGTGAACATGTTAATCATTTGAGGATTGTGTTACACGTCCTCAAGGACGAACAACTCTTTGCGAAGTTTAGTAAATGTGAGTTTTGGATAAGGTCCGTGGCTTTTCTTGGTCACATTGTTTTCGGTAAGGGCATTGAGGTAGATCCTAAGAAGACGAAAGCGGTTAAGAAGTGGCCTAGACCTTTATCACCTTCGGATATCCGTAGTTTCTTGGGCTAAGCCGGTTATTATAAAAGGTTTGTTGAAAGGTTTTCATCCATTGCTTCTCCATTGACGGGTTTGACTCAAAAGAAGGTTAAATTCGCATGGTCCGAAGCATGTGAGAAGAGTTTTCAAGAGTTGAAGGATCGACTTACTTCGGCTCCGATATTGACTCTACGTGAAGGATCAGATGGTTTTATGGTTTATTGTGACGCCTCGAGAATTGGGCTAGGATGTGTTCTTATTTAAAACGGGAAGGCCATTGCTTATGCTTCAAGACAACATAAAGCGCATGAAAAGAACTATCTTACTCATGACTTGGAATTAGCGGCAGTTGTGTTTGCTTTGAAAATATGGTGACTTTATTTGTATGGAGTACATGTAGATGTCTTCACTGATCATAAGAGTTTGCAATATGTGTTTAAAGAGAAAGATTTGAATCTCCGCCAAAGAAGGTGGCTCGAGTTGTTAAAAGACTATGATATGAGTGTTCTCTTTCACCCCGGTAAGGCTAACGTGGTGGCGGATGCTCTTTGTCGATTATCTATGGGTAGTGTTGCTCATGTTGAGGATGGTAAGAAATAGTGTGTTTACCATGTCCATAGATTGGCTCGATTGGGTGTTAGATTGGTTGATTCTACTAAAGGTGGTGTTACGGTTCACAAGGGTTCTGGATCCTCCTTTTTGCATGATGTGAAAGCTAAGCAAGGTCTTGATTCTAACTGGGTTGAACTAAAGGAAGCGGTACTCAAGAATTCCGTAGAGGTTTTCTCCCAAGTGGGAGATGGTGTGCTTCGATATCAAGGTCGTTTGTGTGTCCCTAATGTAGAAGGCTTAAGAGAGCAAATTTTATCAGAAGCCCATAGTTCTCCTTATTCTATTCACCCAGGAGCAACCAAAATGTACCGTGATTTGCGGGAAATTTATTGATAGAACGGAATGAAGAAGGATATTGCGGAATTTGTGCCTAAGTGTCCTAATTGGCAACAAGTGAAAGTTGAACATCAAAGGCCGGGAGGTTTGACCCAAGATATTAGTATTCCTACTTGGAAGTGGGAAGATGTGAATATGGATTTTATTGTGGGTTTGCCTCTCTCTCGGCGAAAATATGATTCGATTTGGGTTGTTGTGGATAGAATGACAAAGTCAGCCCATTTCATTCCCGTTAAGACTTCTTATTCGGTGGAGGATTATGCTAAGTTGTATTTGAGGGAGATGGTTAGGCTGCATGGAGTGCCTTTATCCATTATCTCCGATCGTGGTGCACAATTTACTTCTCAATTTTGAAGTCGTTTCAAAAAGGCCTTGGTACTCCTGTTAAGCTTAGTACGGCCTTTCATCCCCAAACCGATGGGCAAGCGGAGCGTACTATTCAGACTTTGGAAGATATGTTGAGAGCATGTGTAATCGATTTCAAGGGTATTTGGGATGATCACTTGCCTTTGATTGAGTTTGTTTATAACAATAGCTACCATTCTAGTATTGATATGGCTCCATTTAAGGTTCTCTATGGTAGAAAGTGTAGATCTCCTATAAGTTGGTGTGAAGTTGGTGAAGTTGCTTTAATAGTCCCGGAGTTGGTGCATGGGGCTATGGAGAAAGTTCGACTTATTAGGGAGAGGTTGAAAACGGCTCAAAGTCGACAAAAGTCCTATGCCGATGTTAGGAGAAGTGAATTAGAATTCGATGTGGATTATTGGGTTTACTTGAAAATCTCACCCATGAAGGGTGTAATGAGATTTGGGAAGAAAGGGAATGTTAGCCCCCGTTATGTAGGCCCATATCAGATCTTGAGACGTGTTGGTAAGGTTGCTTATGAGCTTGACTTGCCTAATGATTTGACATCTGTGCATCCAGTTTTCCATGTCTCATTATTGAAAAAGTGTGTTGGTGATCCGTCCACTATAGTGCCATTAGAGAATCTTGGCATAAAGGATAGTCTTTCTTATGAAGAGGTTCTGGTTGAGATTTTAGACCGGCAAGTCCGAAAGTTAAGAAATAAGGAAGTTGCTTCCGTGAAAGTTCTATGGAGGAATCAATTGGTTGAGGGTGCTACTTAGGAGGCCGAGGCCGATATGATGTCCCGATATCCTCATCTCTTTCCTACCGATCCTACTATAGCTTGAGGTATATTGATCCTCATGGTCCATTCTTTTGGTCTCATGTGTCATAATTGATTTCCGTGATTCCTTGATTATGTATGTTCATGAAGAGTCTTATATGATTATGTGCATTTGAGTATGAGTTGCATAAAGTCTTCATGATATGTTGTGTTGATCATGCTTTAGCTTAGAGTTAATGTTTCCTCCTCGGATATGAGTATTTATGTGATTGCATGCTAGGTTGGGTTGTTAGTCCGTGTCTATTACCCTTCTCAAGATGTCTTGATTCTCATTCGAGGACGAATGTTCCCGAAGGGGAGATATTGTAACACCCCAAGCTTCCAAGGGTTTTTAAAATCCAGAACTCACGTGAAGACAATGACCTACAGAGGCCACCTACGGGCCGTAGATGGATTGACGGGTCGTAGGCGGGAACCGTCATTGGCATTGTGAAGATTCAAGATTTCCATGTTTCTGAACTTTGACCTACGGAATATTAGGACGGTTCTTAGTCCAGTTGATGGGTCGTAGATGGGTTCCGTAGATGCCTTCCAGACTTGGCCAAATTTTCAGCCCAAAATGAATTTTCTGAATCAATTGGCGGAAGAGCAGGACGGTCCGTCATTTGATGTACGAACCGTAGATTCTGTCCGTAAATTGGCCCCGACAATTTTTAATTAAGGGATTTTTTGGTCTTTTTTTCCTAATTGTTTACCTAATAAGCTAAGTTGGTTATACCCTTAATCTTAGACCTATAAATACTTTCTAAGCCTAATTCTTTTCATTCTAATTCATTCCAAAACTCTCCTCTCTCAAATATTTCTCTCTCTACAAAGAAACTCTATCAACTCTCAAGGAAGAAGAAGGAGCTTGAATCCTCCATTGAAGACTTTCAATCTTCTCCAATTTCTTGTGGATTTCTTTGAGGTATGATAGTGTTCACCATTAGGAGTCTTTTCCTCCAATGGGCCCTTCCTGTTCTTCATGATTTTCAAAGGTTTACTCTAACCCAATTGAATAAGGTTTGTGATCAATCATTGTGGGTTCTTCAATTATGATTCCAATTATTGATTTTATGATTCCTAGTCCACGATTTTGCATGATAAATTAACTTAGTGCACGAATTAGCATGAATTACATGATTTGATGTAAAGAATGCATGAACCCGCATGATCCCAAGCTAATTCTCCCCAATTTGATAATCTATGCTTTGATTGTTGGGATGTGTTATGGTTTGATGAAGTTTATGAATTCTCTATGAATCAAACATGAATTATGAATGAATTGAGGATAATCTTATGAATTTAGTATGATCAAGTCAAAAGCATGATTTTTCCTCTATTATGTGAGTTCCTTCAAGTATGGATTAATTGTCTTAATTGTGGCTTTCTAAGCATGAGCTTGCATTGAATTGCATGATATGAGTTGAACGTGCATGAACCCATATGAACTCTATGAACTATGAAATATGAGCATGATGAATTAAGGGTGCTTTGAGAGTAAAGTGCCAAAGTAGTGATATGATGAAGCTATGGTCGAGTAGTGAAAGGTTTTCTCACGTAATTCTCCCATTATGATAAAAGAAGAACAAAGAGGCGATTACCCATGTTCTTAAGGAGCTATTCTAATGATGTAAGCTTGGACAAGGTCCATGCAAGATGAATATCTATAAGCATGATTTTAGCTTGAATTGGTAACCCTAGTTGTACCTTTTCATGTTTGATGATATAAATATGTTAATGACTAATCCGTGGGAATTATTCTTAGGACCGAGTGGATATTGAGATGGAAGCCCTCCCGTTAGTAGAGGCCGGGTCTTCTAGTGAAAGCTCTTCCGTTAGTAGAGGCCGTTTTTTCTAGATGGAGCTCTCCCGTTAGTTGAGGCCGAGTCTCCTAAAGCAATCTCTATCCCATAAACTATGTTGCCACCATAGGATGTTGTTATTAAGTAGACATTAGCTAGTGGATCCACATAAGCTAAGAAGTTCATGGTCTTACCTTGTCAAGTAGGACACCCCTTTACGGTGTGGGGTAGACACCGGATTCCATGTTGATAGCTCACATGGTCTTACATATCGGTTAAGGCTTTCCCACACAAGTTAATGAACAAGTGTCTCATGATGAAGTAAAGAAAAGAAGGAAAGATGATTTAGCTTGCTTCGGCCTTTATATATGCTTTATGTTTTCATGTTTATCATGTTTGTTTTAGGTTGGCCATTGCATGTCATGATTATGTCTCTCTCTAGCATGATTTATGTGTTTATGTGTATTGCTATCATACTTAGTACTTAATTGTGCTAACGCATACTCTTGCCTACATTAACTTCTTTTATGTAGGACGTGGCAATTCACCTTCCACTCGTGCCTAGAGCATTGACTTAGAGTTGGGAAGAAGACTTGGTGAGTCCTCATCCATCCGAGGACATGGCCTAGTTTTTCTTATTTTCATGTCGTTTCTTTTCAGTGTTGGATATTGTATTGGGCTGCGTCCCTATCACTTTTATTCGTATTGTATGATGTTAGAAGACTTTGAGACATGAGATGTAGACTTCTACTGTTTGAGTAAAGTTTTGATATGAAATGCTCTTTTGAACTCTTATTTCTCTATTATCTTGTATGTTATGTATGCTAAGGGCTTGTATGAGGCCTCTCGTGGTCTTATACGACGTGTTACATCTAGGGGCTTCCCTGGGTCATGACAACTATTGCCTCTGCCGCCTTCATGGACTTGATGACCCATGTATTCAGGCCGTATCTGGACTCCCTTGTCATGGTCTTCATTGATGATATCTTGTTATACTCGCGGAGCCATAGTGAGCTTGAGCTGCATTTGAGGATAGTGCTCCTAAATTTGAGAGATCATCAGCTTTATGCCAAGTTCTCAAAGTGTAGTTTTTACTTGAGTCTGTGGCATTCTTGGGGCACGTGTTGTCTAAGAATGGCATTATGGTGTATCCGACAAAGATTGAGGTTATTCATGATTGGGCTAGGCCTACTTCTGTGACTGAGATTCGGAGCTTCGTCGGACTTGAAGGGTACTACAGGCATTTTGTTGAGGGTTTCTCTTTTATAGCGTCACCTTTGACTCGGTTGACTCGCCAGGATGTCCCCTTTCTGTGGTCGGAGGAGTGTGAGAGGAGCTCTATGAGGCTTATGGAGTTGCTTACCACCGCTCCTA
This sequence comes from Solanum appendiculatum, assembly GCA_018342035.1. Taxonomy (NCBI): domain Eukaryota; kingdom Viridiplantae; phylum Streptophyta; class Magnoliopsida; order Solanales; family Solanaceae; genus Solanum; species Solanum appendiculatum. The sequence goes on along the minus strand of JAGDQO010000439.1, from coordinate 1,408,654 downwards.
TATTGACTCTTTCAGTTGAGGGCGAGGACTTTACTGTCTATTGTGACACATTCGGCATTGGTTTGGGTTGTGTTTTGATACAGCAAGGCCGGGTTATTGCTTATGCATCGAGGCAGCTTAAGTTGCATGAGCACAACTACCCCACTCATGACTTGGAGTTGGCGGCGGTATTTTTTGAGCTTAAGATCTGGAGGCATTACCTATATGGAGTTCATTGTGAGATGTACACTGATCACAGGAGCTTTCAGTACATTATGACCCAGAGGGATCTTAATTCGAGGCAGCACCATTAGATTGAGCTCTTGAAGGACAATGATCTTTCTATTCTGTACCATCCGGGCAAGGTGAATGTGGTAGCTGACGCCTTGAGCCACAAGGCAGTGAGTATGGGTAGTTTAGGCTTCCTTTCTGTTTTGAAGCGACCCTTGGATTTGGACATTCAATCCTTAGCAAATCAGATGATCAGGCTTGAAGTTTCAGATTCCAGTCCGGTGTTAGCCTATGTGGGAGTTCAGTCATCCCTGCTAGATCAGATCCTTAGTCGTCAGTTCGAGGATGAGTCTTTGGTGGCACTAAGAGATAGAGTATTGGTAGGTGATGCCGGGAAGTCTACCTTAGATTCAGATGGGGTTTTGAGATTTGCTGATCATTTGTGTGTTTCGAGAGTTGGGGAGTTGATTCAGCTGATCCTTAGCGGGCCCATGATTGCATATATTCTATCCATCCGAGCACCGCTAAGATGTATCTTGATTAGGGCAGCATTACTGGTGGAGTGGTATGAGGAGGGACATCTCAGACTATGTGTCCCGTTGCTTGTGTTGTCAGTAGGTGTAGGCCGAGCATTTGAGACCTGGTGGGGAGTTGCAGAGATTACTCATTCCTGAGTTGAACTGGCGGCGTAACACCATGGATTTCATTGTAGGTTTGCCTCGGACTTCTAGAGGTATTGACAGCATTTGGGTCATCGTGAATCGATTGACCAAGTCAGTACATTTCCTTCCAATTCATACTTCATTCAGTGCTGAGAGGTTAGCCCGTATCTACATTCGGGAGGTGGTCCGTCTTCATGGTGTGCTTGTTTCTATCATTTCAGATCGGGGTTCATAGTTCACATCTAGCTTTTGGAGGGTATTTTCAGAGAAGTTGGGCACCCGTGTCGATCTTAGCATAACTTTTCACCCATAGACCGATGGCCAGTTAGAGCGTACTATTCAGGTCCTTGTTGATATGTTGTGGGCCTATGTAATGGACTTTGGAGGTCAGTGGGACAGTTCTTGCCCTTGGGGGAGTTTGTGTACAACAACAACTACCACTTTAGTATTCAAATGTCCCCATATGAAGCCGTATATGGTAAGCGTTGTCGCACTCCAGTTGGTTATTTTGAGTTTACAGAGCTTAGGCCACGTGGTATAAACTTGTTTCAGTAGGCCTTAGTGCATGTGAGGATGATTCAAGATCGGCTCAAAGTAGATACCAGAGTCATGTGGATCGCAGGCGCCGACCGTTGAGATTTGTCGTTGGTGATAAAGTATTCCTAAGAGTATCACCCATGAAAGGCGTGATGAGATTTTGGATGCGAGGCAAGCTTAGCCCCGGTATATTGGGCCTTTTGAGATTTTGAGGACAGTTGGTGAGGTGGCCTATGAGTTAGCTTTACCTGTAGCATTCTAAGCTATTCATCCAATTTTCCATGTTTCGATGCTACGCTGTTATGTTTCGGATGAGTCTCATATGCTCCAGTATGAGACCGTTGATTTGGATGATTGTCTGATCTATATTGAGGAGCCAGTTGCTATTTTGGCGAGATATGTGAGGCAGCTGAGGTCTAGAGCCATTCCTGTGGTTAAGGTCCATTGGAGTCATTGTCCAACCGAGGAGGCTACTTGGGAGACCAAGCGGGAGATGCGGGAGCAGTTCCCCAGCTTATTTGAGCCCTTAGGTAATTCTTGACTCTTACTTTCACGGACGAAAGTTCTTTTAGTAGTGGTTGTTGTAATGACCCTCCAGGTCAATTGTGTGTTAATGCCTTCTTTTCGTCGTTTAGAGCATTCCTGTAGCGACCCCAAGACATTTATGACTTGCTGGCACTTAATGTTTGGTCGCCTAGTCGTTCGCTTGGGTTTTATGCCTATTTCCCTATTTTGGAGCTTTTGAAACTGGAAAAATTGATTTCAGTCATAACCTCAGGTAAATGTCCTCAGAATAGGATTCTGACATTTCCATCAGCTCCATAGTAGCCAAGTTAGGCTAGACGCATGGTTGGCTTGACTCCCAAGGCTTCCGGTGTGACTTTAGGGCCATTTGGCGCTTTAGCCTTTGAAATTAGGCTCAAGGTTGACTTTGGTCAACATTATTTGTAAACGCACTTGGATGAGAATTTCGTCAGCGCGGTTAGTTCCAGAATGCTGAGTTTGGTCTAGAATTAACCTTCGTGCGCTTCCCGAAGTTCTGATCTAATTTCGAGGCGCTTGCTAAAATTTGGTTAAAATGACACTTTGGGTGTGGGACCCACCTTTTATCGAAACGACCTCGTATGGAAATTTTGACTACACCATTGAGTCTGAAATGTCGAATTTGATGGGGAAGTTTATCTCGTTTGCGTGCAAGGGCCATAACTCAGCTAATGTAGCAGTTGAGTGTAGACCTCATTTGTTTTCCACGTTCGCGGATAAGGCTCCGCATTCGCGGAAGTCTGCCTTGTTGGTCTCTGTGTTCGCGAATGGGCTCCACGTTCACGGAGTTTAGCTTTCCTCTTCTCCACGTTCGTGGAAGGCTAGCCGCATTCGCAGAGGTCTTGGTCCTTACCCTCCGTGTTTGCGGGCTCTTGGCCGCGTTCGCGGAGGTGTGTGCGTCTGGTCCTTTAATTATAAAACAAGACACGAGGCAGCTTCTTTTTAAATGTTTAAAAGGTGATTTCTCTCTTGATTTTAGTCGATTTTCGGTGATTCAAAGTCCCAGGTGTTTGAAATTGTGTAGACTTTGTGGGTTATTGTTCGGATAGAGTTGGGTGACCTCCGATTCTCGTGAATTTGAGGCGTAAGTCGCTGCCTTAAGCTAATTTTGTAAAGTTTTGCATGTTTGATTTCTTGGGTTATTGGCTGTTCCGAGCCCGAAAGGTATTCCACTTTGGAGCAGAAGCTCGGGGGATGGTTTGAGACCTTTTCACGAAGTCAATTCTGGGATTTCAAGAGCGCGTCCCACATTTCCTGATTGTGACTTCGAAATTGCTCTGCCTTTGATTTTGATGATTTTAGTGTCTAAATGACCGTGCTAACACTGTGATTCTATTTTTTATAGCATGGCAGCGATCTAAGGCCGTTCAAAAGGGAAAAGATCCAACAGAGTGATTTTGAGTGTGCTCTATTGGCCTTTAGGTAGGTTACGGCTTTCCTTCTTTTTAGATTGAGCTGGATTGTGTGAATATTTGTTGAATTGTGCGAATCTGGGGTGGGGTACTAGTATTTCTTTTCCTTTTCTCAAAAACCTCATTTTAGGGTTGATTTTCGGGCTTTTTGGGGTGTAGTACCATGCTATCGGAGGGGTTATTTATATGTTATTGCATGCGGACTATGTGGTTGGTTGTTTTATTGTGTTGGATTATATTTTCAGCCTTAGACTAGGTTAGGCTAGAATTGTCTTAGACCCATGCACCTGTTTTACTTTGGTATATATCCGACATCAATTCAGATGGACTAGGTCCTTGTAGACCGGAATATCAGACTTGGGTCTGATAGTATGAGCCTAGCTTTGGTTTTGTATTGTTGATATCTTCTTGCTTCTCTCCCCATTTCTGTGGTGCCAATATGTTATCGAAAGCGCGGTGTTTTCCTGGGATTTCAGGTGTTTCTCGATTGGTTCTGTGGTGATGTGGTTGGTGGTGGATTGTGATCCATCTAGTTTTGTATTTGAGATCCTCTACGGAGTTGATATGCCCCCACACGCTCGGTCTAGCTAGGGTAGGGCCCCTGGGAGTGTTAGCTGTCTCACTCGTCTGGCTAGAGTAGGGCCACCGGAGTGTTACCCGGCTGGGCAATTGGATATGAGTTATTTTAGGTCCTCTTCGGAGTTGACATGCCCTGCGCACTCATCTTGCTAGGGTAGGGCGCCGAACTGTTAGCTGATTGGGCGATTGGATATTAGGTTCCTTTGGAAGAGTCGTTATGCTCCCTTGGCACTCTGCTGGCTTGGGTAGGGCCCCCGGGAGTTGCTTTCAGGATGGACGACCTGATTTTGAAGTCAGACTTTTTACTGGATTGGAGTTGGCTGATTGTTTCAATTGAGTTTGTTGGTGGTTTTTGTTCGTAGTTGGGTTTTCCTTCGGTCTCATAGATTTAGCTTTTTCGTTTACCTATCGGGCTTATGGTGTGCATTCAGGTTTAGTTTGTCTGTGCTTGAGTGTACCTTCTAGGTCTTATTGGGGGCCAAGTTAGGTTTAGTTTAGGTATTCTTAGATTTGTTCTCGGTTAGTTTAGTGCTTATTTCTTTTGACCTCTATATTGTAGATTGTCACGACCCAAGGTATCCCCTAGACGTGACATGGCGTACGAGACCCCGAGAGGCCTCATACAAGCCACTTAGCATACATACATACAAGATCATAAAGAGATAGAGTTCAGAAGAGATTTTTTTTCATATCAAAGCTTTTAAAAGAAACAGCGGAAGTCTACATCACATGTCTAAAAGCCAATCTAACATAAAGAAATAAAGTTTGGGACGTAGCCCAGTACAATCCGTAATGAAAAGAAATACATGAAAATAAGAACAACGAGGCTATGTCCTCGGATAGATGAGGACTCACCAAGTCTTCAATCAATCGTCTAATAAAGCTCTAGCCACAAGTGGAAGGTTAATCGCCAAGTCCTACATCAAATAAGTTAATGTAGGCAAGAGTATGCGTTAGTACAACCAAGTATCAAGTATGATAGCAATGCATATAAGACATTTAACACATGCTAGAATTAGACATAATCATGACATGCAATGGCAAAGCTAAAACATGATAAGACATAAGAAGCATGAAGCATAAACCATGGCCAACGCAAGCTAAATCATCTTTACTTTACTTTTTTTGAAATCATCATAAGAACACTTTTGTTCATTAGTTGTGGGGAAAAGCCTTAACCGACATATAAGACCATGTGAGCTATCAACATGGAATCCGGTGTCTACCCTACACTGAAAGAGGGCCATCGTACTTGCCAAGGTAGGACCCTTTACTTAACTAGTAGCTTACCTGGATCCACTAGCTAGTGTCTATCATAAACCATAATCCTATGGGGGCACATAGGTAAGGGATAAGGAGATAGCTACTAGAAACCCGGCCTCTACTACGGGGGAGCTTCCATCTCAATATCCTCTCGGTACTAAGCATATTTCCCACGGAATAGTTATTTATCATATTCATATCATCATCCATGGAAAGGTACAACTAGGGTTACCAATCCAAGCTAAAATCATGTTTATAGACGTTTCATCTTCCATGGACTAGTCCAAGCTTACTCCATTAGAATAGCTCCTTAAGAACATGGGTAATCACCTTTTTGTTCTTTTAACTCTTAGTGTGAGCATTACGTGAGAAACCCTTTCACCACTCAACACAATATCATCATATCATAACTTTGGTACTTCACTCTCAAAGCACCCTTAATTCATTATTAAATTCATATGAGACATGCATAAGTTCATAATCTTTATCTTTACATCGTTCATCATGCTCATAATTTATGGATCATAGAGTTCATATGGGTTCATAAAAGTTCAACTTAAATCATGCAATTCAATGCAAGTTCATGCTTAGAAAGTCACAAATAAGATAATTTACCCATACTTGAAGGAACTCACATAATAGAGGAAAATCATGTTTTTGACTTGTACATACTCAATTTCATAAAGTCATCCCTAATTCATTCATAGTTCATGCATAACTTCATAGAGATTTCATAAAATTACTCAATTCATAGCTCAACCCACATCAAGGAATAGATTAGGAAATTGGGGAGAAATAGCATGGGTTCATGGGGATTCATTCAATAATTACATCAAATCATGTAATTCACGCTAATTTGAGCACTAAATTACTTTATCACGCTAGATCATGCACTAGGAATCATAAAATCAACAATTGCAATCATAATTGAAGAACCCATACGAATTGATCAAAAACCCTAATTTAATTTAGGGAAATTGAAATTTGAAAACCTTGAAGATAGTTGAGGACCCATTGGAGGAAGGGACTCCAAATGGTGAACAATATCATACCTCAAAGAACCCACAAGAATTTGGTGAAGATTGAATGTCTTCAATGGAGGATCCTAGTTTCTTCTTCTTCCTTGAAGCTTGAGACAGTTTCTTTTAGAGAGAGAAATATTTGAGAGGAGATATTTGGGAATGAAATATAATGAGAGAAATTAGGCTTAAGAGGTATTTATAGGGTTTAAATTAGGGGTATAACTGACTTAGCTTATTAGGAAATCAATTAGGGAAAAGACCAAAAAGCCCTCAATTAATAACTATCGAGGCCAATCGACGGACAGGATCTACGGTCCGTACATCAACTGACGGACCGTCCTGTTCTTCCATCAATTAATTCAGAGTGTTCATTTTTGGTTGAAAATTTGGCTAAGTCTGGAAGTCATCTACGGAACCCATCTATGGCCCGTCAACTGAACTACGAACCGTCATTCTACCCCGTAGGTCAAAGTTCAAAAACTTTGAAATCCTAAAAGTTCACAATGCCATTGACGGTCCCCTCAATCCATCTACGGCCCGTAGGTGGCCTCCGTAGGTCACTGTCATTAGGTGAGTTTTGCATTTTTAAGTTCTTTGAAAGCTTGGGGTATTACAACATCTCCCCCTTGGGAGCATTCGTCCTCGAATGAGAATCAAGACATCATGAGAAGGGTAATAGACACAGACTAACAACCCAACCTAGCATGCAATCACATAAGTGCACATATCCGAGAAAGAAACATCAACTCCAATCTAAAGCATGATCAACACATCATATCATGAAGACTTTATGCAACTCATACTCAAATGCTCATAATCATATAAGAAAATTCATGAACATGCATAATCAAGGAATCATAGAAATCAACTATGACACAAGAGACCAAAAGAATGAACCATGAGGAACTAGATACCTTAAGCTAGAGGAGGATTGGAAGGAAAGAGATGAGGATATCGGGACATCATATCGGCCTCGGCCTCCCAAGTAGCACCCTCAACTAATTTATTCCTCCATAGAACTTTCACGGAAGCAACTTCTTTATTCCTTAACTTCCGTACTTGCCGATCTAAAATCTCAACCGGAACTTTTTCATAGGAAAGACTATCCTTTATGCCCAGATTCTCCAATGGCACTATAGATGTCGGATCACCAACACACTTCTTCAACAATGAGACATGGAAAACCGGATGCACCAATGCAAAATCATTAGGCAAATCAAGCTTAAAAGCAACCTTACCAACATGTCTCAAAATCTGATATGGGCCTACATAACGGGGACTAAGCTTCACTTTCTTCCCAAATCTCATTACACCCTTCATGGGTGAAATGTTCAAGTAAACCCAATCATCAACATCAAATTCTAATTGTCTTCTTCTAACATCAGCATAGGACTTTTGTCGACTTTGGGACGTTTTCATCCTTTCCCTCATAAGCCGAACTTTCTCCATAGCCTCATGCACCAACTCGGGGCTAATCAAAGCAACTTCATCAACTTCAAACCAACCTATAGGAGATCTACACCTCCTACCATAGAGAGCCTCAATTGGAGCCATACCAATGCTAGAATTGTAGCTATTATTATAGGCAAACTCAATCAAAGGCAAGTGATCATCCCAAGTACCCTTGAAATCAATTACACAAGCTCTCAACATATCTTCCAAAGTTTGAATAGTACACTCCGCTTTCCCATTGGTTTGGGGATGAAAGGCCGTACTAAGCTTAACACGAGTACCAAGACCTTTTTGGAATGACTTCCAAAATTGAGAAGTGAATTGTGCACCACGATCGGAGATAATGGATAAAGGCACTCCATGCAGCCTAACCATTTCCCTCAAGTACAACTTAGCATAATCCTCCGCTGAATAAGAAGTCTTGACGGGTATAAAATGGGCTGACTTCGTCATTCTATCAACAACAACCCAAATCGAATCATAGTGTCACCTCGTGCGAGACAAACTAACAATAAAATCCATATTCACATCTTCCCACTTCCAAGTAGGAATACTAATATCTTGGGTCAAACCTCCAAGATTTTGATGCTCAACTTTCACTTGTTGGCAATTAGGACACTTAGCCACAAATTTTGCAATATTTTTCTTCATTCCATTCCACCAATAGATCTCCCGCAAATCACGGTACATCTTGGTAGCTCCTGGGTGAATGGAATATCGAGAACTATGCGCTTCCGACAAAATTTGTCCTCTTAAGTCATCTACATTGGGAACACACAAACGACCTTAATAGTGAAGCACACCATCTCCACCTTGGGAGAAAGCCTCCATGGACTTTTTGAGCACCGCTTCCTTCAATTCAGCCATGTTAGGATCAAGATCTTGTTTAGCCTTTACATCATGCACAAAAGAGGATTCGGAACCATTGCGAACCGTAACACCACCTTTAGCGGAATCAATCAACCGAACACCCAATCAGGCCAATCTATGAATATCACGAACCAACTCTTTCTTACCATCCTCAACATGAGCAACACTACCCATAGAACAATCGACTAAGGGCATTTGCCACCACATTAGCTTTACCGGGGTGATAGAGAACACTCATATCACAGTGTTTTAGCAACTCAAGCCACCTTCTTTGGCGAAGATTCAGATCTTTCTGTTTAAACACATATTGTAAACTCTTATGGTCTGCAAAGACATCCACATGTACCCCATACAAATAATGCCGCCATATTTTCAAAGCAAACACAAGCGCTGCCAATTCTAGGTCATGAGTAGGATAGTTCTTTTCATGCACCTTGAGTTGCCTTGAAGCATAAGCAATAACTTTCCCATTTTGCATAAGAACATATCCTAACCCAATTCTCGAGGCATCACAATAAACCACAAACCCATCGGATCCTTCTGGTAGAGTCAATATCGGAGCCGAAGTAAGTCTGTCTTTCAATTCTTGAAAACTCTTCTTACATGCCTCGGACCACATAAATTTAACCTTCTTTTGAGTCAAAGCCATCAATGGAGAAGCAATAGAAGAAAACCATTCAACAAACCTCCTATAATAATTGGCTAAGCCCAAGAAACTATGAATATCCGAAGGTGATAGAGGTCTAGGCCAATTCTTAACTGTATCAATCTTCTTAGGATCTACCTAAATACCTTTACCGCAGACAATGTGACAAAGAAAAGCCACGGATCTTAACCAAAACTCACATTTACTAAACTTCGCAAAGAGTTGTTGATCCTTGAGGACTTGCAATACAATCCTTAAATGATTAGCGTGCTCATCCTCATTCCTTAAGTTGATCAAGATATCATCAATAAACACAATCACGAACATATCAAGGTATTGTTTGAACACCCTATTCATTAAGTCCATAAATGTGGCCGGAGCATTTGTCAATCCAAACGACATTACCAAAAGCTCGTAGTGACCATACCTATTCCAAAAAGCCATTTTCAGAATATCATCTTCTTTCACTCTCAATTGGTGATAGCCCGAATGAAGGACTATCTTAGAAAAATAACTAGCCCCTTCAAGTTGATCAAACAAGTCATCTATCCTTGGAAGAGGTTACGTATTCTTAACGGTAACCTTGTTCAATTGGCGGTAGTCAATGCACATACGGAGTGAATTATCCTTCTTCCTTACAAACAAGACCGGAGCACCCCATGGAGAAACACTTGGTCGGATGAAACCCTTATCCAACAAGTCTTTTAATTGCTCTTTTAATTCCTTAAGTTCCGCCGGGGCCATTCTATAAGGAGGAATAAAGATAGGTTGCGTATCCAGGAGAGGTCAATACCAAAGTCTATTTCCCTCTCGGGAGGAACACTGGGTAAATCATCGGGAAACACTTCTGGAAACTCGTTAACAATGGGGACCGACTCAAGAGTAGGGGTTTCGAAATCTATATCCCTCACCCTAACAAGATGGTAAATGCAACCCTTAGAGATCATCTTTCTAGCTTTTAGATAAGAAATAAATTGACCTCTAACATAGAATTTCCCCCTTCCCACTCAAGGATAGGCTCATTCGGGAATTGAAACTTGACCATTTGGGTCCTACAATAAATAGAAGCATAACAAGCATGCAACCAATCCATCCCAAGAATAACATCAAAATCTAACATATCAAGCTCTACAATATCAACATGAGTGATTCTGTGGGATAAGGAGACGGGGCAATTTCTATAGACTCTCTTAGCCGTGATAGATTCTCCAATCGGAGTAGAGACATGAAAAGGATCTGTCAACACATCCGGGACAACATCAAACCTCATAGCCACATATGGTGTCACAAAAGACAAGGTAGCACCGGGATCAAGCAAGGCATAAACATCAAAGTGAAAAACTTTCAACATACCGGTAACCACATCGGAAGAGCTCTCTTGCTCATGGCAAGCTTGTAGTGCATAGAATCGGTTTTGCTTAGGAGCATTCGAATCCAAACCACTAGGTGGAGCCTGCTTACTCTCTCTTCCTTTAGCCGTGAGAGATGGACAATCCCTCATCTTGTGACCACTCTTTCCACAACTGTAACAACTATCCGTACCGGCTAAACATTTGCCCTCATGCTTCCTCCCACACGTAGTACAAGTAGTTGATGAAGAACCACCACCATTTCCTCCTTGAGGCTTAGGGTTAGACACCCTATATTGGTTGAACTTAGGAGGAGCATTGGATGAGCCTTGATTAGAGAACCTTTGTCGAAATCTAGGACGACCATGTCTATCAGACCTTGAATGTGAAAAGTTACCATCACCGATCCTAGCCCGCTTAGTCTCTCTAGACCTCTCCTTGATCTTTTATTCCTTTATTTGTTGAACATACACCATGAGACGAGAAATATCCATGTCATTGACAAGCACAGTGGTGCGGCACTCTTTAACCAACATTTCAGACACTCCCGAAACAAACTTACTCATTCTTGCCCTAGGATCGGCAACTATAGAAGGAGCATATTGAGACAATTATGTGAACTTCAAAGCATACTTTTTCACACTCATGTTCCCTTGACGAAGCTTGATGAACTCAAGAACCCTTGCCTCCCTCATCTCAAGGGAAAGAACCTATCAAGGAAAGCAACCTTGAATTTCTCCCAATCAAGAGGACCCTCATTAGCCGTCTCTCACTCTTCCACTGATTGAACCAAATTTGAGCAACACCCTTGAGTTGATAAGCAGTCAACTCCACCATTTCCTCCTGCGTCACACCCATAATCATCAACACCTTGTACACTTCATCGATGAACTCTTGAGGATCTTCCTCAACCTTAGAACCATGAAATTCTGGAGGGTTCATTCTAGTGAAGTCCCTCACTCTTGATGCAGCCGTACCCACATTTGGGTTAACGGGTGCCACAACCTCTCTATTTACTTGAGCCGTCAAGGCTTGAGTCAAAACTTGAAAAGTAGCCCTAAACTCCACATTAGTCACTTGTTTGGCCAAAGGGTCGGCCGGAACTTGTGGAGCATGAGGAGGAGCTTCTTGTTCCGCATTCACTCCCGCATTCCTTCTAGCATAAGCTCTTCAAGTCGCCATATCCTAAAACGCATAGGATAGGGATTAGGAGAGAGACATATAGAGTTAAACTCTATGGCACGACATAGGAGTAATGAAAGAAGTGAAGTTTCTTAAACGTCTTATGGCCTCTTATTCATAAATGTGGCGCGCTTCACACTCATGAACAAGACTCTACTTGACGTGGCTTATGAGACATCCTAGGATCTTTCTAAAACCTTGTGCTCTGAATACCAAGTTTGTCACGACCCAAGGTACCCCCTAGACATGACATGGCGTACGAGACCCCGAGAGGCCTCATACAAACCACTTAGCATACATACATACAAGATCATGAAGAGATAGAGTTCAAAAGAGATTTTTTTTCATATCAAAGCTTTTAAAAGAAACAGCGGAAGTCTACATCTTATGTCTAAAAGCCAATCTAACATAAAGAAATAAAGTTTGGGACGTAGCCCAGTACAATACGTAATGAAAAGAAATACATGAAAATAAGAACAACGAGGCTATGTCCTCGGATAGATGAGGACTCACCAAGTCTTCAATCAATCGTCTAATAAAGCTCTAGCCACAAGTGGAAGGTTAATCGCCAAGTCCTACATCAAATAAGTTAATGTAGGCAAGAGTATGCGTTAGTACAACCAAGTATCAAGTATGATAGCAATGCATATAAGACATTTAACACATGCTAGAATTAGACATAATCATGACATGCAATGGCAAAGCTAAAACATGATAAGACATAAGAAGCATGAAGCATAAACCATGGACAAAGCAAGCTAAATCATCTTTACTTTACTTTACTTTACATCATCATAAGAACACTTGTGTTCATTAGTTGTGGGGAAAAGCCTTTACCGACATATAAGACCATGTGAGCTATCAACATGGAATCCGATGTCTACCCTATACCGAAAGAGGGCCATCCTACTTGCCAAGGTACGACCCTTTACTTAACTTGTAGCTTACATGGATCCACTAGCTAGTGTCTATTATAGACCATCATCCTATGGGGGCACATAGGTAAGGTATAAGGAGATTGCTACTAGAAACCCAGCCTCTACTACGGGGGAGCTTCCATCTCAATATCCTCTCGGTGCTAAGCATATTTCCCACGGAATAGTTATTTATCATATTCAAATCATCATCCATGGAAAGGTACAACTAGGGTTACCAATCCAAGCTAAAATCATGTTTATAGACGTTTCATCTTCCATGGACTAGTCAAAGAATACGCCATTAGAATAGCGCCTTAAGAACATGGGTAATCGCCTCTTTGTTCTTTTAATTCTTAGTGTGAGCATTACGTGAGAAACCCGTTCACCACTCAACACAATATCATCATATCATAACTTTGGTACTTCACTCTCAAAGCACCCTTAATTCTTCATTAAATTCATATGAGACATGCATAAGTTCATAAGCTTTATTTTTACATAGTTCATCATGCTCATAATTCATGGATCATAGAGTTCATATGGGTTCAACTTAAATCATGCAATTCAATGCAAGCTCATGCTTAGAAAGTCACTAATAAGACAATTTACCCATACTTGAAGGAACTCACGTAATAGAGGAAAATCATGTTTTTGACATGTACATACTCAATTTCAAAAAGTCATCCTCAATTCATTCATAGTTCATGCATAGCTTCATAGAGATTTCATAAAATTACTCAATTTATAGCTCAACCTACCAATCAAGGCATAGATTAGGAAATTGGGTAGAAATAGCATGGGTTCATTGGGATTCATTCAATCTTTACATCAAATCATGTAATTCACGCTAATTCGTGCACTAAATTACTTTATTACGCTAGATCGTGCACTAGGAATCATAAAATCAACAATTGAAATCATAATTGAAGAACCCATAAGAATTGATCAAAAACCCTAATTTAATTTGGGGAAATTGAACCTTGAAATCCTTGAAGAAAGTTGAGGACCAATTGGAGGAAGGGACTCCAAATGGTGAACACTATCATACCTCAAAGAAACCCACAAGAATTTGGTGAAGATTGACGGTCTTCAATGGAGGATCCTAGCTTCGTCTTCTTCCTTGAAGCTTGAGAGAGTTTCTTTTAGAAAGAGAAATATTTGAGAGGAGATATTTGGGAATGAAATATAATGAGAGAAACTAGGCTTAAGAAGTATTTATAGGGTTTAAACTAGGGGTATAACCGACTTTAGCTTATTAGGAAATCAATTAGGGAAAAGACCATAAAGCCCCAAAATTAATAACTGTTGGGGCCAATCGACGGACAGGATCTACGGTCCGTACATCAATTGACAGACCATCCTATTTTTCCGTCAATTGATCCAGAGAGTTCATTTTGGGCTGAAAATTTGGCCAAGTCTTGAAGGCATCTACGGAACCATCCTGCTACCTCGTAGGTCAAAGTTCAGAAACTTGGAAATCCTGAAAGTTCACAGTGCCATTAACGGTCCCCACCTATGGCTCGTCAATCCATCTACGGCCCGTAGGTGGCCTCCGTAGGTCATTGTCTTCAGGTGAGTTCTGCATTTTTAAGTTCTTTGAAAGCTTGGGGTATTACATAGATTCTATCCTTTCAGTCTGTTTTTACCTTTCTTGCTCAGTCGGCCAATGATGCCTACTGGGTACGTATTGTATTGGTACTCATGCTACACTCTGCATCTGTTTTCGTGATGCAGGTCCGAGTACCAGTTATCAACGTTGAGATCGAGCCTGCTGCAGTCTATTCCGGAGGCGAGGGTGAGCACTCGGTGTTCTGGGATTGCCCGTCTCCTTCTGTATATTTATTTTGGCTTATCTTTCATTTTGAGACAGTCTTATTTCTGTGGTCAACTTTTGGGACTTGTACTCTTGCATTAGTTCTGTACTTGTGACTTCCAGGTTCTGGGAGGTATTGTATATTGTATATAGTTTGGGTTCGCTTCCGCCTTTCCCTTAAGTGTTCCTTTTATTTATGCTTTCGCTTAGTTGAGATCTAGTTTCCACCCTCAGTCCCATTACTGTCAAGTTCTGGGACAGGGTTTGGCTTGCCTACTGGCGGGTTGGTAGGCGTCATCATGATTTAGGAAATCAAGGTCATAACACTAAACCATAAGAAACCCTAAACCCTATAAAATCCTAAATAATATTAAAAAATTCTAAACCTAAAAAACCTTTAAAAACCTTTAAAAGCCCTAAACCTAAAAAAAACTCAAAAAATATTCTAAGCCCTAAACTCTAAATCCTAAAAAGCACTAAACCCTAAGAAATCCTAAAGAACCTAAAGAAATCCTAAATCTAAAAATTCCTAAAACACCCTAAAAACACTAAAAGAAACTTTTAAAAATGCTAAACCTAAAAAAACTCTAAAAAAAAACACTAAGCCCTAAGAAAACCCTGAACCCTAAAAAACCCTAAACCTAAAACACTTTAAAAACCCCTAAAAAAACCCTAAAACCCTAAAAGAAACCCTAAGCCCTAAACTCTATATTCGCAAAACCCTAAACCCTAAAAAATCCTAAGAAACCCTAAACCCTAAACTCTAAAAACCTATAAACCCTAAACCTAAAATACCCAAAAAAACCTTAAAACACCCTAAAAACCCTAAGAACTTTTAAAAACCCTAAACCTAAAAAACTTTTTAAAAAACCTAAGCCCTAAACCCTAAGAGACCTAAGAAACCCTAAACCCTAAAGCTTAAGAAACCCTAAACACTAAAAAACCCTTTAAAAACTCTAAAAATACCTTAAAAAACCCTAGACCTAAAAAACCCTTAAAAAATACACTAAGTCCAAAACCCTAAATCCTAAAAAATCCTAAATCCAAAATCATAAACCCTAAGAAACCCTAAAAACCTTAAAATATCCTAAACCCTAGAAACTCTAGAAAAAACACTAAAAAGAATATTTAAAACCCCTAAAAAAATCTGGGCTCTAAATCCTAAATGCTAAGAAACCCTAAACCCTAAACCCTATGAAACCCTAAAACCTAACAACCCTAAACCCTAAAGACCCTAAAAACTCTTAAGAACTCTAAAAACATCGTAAACCCAAAAATGGCTCAAAAATCCCCTAAGCCCTAAACACTAAACCTTAAAAAACTCTAAACCCTAAATTCTAAGAAATTCTAAACCCTAAACTCCAAATCTTAGGGCCTAAACACTAAATCCCACTACAAGAAAATGCATATATAACTAGAGAATACATTGTAGCTAAACATGAAAAGTTCTGTGGCTAAACACTTTAGCTACAAAAATTATTTCCATAGAATTCGTAGCAAGATGTAGCGTGGCTAAAAGTTAGCTACAGACTATACATGGTCTGTGGCTAAGGACTAACACTTATAGCTACAAAAAAAATGATGTTGTAGCTATGATGGCAAAAAGAATGTGCTACGCAACATATATTTATAACAAATAATTTTCCTTTTTTCCTACGACAAATAAAATCTATAGCATTTTTATATAGTAGCAACAACATATTCTATTGTGGCAAAAAATTTGATTTCTTTGAACGAAAATTCAAACTTTGTGGCTATATTATAGTTTAGCCTTGTGACAATAATATTTGTATTTAGCTATAAGTTAAAAATTTTGTAGTTATAAATTGAAGTATTTGCCATAATTCTTTTGATATATGGCTAATAATTTATTCCTTTTGCCACGAAATACATAAATTATACTAGCTAAATTTTTTCAATTTGCTATAAAAGTGAAAATGTATAGCTATACGTTTGATAATCATTATATAAGTTTGGCCATAACTATAAATATTCATTGCTATAAATAAGGAATACTGCCATAAGCATTATTAATCACAAGAATTTCTCTTATAAGGCTAAAATTTAAAAAAACTATATTAAATTCCAAAATAGATTTCAAGTAACACATAATTACTATAATGACCCTCCAGGTCATTTCTGTGTTCATGCCTTCTTCCTATCATTTAGAGCATTCCTATAGTGACCCCAAGTCATTTATGACTTGCTAGCACTGACTGTTCGGTTGCCTGGTCGTTCGTTTGGTTTTTATGCCGATTTTCCTATTTTGGAGCTTTTAGACCTTAAAAGGTTGATTTTGGTCATAACCTCATGTAAACAACCTCAGATGTGAATTCTGACAGATCATCAGCTTCAGAGTGGCCAAATTAGGCTAGAAACATGGTTGGCATGAATCTCGAGGCTTTCGATGTGACTTTGGGGCAAATTGGCTCTTTAGCCTCTGAAATTTGGCTTGAAATTGACTTTGGCCAACATTCTTGGTAAACGTGCTCGGATGAAAATTCCGTCAGTTGGGTTAGTTCTGAAATGTCGAGTTTGGTCTAGAATGACCCTTCGAGTGCTTCCGGGGGCTTTCGATCCAATTTCGAGGCCCTTGGTTTAAGTTGGCAAAATAGGCGCTTTGTATGTGGGACTCACTTTTTATCGAAACAACCTCGTATGGAAATTTTGACTATGCTATTGAGTCTAAAATGTCAAATTTGATGGAGTAGAATATCTCTTTTGTGCGCATGGTTCTGAACGAATTCTGAGCACCCCGTCGGAGAATTTGGAAGCCAAGTTCTCAGCTGGTGCACAACAGCTGTTGCAGACCCATACCTTCTCCACGTTTGCGGATGGGCTTCAAATTCATGGAGGTGTTGGCCTGTCTTCTCCGCATTCGCAGGCCTAGCTCCGCGTTCGTGGAGATCTGAGATCTCCTTCTCCGCGTTCGCGGAGGTCTAGGGAATCTTCTTCTCAGCTTTCAAGGAGGTGTGGATCCTTTGCCTCTGTGTTCGCAAGCCCCTGGCTGCGTTCACGGGCAAGTGGGCACGATCACGGAGGTATGCGTGCCTGGCAGTTATATAAGTTGAGGTCGAAGTCATTTCGATTATAAGTTAAAAAATTCATATCTCCTTCATTTTTTATCAGTTTTTGGTGATTCAAAGTCCCAGGTGCTCGGAATATTGTCAGCTTCATGGGTTAGTTGTCAGATTGTGTTGGGTGTACCTTGATTTCCGTGAATTCAAGGTGTAAGTTGCTATCCTAAGCTTGTGTTGAAAAGTTTTGCATTTCTTGTTTTGATTGCATGGAGCTGATCCGAGCCCCGATGGGTGTTCCATTTTGGAATACAAGTTCGAGGGAGGATTTGGGACCTCTTCACGGAGTCAATTTTGGAAAATCCAGAGCGGATCCCGCATTTCTTTATTTTGACTCCAAAATTGGTGTCTCCGATTTTGATGATTTTAGTGTCTAAATGACCGTACTAACTCTGTGATTCTAATTTTTATAGCGTGGCAGCAGTATGAAGCCGTTCGGAAGGGAAAAGCTCTGGAAAAGTTATTTGGAGCGCACGTGGTCGGCCTTCAGGTAGGCTATGACTTCCTTTCCTTTAGATTGAGCCCGAATGTGTAATTGCATGCTGATTGGTGTGAATTTAGGGTAGGTAGCTAGTATCTCTTTTCTTCTTCTCAGAAACCATGCTTTAGGATTGATTTTCGGGTTATCGGAGGGGTTCCTTATCTGTGGGTATTTGCGTATTATCTGTTGGGTTATACTTGTCGTTACATGTGTAGTATCTTGTTTGGGCTAGTTATTTGTTGTTGCATGCGTAGTATTTGGTTGTCTATTTACTGCAGTTGGATTATAGCCTTGGCCTTAGTCTAGGATTCACTAGTGTTGCCTTAGACTCTTGCACCTGGTTGACTTGAGTATGTATCCGACGTCGATTCGGATGGACTAGATCCTTGTAGACTTGCATAGAAGACTTGGGTTTGATAGTATGAGCCTTAGTTTACGTGAACTCGTGGCTTTTCAGATCTTCTATCCTTTCTCTTCCTATCTCTGCGGTTCTGGGGTGCTGTCGAAAGGTTATGCTATTGTGCCGATTGAAGGTTGGGTTGTGCTAGGCTGGGAGCCTTCTGTGGATATCCTTGTATGGGCGGCATCCTGCGGTGACTAGGCTTGTTATGAGTTGGTTGGTGGTGGCTATTTTTTGGTTCGAGGCTGTTATCTCCAGTCTGAGGCTGACATTACATGGTTAAAGTCTGTTATTTCTAGCTTGAGATTGTTGAGCAGGGGTGTTATCTCTAGTCCGAAGCTGACGTTATACGGTTAGAGTCCGTTATTTCTAGCTTGAGATTGTTGAGTGTGGGTGTTATCTCCATGTTCAAGGATGACGTTATACGGTTAGAGTCCATTATTTCTAGCTTGAGACTGATGGCTTGGGTTCGAGGGCAAGGTTCTATCTCTATTGGGTTCGAGTCTCATGGGCTTTAAGGCTTTTGGATTTTGGTTTCCTTTGGTTCTGTAGTGGTAGTTTCTCTATGTACCTATCGGGCTTATAGGGGTCCGTTCGGGTTCTTATTTTTCTGTGCTATAGTGTACCTAGCGGGTCTTATGGGGGACCTAGCTTGGTTTAGTTCTGATTTCCTAGATTTACTCTCTATTATTCTGCTCTTATCTCTGTTGTCCTTTGCTTGTGTTTGATTCTATCTTTTCCGCCTGTTTTTACCTTTCTTGCTCAGTCGGCCTATGATGCCTACTTGGTACCTGTTGTTTTGGTACTCATACTACACTCTGCATCTGTCTTCGTGATGGAGGTCTTAGCACCAGTTGCCAGCGTTGAGTTTGAGCCTGCATCATTCTGTTCTGGAGATGAGGGTGAGCACATGGCGTTCTGGGATTACCTGTCTCCATCTGTTGATATATTTTGGCTTGTCTTTTATTTTTGAGATAGTCTATTTCTGTGGTCCACTTTTTGGACTTGTACTCTTGTTCGTAGTTCTGTACATGTGACCTCCAGGTTATGGGAGGTATCTTTTGTATATATAGTTTTGGTTCGCTTCTGCTTATCTTATATGTGTTCCTTATTTTTGTTTCCTCTTAGTTAAGGTTTAGATTCCACTCTTAATCCCATTACTACTAAGTTCCGGGATAGAGTTTGACTGGCCTACTAGCGGGTTGGTAG
Source organism: Solanum appendiculatum (assembly GCA_018342035.1). Taxonomy (NCBI): domain Eukaryota; kingdom Viridiplantae; phylum Streptophyta; class Magnoliopsida; order Solanales; family Solanaceae; genus Solanum; species Solanum appendiculatum. Next base: position 1,389,030 of record JAGDQO010000439.1, on the reverse strand, counting down.
ACGCCATCATGACTCAAGAAATCGGGTCGTGACAAATACGTATTTCAAATTTAGAACATTTGCAATACATAATTTTTCTATGATAGCTATTACAATAGAAGCATCTTGTTTAAGACCCTAAGCGGCATCATCTTCTCCTTTTTTTCTTGTGCCATTGTCTCCAAGCTACTCTAATATTTCTACGAATACCTACAAATTTTTGAAAAAGCAGATCAATAGTATCAAAAGGCAAAAGCAATTTGATCATATATATAATTTTAAGTACTCATAATTATATGATCTTTACTAAAATCTCCTTTAACATCTTTTATGACTATGCCCAAAATATCTAAAAAGCAATGTGTCAAATTACTTACTCTTAGCTTCTAATCTTATAGTTAATTACTTTTAAGTGAACTTCTGTTTTGAATTCTTCAAAATCTCTATTTATACTTCTATCTAGAATTAGTTTAGAAGTTCAACTTAGCTAAATTAAGGTTGGCTGAAAGCATAGAATTGTCTGCTCATTTGTGAGTCACACATTGTGACATATGAATATGCTCTCAAAGGTGATTGAGTTTACTTTGCCTATTTTCAGGTTTGGCTAGTCCTAAATTAAGTATAAGTTACTCAGTACTTTGGATTTTGATTTTAAAACCAAGTATTTGATAATGTTTCAATCTTATGCTAAATTGACATTACTATTCGAGCCAAAGTAAATTAAACTTCTTTTCCTAGAGCAGTAACTGAAAGAAAAAATATCGGTTTATTCATGTGCACCGGAAAAGAGCTATGCCCGAAAGATCACATTATGTTCTTAATTTGTCATTAGTTGTTCTCCTTACAATCAATACAAGATTATGCTCGAATGTATTTAGGAAAATAACAAAAATTAGTTAATTTACATCTCAAAAGACTATCAACTTTGCCCAAAACATCTAAAAAGAGAAAATTCAACTTACCTTGTCGTCAATTTCATATAATTTCACTCTCGGTAAAGATAAAATCACCATTACTCACCTTAAATCGATGAGAATCGATCTACATAAATAAATAAATAAGACATTTTTTTCAATATCTACAATTCCAGCAACTTAAAAAAGAAAGTAAAAATACTTATGGGCAACAATGAGGAGAGGGTAAATTAAAACTTGGACAACTCCAAATTCGACATACTCACTGATGAAGCAAAGGGGAAACGGATGAAGGATGTGGTGGCTGAATTTTGGATCTGTTTTTGAGAGTTTAGGGTATTTGCCTCTAATAGAAAAAGAAGACTGTAATTTAGGTAATAAAAAAATGGTTAGAGAGAAACAATTTGGAGGGATTTTTTTAATTTAATTCTCTTTTCAATTTGTGAATTCATATTTCCCTCTAATAATCAATTGTGAATTCATAGTTCCCTCCTAATAAACATTATTTAAAGTTCATGCGCATTAGATATAAATAATGGTATAGATACGCGCACTTCTATATGAACTATATTCTATTATTAATTCTTAGTTCAACTAATTAAAATTATATTTACAATAATCATTTAAAAAAATTATATTTACAATAATTATTAAAAAAATCATTTTTACAATAAGTATTAATTAATTTAAATTAATAATATATCACAAAGGTATTGTCCAGATAGATTAAGTTCAAGTAAAATAACAATTCTTAAAATACTTGCTTAAGGTAAAACTTGAGTGCGACTTAGTGAAGTTTTGTTTAAAATTCATATAATTAATTAATCAAAATTAATTATATATAATCACCAATTTATTTGAATTTATAATTGAAACTTACCAGTAAGATCTTGTTAAATTAAATTGAGTTGAATGATAAACACCTCTAATTACACTAATTGATAAATATATTATTTGAAGAGATCATCTACGAATCATGAAATAACAATTCTCGAAACACTTGATTAGGATGAAGCTTGAGTGAGATTTCTTGAAGTTTAATATAAGTTATATTTGAAATTTTAAATAAGATCATGTATAATTGAATTGAATCAAACGTATATTTAACAGAACTAAGTACAGTGGAACATTCTTGAAAAAATTAACAATTCTGGAGGCACTTGATCAAGATGGAGCTTTAGTGAGACTTAGTGAAGTACTTTTATTTGAGGTTGATAAATTAGTTAATCAAAATTATTAGATGTAATCACCTATTTATTAAAATTACACCCATAAAATAGAATTGAATGATTAATACCTATAATTACACTAAATCTATGAGTATTATTCTCATGGAACATGCTCGAGTCAAATAACAATTCTAAAAGCACTTGATCAAAATGAAGCTTGAGTGAGACTTATTAAAGTTTTATTTAAATCTTCTATAATTAGTTGATCGAAGTTAATATAATTACTTATTTATTTAAATTATATTTAAAACATACAAGTTATAAAAATAAATTCAATCGAACGATTAACGACTCTTATTACACTAGATCGATAAATATATTACTCTAATGAAACAAGTTTGAGTCAAATAATAATTACGAAAACACTTGATCAAGATGAAGCATAAGTGAGACTTGGTGAAAATTTGCTTAAATTCGATATAATTAGTTAATCAAAATTAAATAAATATAATTACCTATTTATTTGAACTATATGTGATACTAACAAATAAGATAGTGTAAACTTGAATTGAATCGAACAATTAATAACTCTAAATATATTTTGATGCAATAATTAAGGTATTTTTGACGTGACTAAAGATTAGTATTGCTACAAAAAAGTTCAGTTCATGATAAACAATAATTATAAGCTACAAAATTTTAACAATAATATATTTAAGGCTTTATTAGCTCGCCATGACGAATAATTATAGTTATTCAACCAACTATTGTCACCACTTTTAAGAACTCAAAGCACACAAAAATATCTATTCAACTATAATATTTCATTTTAAATAACCTTTTATGGTTAAAATAGTTATAATTGTTACAAAAAGTTTCAAACACGTGACAAAAATTAATAATTAGCGACAAAATTTTATCATATCAAAAGATATAAGGCAACATCGTTAACTTTTGCCACATTATCTTATCATTTGAAGCAAAGATAATTATTTAGCTCTAATATTTTGTTTCAAATAATATATTGTGGCTAAAAGGTTACTATTGCTACAGTAAGTTTCAATTCGTGGTAAAAATTAATAATTACCTAAGAAATTTTATTATAGAAAAATATTTGTGGCTATATCATTTAACAATTGCCACAAATTTTTATAATTTGAAGCAAAAATATATATTTAGCTACATCATTTTGTTTCAAATATTTTGTTCTGGCTAATGGGTTACTATTGCTACAATATCTTTTATCGCGTGGCAAAAACTTATGATCAACTACAAAATTATATTGTAGCAATAAAATTGTAGCTACTTAGATAATTATTGCCACGATTGTTAGCAAATTATAACAAAAATGAAGAATTAGCTTTACCAATTTAATTTATGTGGCTAAGAAAATATACGAATTTGTAGATACCTACAAAATTCGAATAACCCTAAACCCTCAGAAACCATAAACTTTAAGAAACCCTAAAAACCTTAAAAACCCTAAACCTAAAAATCCCTAAAAACTTTTAAAAACCATAAACCTAAAAAATCCCTAAAAAACTCTAAGCTATAAATCTTAAGCCCTAAAAAACCCTAAACCCTAAACCCTAAGAAATCCTAAACCCTTAAAACCCTAAACCCTAGAAACCCTAAATCCTAAGAAACTCTAAACCCTAAAAACCTTTTAAAATCCTACACCTAAAAACCCCTAAAAACCATTTAAAAATCCTTAAAAACTATAAAAACCTTAAAAAACCCGAAGCCCTAAACCTTGAAAACATTTTAAAAAAAATTCTAAACCTAAAATCCTAAGCCCTAATAAACCCTAAACCCTAATCCCTAAGAAACCCTAAAACCTAAATCCTAAGAAACTCTAAACGATAAATCCTAAAAAACCCTAAAAAATTCTTAAAACCTCAAAATACCCCAAATCTAAAAATCCCTTTAAAAATCCTAAACCTAAAAAACCCTCAAAAATCCTTAAGACCTAAACCCTAAAAAACCGATAAACCTAAAACTCTAAATCCTAAACCCTAAGAAATCCTAAATCCTAAACCCTAAGAAACCCTAAGAATGCCTAAAACCTAAATCCTAAGAAACCCTAAACCAAAAACTCTAAACCCTAAACCCTAACCCCAAAGAAACCCTAAGAAATCCCAAACCCTTAAAAACCCTAAAAACCCTAAAAACCCCTAAACCTAAAAAACCCTAAAGAAACCATAAAAAACTATAAAAAAAAAACCCTAAAAATTTTTTTAAAACCCTTTAAAAATCCAAAGCCCTAAACCCTAATCCTAAAATCCTAAACCCTAAAACCCTAAGCACTAAACCCTAAACCCTAAACACTAAGAAACAAAAACCCTAAATCTTCAAAAACCCTAAGAAACACTAAACCTTAAAACCTAAGAAACCCTAAAAAAAACCTTTAAAAAAACTAAACCTAAAAAACCCTAAAAATTAATTTTAAAAAACCCTAAACCATAAAAACCCTAATAAAACTATAAGCCTTATACCCTAAACCCTAATCCCTAAAAAACCGTTTAAAACCTCTAAACCCTAAGAACCCTAAACCCTAATCCCTAAACCCTAAACCCTAAAAGACCCTAAACCCTAAGAAACCCTAAATCCTAAAAAACTCTAAATCCTCAAAAACCCTAAAAAAACCTTTAAAATCCAAAATCCTAAAAAAACCTTTAAAACACTTAATCTAAAATATTCTAAAAAAACCCTAAGCTCTAAACCCTAAACCGTAAAAAACCCTAAACCTAAAACCCTAAATCCTACGAAACCTAAACCCTAAATCCTAAGAAACTCGAAATCCTAAAAAACTTCAAAAACCCTAAACTAAAAAACCTTTAAAACCTCTAAAAACCCTAAACCCAAAAAACTCTAAACCCTTAAAAACCTTATACCTAAAAATCCCTAAAAACTTTTAAACCATAAACCTAAAAAACTCTAAGCTATAAATCTTAAGCCCGAAAAAACCCTAAACCCTAAACCCTAAGAAATCCTAAACCCTTAAAACCCTAAACCCTAGAAACCCTAAATCCTAAGAAATTCTAAACCCTAAAAACCTTTTAAAATCATTTAAAATCCTACACCTAAAAACTCCTAAAAACCATTAAAAATCGTTAAAAACTATAAAAACCTTAAAAAACCCAAAGCCCTAAACCTTGAAAACATTTTTAAAAAAATTCTAAACCTAAAATCCTAAGCCCTAATAAACCCTAAACCCTAATCCCTAAGAAACCCTAAAACCTAAATCCTAAGAAACTCTAAACGATAAATCCTAAAAAACCCTAAAAAAATTCTTAAAACCTCAAAATACCCTAAATCTAAATATCCCTTAGAAAACCCTTTAAAAATCCTAACCCTAAAAAACCTTAAGACCTAAACCCTAAAAAACCAATAAACCTAAAACCCTAAATCCTAAACCCTAAGAAACCCTAAGAATGCCTAAAACCTAAATCCTAAGAAATCCTAAACCTAAAACTCTAAACCCTAAACCCTAACCCCAAAGAAACCCTAAGAAATCCCAAACCCTTAAAAAACCCTAAAAACCCCTAAACCTAAAAAACCCTAAAGAAACCATAAAAACTATAAAAAAAAACCCTAAAAAGTTTTTAAAAACCCTTTAAAAAACCAAAGCCCTAAACCCTAAACTCCAAACCCTAAAAACCCTAATCCTAAAATCCTAAGCCCTAAGCACTAAGAAACAAAAACCCTAAATCTTCAAAAACCCTAAGAAACACTAAACCTTAAAACCTAAGAAACCCTAAAAAAAACCTTTAAAACAACTAAACCTAAAAAACCCTAAAAATTAATTTTAAAAACCCCTAAACCACAAAAACCCTAATAAAACTATAAGCCTTAAACCCTAAACCCTAATCCCTAAAAAAACCGTTTAAAACCTCTAAACCCTAAGAACCCTAAACCCTAATCCCTAAACCCTAAACCCTAAACCCTAAACCCTAAAAGACCCTAAACCCTAAGAAACCCGAAATCCTAAAAAACTCTAAATCCTCAAAAACCCTAAAAAACCTTTAAAATCCAAAATCCTAAAAAAACCTTTAAAACACTAAATCTAAAATATTCTAAAAAAACCCTAAGCTCTAAACCCTAAATCGTAAAAAACCCTAAACCTAAAACCCTAAATCCTACGAAACCTAAACCCTAAATCCTAAGAAACTCGAAATCCTAAAAAACTTCAAAAACCCTAAACTAAAAAACCTTTAAAACCTCTAAAAACCCTAAACCTAAAAAACTCTAAACCCTTAAAAACCCTATACCTAAAACCCCAAACCCTAAGCCATAAACCCAAAAAAGCCCTAAACCGAAAAGCTTAAATCCTAAGCCCTTGGAAACCTTCAGAAACTCTAAACCCTTAACCCTAAGAAATCCTAAGGAAAATAACCTAAGAAAAAAAAACCTTAGAAATTCTCTCTCTAAAAATATTCTCCCAAGGAGCAACGGTCATATTCTAACGTTACACTCAAATTTCCATCCGGATGGCTAATTCGCCGCTGGTGGAGTTACTCCGACCATCGGACATGACTAAGAACACAGCCATCTCACCCAACAGTTCTTCGAATCTGCGAAGGGATGAAACGATTCACAAAGAGCAAGTCGTAATTTCGAACATAGAGCTGAGTAGGGCACAAGGGACACAAGAACTAAATTCTCAAGAACAAAATGAAAGGAAAAATGCAACAATGGAGCGAGACAATGAAACTATACAACTTACAACCCCTATCCGGACTTCTAAAGAAACCATCACTCAGTAAGGAAAATCTCAATCGCAACAACAATGTGTGCAAAATCGTGCTTCATCGGAGTTATCTGGGAGTTCCTCTCCTTTGGTAATCTCGAATGTTTTAGGTGCTGGTGCTGGTGAGACGAGTTCAAATGAGATCAGTTCTCGATCAACCTCGAATCACATTCGAGCGGACTTGATCGATGGGGAGTTCGTCTCTCAGGTGGAGAGACAAGCCAATGAGGTTCCAAGTAATTTGGATGCTGGAATTGCTGGTAAAACAAACTCGGGTAATCATCCCAGAGTTCAAACACCAATCCAGGGAGGTATATATCATCTTCAAGCAAAAAGGATAGAAGGGAAAGAAGTATGTGCAGATCAATGGCAGAGCAAAATGCAAGAATTTGTTTCGCCGCAGGAAGATGCACGGAACAAAGTTATAACGAGTGAGGCAGGCAGTAGCACACTAGCCAACAAAACAAATGATCCAGGCCACAAGGCCAATACAAAGCAAGCGCAAGGTAAGTATCCTAACCATCCTCAAAATAATTATCCTAAAATGTCTAGTAGTTTTGAGAGACAGGCACCCAATCAACAAAGAAACAAGCAAGCTATGATTCCACAAGGCCTTCCTAAAGACAAAGCTGCCCAATACTCTCATCAGAATCCTCAAAAGGACTTAATCCCAGAACCAGCCCCTTATATTATTATTCAGACATTTGCAGCAAGGCATAGGCTCAATCAGGCAAAGAATGAGATTCCTGTTAGTTTTGCACCACCCAAGTATACCACTAAACAGGGGCTTCCTGCTATCATTTTTAATAATGATGATTATATGGTCTAGCTAGCATCTAGATGCAAATATACTTTGGTGGGCAAATTTAGTAACACTATGCCTAAAGTGGAACTCATCCGGAAAAACTTCATTTTGCAAACTCAACTATCTGGGGGGGTTAAGATAGCACACTTTAATGCAAGACATGTTTACATAGACCTTGACAATGAAATGGATTATGTCACAGTCTGGACAAAACCGAAAATATCTATAGAGGGGCAATTGATGAGGATACAAAAATGGACCCCAACAAGAAAACCAGAGGAAGAAACTCCTATTGTTCCTATTTGGGTGTCTCTACCAGAATTACCTTGGGATTATTAAAATAAGGAGATTGTAACAGCATAGTTGGCTCCCATTAGAAAAGTCTTGTATTTGGATGCTGCATCCATTCAGAAAACAAGAGGTAGTATTGCCAAAGTAAGGATACAATTAGACTTAACCAAGGAAAGACCACCTCATGTATGGATGGGATTTGATGAAGAAGATATTACTAATGGGAGGTGGCAAGCCATTCAATATGAAAGTGTCCCGGACTATTGCATTTACTGTAAACATCAAGGACATATGATTCATGTATGCACTATCAAAAGAAGGGATGAGGAGCACAAAAGAAGAAAAGACTAAGAAGCAGAAAAGAAGAACAAGCAAAGAGGAGACCAAGAAACAAGAGAACAGGCCAACAGACAAGAGGATGGAAACATCAATATATCTGCTGATACAACTCCAGATGCACACCAACAACAAACAAATGAAGAAGGACAGAACAAGCAAGAAGAATAGTGGCAAACACAAAGAAGAAAACAGACAAAAAACCAAACACTCAATGCTCAGAACATGGACAGGAGATCTGCTTCACCTCCAAAGCAAAAAGAAAAAGAACAGCAGCACAACACAAAAACAAGGCAGGTATGAATTCTACTACTGTTACTCCTTGCAATTTCATTGATATAGACAAACAGGACAGGCCAAAGGAGCAAGCCAATGAACACAGCCAAGACATAAGGAACCAAGGTACCAGCTCAAACCACAACACTCAAAAGGACCAATCCAACAACCAGAAGGAAACATTAGTCCAAATAACAGAACAGACCCCAAACAGGGGAGAACAAGAAGTACATGTTTCAGGCAATAGCAAAAATGAAAAGACCACAGGTATTGACTCAATGCTCCTTATAACCCAAAACCCCATTGATTTTATTATTTCTGATGATGTTGAAGTTATTGGAGGGTTGGATGGAGGGTGTCAGGAGAACACTACTAACATGCAGGAAGGGATATCCAAAGGGGGGAGTTTTCCTCATGTTTTTCATGAGAACATTCACAATGACCCTAGGACAGACCATACAGCCTCTGCAACCTGAAACTCAAAAACAGCAGATGCCTCAAATTGGTCAAGTTAATCTCCAAAAGGCTGATATTAGCCAGGCTCAGGATCCTATGATTCCTAATGCAAAGCCTCCCGATACTACTGATCAGCAGGGTCTTCATAGAGATAGTAGTGCTTTGAGAAAATCTTATAACACTCCTGTCAACACACAGAAGAGAACTGAGGTCCAGGGAGCTACAGCAGAACAGGCCAAGGGCAGAAATGATGCTACTTTGTTGAAAACTGCCAATAATAAGTACCAAGGTCAGATGAGTAAAAAGAAAAGGGATGCCATCAAGAGGAGGCAACAGAAAGAAACTGAGATGCAAAATACACAACAACAAATACAGGTTACCAGAATCACAAAGGCAGGGAAGAATAATGATGAGTATGAGGTTGATCAATCTAAGGATAAACTTGACCAGGATACCCAATCTATAGAAGAAGAGGAGGTGGATGAGGAAGGGGATGAAACCAGGGCCTACCTTTTGAGGGCATTTGGGTCAACCTTTCAAAGTAACTTCCAAGAGGAAATCCAAGAGGTCACTGGCCAGCAGGGGCTATCTTCTAGAGACAGAAAACAACACACCAAACTGACTCATAATAGCACATCTGCTGCTTCTAGCAGACCCAGCACTAGGTCCAAGAGTAGAGGATTATAATGATTAAAACACTTTGTTGGAATGCTAGAAGCATCAACACCCAAGGATCACTGGAAAGAGTAAAAAATCTCAAGAAAATGCTTAATCTTAATATGATAGCTATTCTTGAACCTTTTGCTGATAATTCCCATCTCAACAGTTACAGACTCCACTTAAATATGGATCATGCCGTATGCAACCCCAATGGAAAATTTTGTCTCTTCTGGGATGTTGAAATGAACTACTAGGTCCTAGAAACTGATGAGCAACATATTACTTGCACTATACAGCATGATGATTGTAAGGAAAAGTTTATGATCTCCTTTATCTATGCTAAGTGTAAAGACTCTCTTAGAAGACCTCTATGGAATAGATTATTTCATTTCTCTAATATGAATATTCCTTGGTGTACTATTGGTGACTTTAATGTCATTACTTCAACTGAGGAGAAATATGGTGGCAGATCATATAATATGAATAAAAGCTTTGACTTCATAAGTGTCATTGAGGCTTGTGGCTTGATGGACCTAGGGTATAGTAGTCAACAATTTACTTGGTGTAACCACAGAGCTGGGGATGCTAGAGTCTGGAAAAGATTGGATAGAGCCATGGTCAATGATAGCTGGTTGGAGCACATGCCTCAAACTACTATTACTCACTTACCTTTTGTAGGTTCTGACCATTGTCCTCCTCTTATGGAAATGGTGGTAAGAAGTGAAAATACTAGCAAGTACTTCAAATTTCTTCATTGCTGGACTGATCATGATAATTTCAAAACCATTGTCAAAACTTGCTGGGAAAAGGAGACAACTGGCAACCCTATGAGGAAATTTTATTAGAAATTGAAGAGATTAGCTTCTACCCTTAGTGCTTGGTCCAAAAAGGAATATGGAGACATTTTCACCATTGTCAAGGATTATGAAGAGAAAGTTAAAATGGCAGAGGAAGAGATTATCAACAACAATACTGAGGAAAACAGAGAAAAATTGCATTGTATTAATGCTACATACATCAAGTATATGAAGTTAAAAGCATCCATTCTTAAACAAAAAACTCAATTACAGTAGTTCAAAGAAGGGGATACTAATTCTAAATATTTCCATGCTATCATGAGAGGCAGGAGGAGAAAGCTCTCTATTCACAAAATTTGTACTGGTATGGATGATTGGGTTCAAGGGGATGCAAATATTGCTAGAGCTGCCTGTGAATATTTCCAGCATATGTTCACTGGGCATGAAAACAAGATCAATGAAGATATTCTACACCACATTCTCAGAATGGTTACTGAAGATCAAAATGAAATTCTCCAGGCTATGCCCACTATGGATGAACTTAAGCAGGTGGTTTTCTCTATGAACCCCAATTCAGCTCCTGGCCCAGATGGGTTTGGAGGTAAGTTCTACTAAGCTTGTTTGGAAACTATTAATGAGGATCTTTTGAAAACTGTCCCGGCTTTCTTCTGTGGTTTTGAGATGCCCAAGTACTTTTCTCATGCTTGTTTGGTTCTTCTGCCTAAAGTGGAACACCCCAGTAAATTCAATGATTTCAGACCCATCAGTTTGAGCAATTTTTCCAATAAAATCATCTCCAAATTGATGTGTACTAGACTAGTCCCTTTTCTCCAAAATTTTATTTCTGATAATCATTTAGGATTTGTTAAAGGCAGGAGCATCTCTAAAAATATTATGCTGGCTCAAGAGATTACTCATGGCATTAAAAAACCCAAGGAAGGGGACAATGTGATAATCAAGTTGGACATGGCCAAGGCTCATGATAGGGTCTCCTGGCCATTTACCTGTCTGGTGCTTTAAAAAATTGGCTTTGGAGATAATTTTATTGGTTTGGTTTGGAGAAATATGAGCAACAACTGGTACTCAGTCATTGTGAATGGGGTCAGGCATGGTTTCTTTCATTCCACTAGGGGACTTAAGCAAGGTGATCCTTTGTCTCATGCTTTGTTCATTTTGGGGGCAGAAGTTTTGTCTAGAATGCTGAACTCTCTTCACCAACATCAAAACTATCAGGGATTTCAAATGGAAGTGAATGGTCCTCAGATCAATCACCTGAGCTTTGCTGATGATGTGATCATTTTCACATATGGAAACAGAATATCTCTTCAGCTAATTATGAAGACCCTTGATACTTATGAAAGGGTATCTGATCAACTTATCAATAAAGATAAGAGTCATTTCATGGTTCCTACCAATAGTCCCACTGATATCATTTTTCTTATCAAAGAGATCACTGGTTTTACTCAGAAAGAGAGTCCTATCAACTACCTAGGCTGCCCTCTCTACATAGGAGGACAAACAGTCATCTACTACTCTGATCTTGTGGCTAAAGTTGTCAAGAAAATCAGTGGATGGCAAGCCAGAATTCTCAGCTTTGGAGGTAGAGCTACCTTGGTAAAACATGTTCTACAATCAATCCCTATTCATACCATGGCTACTATTTCACCTCCTAAGACCACTATCAAATATATTAAAATGGTGATAGCTGATTTCTTCTGGGGATGGGACAAAGAAAGGAAAAAATATCAGTGGGCCTCTTGGGAAACCCTTAGCCTCCCACAGGATGAAGGAGGAATAGGGGTGAGACAGATTGAGGATATTTGCACTTCCTTCCAATTCAAACAATGGCGGTCCTTTAGAACCAAAAATTTTCTGTGGGGGCAATTTATGAAAGCAAAATATTGTCAAAGGGCCAATCCTATGGGGAGAAAGTTTGATACTGGTCAGTCATTGGTTTGGAGATATATGATGAGAAATAGGCCTAATGTGGAACCTCATATTAGATGGAAGCTTCACTCAGGATCTAGTAAATTTTGGTGGGATGACTGGCTGGGAGTTGGTCCCCTGGCTCATCACTGCAACAACATAACCAGCCTCAATAACACCACTGTTTCCCAATTCTGAAGAAATGGACAGTGGAATGAATCAATGGTCAGAAGCTATGCCCCCCCTCTTTTGATTCCTAGAATCTTGAACACTGTGATTCACAACCAGGCCAATGTTATGGATGAGGCTGTATGGATGCTTACTGATAATGGCTTGTTCACCTGTTCTTCTGCTTGGGATCACATCAGACAAAAGAAAAGCAAGACAAAAATAAACCAATATACATGGCATAAAAATGTCCCTTTCAAAATCTCCTGCCTCCTATGGAGGGCTTTGAGAAATAAATTGCCAATTAATGAAAAAATCACTGTTTTTGGAGGGGACCTTGCCAGATGTTCATGCTGTAAAAATCCAGGTTGGGATGAAATTGGCCACATTTTTGTTATAGGCAACTTTGCAAGACACATTTGGGAATATTTTTCAGCCCTCTTTGGTACTAGGTACAGTCAGCTACCTCTAAAAATCATCTCATGAAGTGGTGGGGTCTGAAAGCCAACAATGAGGTTCACAAGATCATCATTCAAGTTCTTCCTACTATTATTTGCTGGAACCTGTGGAAGAACAGATGTTCAGCTAAATATGGTGGCAAGAAGTCTAGTGTTGTTAGAGTTAAATTTTTGATCTCCAAGGATACTCAACAACTGATGAACTCTATATATCCCTACTTACAATGGCCTAATAACTGGAATAAATTGATCACTAGTATTGAAGGTTGTTGGAAGGATATATAGATCAGAGAGGTAACATGGATGAAACCTCCAGGTAACATTTTGAAGCTCAACACAGATGGAAGTGCCCTAGGTAATCCTGGTAAGATTGGAGGAGGGGGTATCCTAAGGGATTCAAATGGAAAAATGGTGTATGCTTTCACCATCCCTCTTGGAATTCGCACCAATAATCAGGCTGAAGCTCAAGCTGCTACTCATGGTATTCACTGGTGCCTACAACATGGTTACAGAAATATTATGCTTGAAGTGGATTCACAGCTACTGGTACACTGGATCAATCAGAACAATAAACCTACATGGAAGCTTCATCAATTCATCATGCCTCTTATCAACCTCATCTCACAACTTGAATTCTTCCAATGCACACATATCTTTAGAGAAGCCAACAGTACAGCTGACATCCTATCCAAGAAGAGCCATAAATCAGATCAGATTCATCATTTTTACACAGTTCAGCAGTTATCACTTGTTGCTAGAGGAAGCTATCAACTGGAAAGGATGGGAATGACAAACTTTAGAAGGAAGAAATTGAAAAGAATCAAACAACCACCTTGATGCTGATTGGTCCTTATTATTTATATAGACTTCTCTATATTTTTTATGTTCTTAACCTTTTCGGCCTTTTCTCTTCTTGCATTGTAAGGGGAGAGTCTCCCTTATTTTTATTCCTAGAAAACTTGTACTGAGAGGAGTCCTCTCAATAGGTGCATAGTTCTAGGTCCATCTTTATAGTATCGGGGATAAGTTAGTCATCCTTAGTAGGAAGACAAACTTATGTATCGACCATAGGTTTGAAGGTAAGGTTTATGCCCTCCTTCGTGTACTTTTGCTTTGCTTTATGTTAATGTTAAGGCTTTGGGGTGTGTGGCTCAACTCCTGACCGCCACGAGGGGTGAGATCCTTGGGTTAGGTTTGTTTAAATAAAAAATTAAAAAATTAAATAAAAAAAAGAAATTCTAAGTCCTATACACTAAGGAAACCTAAACCCTAAGAAACCCTAAATCCTAAAATACCTTAAACCTTAAAAACAAAAAAAAAATCCTAAAGAAACTTTAGCACTAAACCTAAAAACTCTAAAAAAAATCCTAAGCCTTAAACCCTAAACCCTAAAAACCCTAAACCTTAAAATCCTAAACCCTAAGAAACCCTAAGCCCTAATCCCTAATCCCTAAGAAACCCTAAACCCTAAACCTAAGAAATCCTAAACCTTAAGAAACCCTAAACACTAAAAAATCTAAAAACATTAAAAAAAACCTAAACCTAAAAAATCCTAAAAAAACGAAGCCCTAAATCCTAAATCCTTCAAAACTCTAAACCCTAAACCCTAGAAACTCTAAACCCCAAGAAACCCTAAACCCTAAAAAAACCTTTAAAATCTTACACCTAAAAAACCCTAAATTTTTTTTTAAAACCTTAAAGAAACCGTAATCCCTAAAACCTAAACCCTAAAAAACCCTAAACTCTAATAAACCATAAACCCTAAGCCCTAAGAAACCCTAAAACCTAAATCCTAAGTAAACCTATAAAACCCTAAAAAAAACCTCAAAAAACCCTAAACCTAAAAAACCCTAAAAAATACCCTAAGTCCTAAACCCTAAATCCTAAAAAACCCTTAAACCTGAAACCTTACATCCAAAACCCTAAGAAACCCTAAGAAAGCCTAAACCCTAAACCCTAAGAAACCCTAAACCCTAATAAATCTTGAACCCTAAATCTAAAATCCTAAACCCTAACCCTAAGAAACCAAAAACCCCAAAGCCCAAACCTAAGCCCTAAGAAACCCTAAATCCTAAGAAAACTCAAAGAAACCCTAAAACCTAAGAAAACCCAAAAAAATCCTAAACCCCAAACCCTAAGAAACCCTAAACCTTTTTAAAAACCATTAAAACCCTAAGGAAGCCTTAAAAACCCACAAAAAACCCCTAAATTTTTTTTAAAAACTCCTAAAAAACCCTAAGCCTTAAACCCTAAACCCTACGAAATCCTAATCCTTAAACCTTAAGCCCTAAACCCTAAAACCTCATAAACCCTATGAAGCCCTGTAATACCCCAAGCTTCCAAAGAACTTACAAATACAGAACTCACCTGAAGACAGTGACCTACGGAGGTCACCTACGGGCCGTAGATGGATTGACGGGCCGTAGGTGGGGACTGTCAATGGCACTGTGAATTTTCAGGATTTCCAAGTTTCTGAACTTTGACCTACGGAATAGTAGGACGGTTCGTAGTTCAGTTGACGGGCGGCCGTAGATGGGTTCCGTAGATGTCTTCATGACTTAGCCAAATTTTCAGCCCAAAATGAACTTTCTGAATCAATTGACGAAATTGTACTAACACATACTCTTGCCTACATTAACTTCTTTGGTGTAGGACGTGGCGATTCACCTTCCACTCGTGGCTGGAGCTTTATAATAGCAGATTGAGAGAACACTTGGTGAGTCCTCATCCATTCGAGGACATAGCCTAGTTGTTCTTATTTTCATGTCATTTCTTTTCAGTTTTCATATTGTATTTGGTTACGTCCCAACTTTACTTTCTATGATAAATTGGCTTTGAAACATGAGATGTAGACTTCCGCTTTTTCTTTTAAAGCTTTGATATGAAATTCTCTTCTGAACTTTTATTCTCTATTATCTTGTATGTAATGTATGCTAAGTGGCTTGTATGAGGCCTCTCGGGGTCTTGTACGCTATGTCACATCTAGGGGGTACCTTGGGTCGTGACCAACTTGGTATTCAGAGCACAAGGTTTTAGAAAGATCCTAGTATGTCTCATAAGCCGCGTCAAGTAGAGTCTTGTTCATGAGTGTGAAGCACGCCACACTTATGAATGAGAGGCTACAAGGCGTTTAAGAAATTCCACTTCTTTCATTATTCCTAAGTCGTGCCATAGAGCTTAACTCTATAACTCTCTCTCCTAATCCCTATCCTACGCGTTTCAGGATATGGCGACCCGAAGAGCTTATGCTAGAAGAAACATGGGAGTGAATGTGGAACAAGAAGCTCCTCCTCAAGCTCCTCAAGTTCTGGCTGACCCTTTGGCGGAACAAGTTACTAATGCGGAGTTTAGGGTTGGTTTACAAGTGTTGGCTCAAGCCGTGACAGCTCAAGCCAATAGAGAGGTGGTGGCCCCCGTGAACCCAAATGTGGGTACGACGGCATCAAGAGTGAGGGACTTTACGAGGATGAATCCTCCGGAATTCCATGGCTTTAAGAAACCCTAAATTCTAAACCCTAAGAAATCCTAAACCCTAAAAACCCCTAAAACCCCTAAAAAAGTACCCTAAACCCAAAAAACCATAAAACATCCTAAACCCTAAAAAATTCTAAAAACCCTAAACCTAAAACTCTAAATCCTAAGAAACCCTAAATCCTAAGCCCTAAGAAACCCTAAACCTTAGGGCCTAAACTCTAAGACCTAAGAAATCCTAAATCCTAAGAAATCCTAAACCCTACCCGAAGAAAGACTATGAAAAAAGAAGAAACTCTAATCCCTAAACTATAAGAAACCCTAAACCCTAAATCTTAACCCCTAAGAAACCATAAACCCTAAAAAACCTTTAAAAATATTTTAAAACCTTAAACCTAAAAATCCTTAAAACACCCTAAAAACATTTTTAAACCCTAAACTTAAAAATCCTAAAAAAATTCTTAAGTCCTATGTCCTAAACCTTAAACCCTAAAAAACCTTTTAAAACCCTAAACCTTAAGAAACCCTAAACCCTAAATCCTAAGAAACTCTAACCCCTAAAAAAACCTAAAAACCTTAAAAAACCGTAAGCCAAAAAAACCTATGCCTAAAAACCATAAAAACTCCTATGCCCTAAACCCTAAACAGTAAGAAATCCTAAAAAAACCCTAAGAAAACTGACTCCCTAAACCCTAATCCCTAAGCGCTAAGAAATCCTAAGAAACCCAAAATCGTACATCCTAAAAAACCCTAAACCCTAAGAAACCTTAAATCATAAAATACCCTAAAAACTTAAAAATTATAAACCTAAAAACCCTAAAATACCATTAAAAATCCAATGCCCTAAACCTTAAAAAACCGTAAACCTTAAACCCTAAACCCTAAAAAATCCTAAACCTAAAAAACTCTAAAACAAACCCTAACTATAAAAACCCTAAAAACCCCTAAACCTAAAACCCTAAATCCTAAGAAATACTAAGAAACCCTAAACCCTAATAATCCCTAAAACCTTTTAAAACCCTATACCTAAAAACACTAAAAATATTCTAAAATATTTTTCAAAACCCTAGGACCTAAACCCTAAAAACCTTAAAAACCCTATATCTAAAACCCTAAGCTCTAAACCCTAAGAAACCCCAAACCCTAAAAAAACCTTTAAAAATCCTAAACCTAAAAAGCCAAAAAAAATTCTTAAAAAATCTTTTAAAACCCTAAACCGAAAAAACACTAAAAAACCTTTAAAAATCCTAACCTTAAAAACCTTTAAAAACCCTAAACTTGAAAAACTCTTAAAAAAAAAATAACCCTAATCCCTAAACTCTAAAAAACCCTGAAAAACCCTAAACCTAAAACCTTAAAAAACCATAAGCCCAAAATCCTAAGCCTTGAGAAAGCGTAAACCCTAAGAAACCGTAAACTCTAAACCTTAAGAAACCCTAAACCCAATGAAATCCTAAATCCTAAACCCTAAGAAACCCTAAACACTAAGAAACTCTAAACCTTAAGAAACCCTAAAAAACACTAAAAAATCCTAAACCTAAAAAACCCTAAAAACCTTTAAAGACCATAAACCTAAAAAACCCTAAAAAAATCCTAAGCCATAAATCCTAAACCCTAAAAAACTTAAACCCTAAATCCTAAGCCCTAAGAAATCCTAAAAAACCCTACACCCTAATCCCTAAACACTTAAAACCCTAAAACCTAGAAATCCAAAATCTTGAGAAATCCTAAACCCTAAAAAAAACCTTTAAAAACCATACACCTAAAAACCCCTTAAAACCGTAAAAACCCTAAAAAAATAATTAAAACCCTTAAAAAATCGTAAGCTCTAAACCCTAAACACTAAAAATATTTTTAAAAACTCTAAACCTAAAATCCTAAGCCCCAATAAACCCTAAATCCTAAACCTTAAACCCAAAGCCCTAAGAAATCCTAAAACCTAAATCCTAAGAAACCCTAAACCCCAAATCCTAAAAAAACACCTAAAATCCTTAAAAACCTCAAAATACCCTAAAAACCCTTAGAAAACACTAAACCTAAAAAACCCTAAAAAATCATAAGACCTAAACCCTAAAAAAAACTTAAACCTAAAACCCTAAATCCTAAACCCTAAGAAAGCCTAAACCCTAAACCGTGAACCCTAAACCCTAAACCTAAAATTCTAAACCCTAAACTCTATGAAATCCTAAACCCTAAATCCAAAGAAACCCTAAACCTTAAAATACCTTAAAACCCCTAAACATAAAAAGCCCTAAAGAAACCTTGAAAAAAACTATAAAAAACACATAAAGTTTTTTTTAAAACCCTTAAAAAACCCTAAACCCTAAACCCTAAAAACCTTATTCCTAAAATCCTAAACCCTAAAAACCTTATTCCTAAAATCCTAAATCCTAAATCCTAAGCCCTAAGAAACAAAAAAACCTAAATCTTCAAAAACTCGAAGAAACCAAAAACCCTAAGAAACACTGATCTTTAAAATCTAAGAAACTCTAAACCCTAAAAACCTTAAAAACCCTAAAAATTAATTAAAAAACCCTAATAAAACTCTAAGCCCTAAATCCTAAAAAACCCTTAAAAAAATTCTAAACCCTAAACCCTAAGCCCTAATTCCTAAACCCTAAAAAACCGTAAATCCTAAGAAACTCTAAATCCTAGAAAACCCTAAAAACCCTAAAAAAAACCTTTTAAATCCTAAGCCCTAGAAAAATCCTAAAAACGTTCAAAAACCCAAACCTAAAAAACCCTATAAACCCTAAGCTCTAACCCTAAACCCTAAAAACACCCTAAACATAAAACCCTAAACTCTAAGAAACCCTAAACCCTAAGAAACTCTAAACTCTAAACCCTAAGTAACCCTAAATCCTATAAAACTTTAAAAACCCTAATTCTAAAAATCCCTTAAAAACCAAAAAAAATCTTTAAAAACACTAAACCTAAAAAATCCTAAGCCCAAAAACCTAAAAACCCTAAAAAATCCTAAACCTAAAACCCTAAATCCTAAACCCTAAGCCCTTAGCCCTAAACCCAAAAAAACCCTAAACCTAAAACCTTAAACCCTAAGCCCTTAGAAACCCTAAGAAACTCAAAACCCTAAGAAATCCAAAGAAACCCCAAGAGACCTTAAACCCTAAGTAATTCTAAGACCTAAACCCTAAGAAATCCTAAATCCTAAAAAATCCCTAAAATACCTTAATCCTTAAAAACCCTAAAAAATCCTAAAAACCATTAAAAATCCTAAACCTAAAAAACTCTAAAAGAAAACCCTAAGCCCTAAACTCTAAAGCCTAAAAAACCCTAGAAAATCTTAAACGTTAAAATCTTAAACCCTAAGAAACCCTAAACCATAAGCCCTACACTCTAAACCCTAATCCCTAAGAAACCCTAAACCCTAAACATAAGAAACACTAAATCCTAAACCTTAAGAAACCCTAAACTCTAATAACACTAAAAAATCCTTTAAAAACCATAAACCTGAAAAATGCTAATAACCTTTAAAACCCTAAAAAACTTTAAAAGCCTAAATCTTGAGAAACCCTTAACCCTAAAAAAACCCTAAAAACTTTTTAAAATCTTACACCTAAAAAATCCTTAAAAAAACCCTTAAAAACTTTAAAAACCTTAAATCGAAATAACATTTAAAAAACCCTAAGCCCTAAAACCTAAATCCTAAAAAACACTAAAAAAACCCAAAAACTAAAACCCTAAACCCTTAATTCTAATCCCTAAACCCTAAGCCCTAAGAAATCCTAAGAAACACTAAAAAACCCTAAACAAAACTTAAAAATAATCCTAAACCTAAAAAACCCTAAAAACACTTAAAAACCTTTAAAAACCCTAAACCTAGAAAACCCTAAAAAAATCCCTAAGCCCTAAACCCTAACCTCTAAAAAACCCTGAACCCTAAGAAAACCTAAACACTAAACCCTAAGAAACCCTGAACCCTAAGAAATCATAAACCCTAAACCCTAACCTAAACCCTAAGAAATTCTAAACCCTAAAAAAACCCTAAAAAAAGTTTTAAACCCTAATCTTAAAAATCCTAAAAACCCTTAAAACACCCAAAAAAAACTTTTAAAACCCTAAACCTAAAAAATCCTTTAAAAAATCCCTAATTCGTAAGCCCTAAATCCTAAAGAATCCTAAACACAAAACCTTAAGAAACCCTAAACTAAATTCTAAGAAACCCAAAACCTTAAAAATTACTTAAAATCCCAAAAAATCTTAAAAACCTTAAACCTAAAAACCCATAAAAACACCCTACACCCTAAATCCTAAAAAATCCTAAACATAAAACCCTAAACCCTAAACACTAAGAAATCCTAAAAAACTCTAAGAAACCCTACTCCCTAAACCCTAATCCCTAAACCCTAAATCCTAAATCCTAAGCCCTAAGAAATCCTAATAAGCCCTAAATCCTAAGAAATTCAAAACCCCAAATCCTAAGAAACCCTAAACCTTAAGAAACTGTAAACCATAAAATACCCTACAAACCTTAAAAACCCAAAACATAAAAAACCATAAAACCTAAAAAAAACCTAAAAAACCTAAAACAAAAACCATTTAAAACCCTAAAATACCCTAAACACCCTATGCCCTAAATCCTAAAATCGCCTAAAAAACTAAACCTAAACCCTAAATCCTAAGAAACCATTAAAAAACAAACCCTAAACCAAAAATTCTCTCTCTAGAAATTTTACTCTCTAGCGCATCGTTACTTTTCAACGGTAACTAGCCATTACATTCTCTTTCGGATGACGGACTCACCACCGGGGGAAGGAGTTCGGCCACCGAACATTATACACAAAGAGCAATCCAACACAGCAACTAGGCTCACACAAGAATCAGCATCTCACTCGTCCTCCAGCTCCCCGAATCTGCGAAGAACACACAAGGCTTCAATCGATCAAGTCGCAATCTCAGAGAAGAAGCTGGATAGTGTAATACCCCAGCTTTCCAAGGAATGAAAATGCAGAATTTACCTGTAGGCAGTGACCTACGGAGGCCACTTACGGGCAGTAATCAGGTTGACGGGCTGCAGGTAAGGAGCCGTCAATGGCTCTGTCAATTTCAGTAATTCTCAGTCTCTGAAGTGTGATCTACGGAGTAGCAAGACGGATCGTGAGTCAGTTGATGATCCGTAGATGTCCCCCAGACTTGGTTAAATTCTTGAACCTCAGGCTGTGATCAACGTTTGAGGTGTATGGTCCGTATATGGACCTACCAACCGTAGATTTAAGCCGTCGTTGCAGGTCCCCAGATACCAACTCTCTGAATCTTTTGACGGTACAACAGGATGGCCCGTCAATGGATGTACGGACTGTAGGTCCTTACAGTAGATGGGCCCCGACAGTTTTAATTAAGGGCTTTTTGGTCTTTTCCCTGGTTAATTCCCTAATTAACTAAGTCGGTTTCACCCTTAATGAAGGCCCTATATATAGTCTCCTTACCTAAATCACTTCATTCTAACTCATTCCTTAAATTCACCTCTCAAATATTTCTCTCTCTAAAATAAATCCTCTCTAGCTCAAGAAAGAAGAAGAAGCGAAGTCCTGCATTGAAGATTACCCAATTTCCTCAAATTTCTAGTGGGTTTTGCTAAGGTATGATGGTATTGACCAATGGAGTTGCTTCCTCCATTGGGCCCTCCCTTTTCTTGATGAATTTCAAGGTTCAATTCTTTTCAAGTAAGCTAGGGCTTGATCAATTATTATGGGTTCTTCAAGTATGAGTTCATTTACTAATTTAATGCTTTGTAGTGCACGATTTAGCGTGGGTAAAGTAATTTAGTGCACGGTCTAGCGTGAATTACATGATTATTGCAAATATTGCATGAACCCCCATGATCCTAAGTAAATTCTCCCCAATTTGATAATCTATGCCTTGATTGTTGGGTTAAGATATAAATTGATGAAATTGATGGATCATCTATGAAATTGGGCATGAATTCAGGTTAATTGCATGAATTAGCATGTTCAAGTTGAAAGCATGATTTTCCTCTTTCATGTGGTTTACTTAAAGTATGACTATATTGCCTTGATTATGACTTTTAAGAGCTAGCTTGCATTGAATTGCATGGTTTAAAATAAAGGCAACACGAACCCATTAGCTATGAAGAAAGAGTATGATAGAATCATAAAGAAAGAGGCTTATAGAATCAAGCATGTTTTATATGAAATCTATGATATGTGATACTGAGTCTTGAAAGGGTTTTCTCATATAATGCTTAACCTAAGCTCGTGAAAGGTTTTCTTACATGTAAAGGATTCATAACTTGTTAAAAGGTTTGCTTAACTAAAATTGAATCAAGAGCTTAAGAAAGCTATTCTAGGGGTGTAAACTTGGACTAGTCCATAGTATGTGAAGTAATCCTTAGCTTTGATTGGCAACCCATGTTGTGCCTTTCCATGGATATCAATATTTATGATTGTATAGTGGGAATTATGCATAGAACCGAGTGGATGGGTGACAAACCCCCATATGTCCTATGCCTATGTGCCCCCATAGGTGGTCTTTAACAGGCCCATATTATATATACTTAGCTAGTGGATCCACGTAGGCTATGGTTCAGGATTCTACCTTGGCAAGTAGAATGGCCCTTTTTCTGTGTAGGGCAGACACTGGATTCCATGTTGAGTTATTCCATGGTCTACAGATCGGTTAAAGGCTTTTCCCACAACTCAGCTTGCACAATGGTGCATGGATTACTAAAAGTAAAGTAAAGAAAAGAAGAGTAATAGAAAGATGATTTAGCTTGATTTGGCCATGGTTTATGTTTTATGCTATTTGCTTATATGCCTTATCATGTTTAGCTTGGCCAATTGCATGTCATGTTTATATCTCAGTTTCTAGCATGTTTTATGAGTTTATATGCATTGTTATCATACTTAGTACTTTATTTTGCTAACGCATAATTTTGCCTGCATCAACTTCTTTGGTGTAGGACGTGACAGTTCCCCTACTTGTGGCTAGAGCATTGACTTAGAGTTGCGAAGAAGACTTGCTGAGTCCTCATCCTTTCGAAGACATTGCCTTGTTGGATTTTACTTTGATGTCTTTCCTTATGTTGGATACTCTATTGGGCTGCGTCCCTATCACTTTTATTCATATTCTATGATATTAGAAGGCTTTGAGACATGAGTTGTAGACTTCCATTGTTTTGAGTAAAGTCTTGATATAAAATGCTATTTTGAACTCTTACTTCTCTATTATCTTGTATGTGATGTATGCTAAAGGCTTGTTTGAGGCCTCTCGGGGTTTTGTACGCCGTGTTACATATAGGGGGTACCCTGGGTCATGGCAAACTTTGTATTCAGAGCACAAGGTTTTAGAAAGATTCTAGGATGTCTCATAAGCCGCATCGAGTAGAGTCTTGTTCATTGGTGTGAAGCACGCCACATTTATCAATGAGAGGCAACAAGATGTTTAGGAATCTTTACTTCTATTGTTACTCTTGAGTCGTGCCATAGAGTTTAACTCTATATCTCTCTCCTTATCACCTATCCTACACGTTTCAGGATATGGCATCTCAAAGGGTCTACGCTACTAGGAATGCAAGAGAGAATGAAGGGCAAGGAGCTCCTCCTCAAGCTCCACAAGCTCCGATCGACCCTTTGGCTGAGCAAGTGACCCCTATAGAATTTAGGGCTGCTTTCCAAGCTTTGGTCCAAGCCGTGACCGCCCAAGTCAATAGAGAAGTGGTGATTCTCGTGAACCCAAATATGGGTACGACGGCGTCGAGGGTGAGATACTTTACAAGGACGAATCCTCCAGAATTTCATGGCTCTAAGGTGGAAGAGGATCCTCAAGAGTTTATTGATGAAGTTTATAAAGTTTTTATGATAATGGGTGTGACACCAGAAGATAAGGCGGAATTGGCCGCTTATCAACTTAAAGGTGTTGCCCAAACTTGGTACAATCAATGGAAGAGTGAAATGGCTCATGATGAAGGTCCCATAGAAGGGAGAGGTTTAAGAGTGCTTTCCTTGATCGATTCTTTCCTCTTTAGAAGAGAGAGGCTAAGGTGCTTGAGTTTATTAGTCTTCATTAAGGGAGCATGAGTGTGAAAGAATATGCATTGAAGTTCACACAATTTACTAGATATGCTCCGTCCATAGTTACCGACCCAAGGGCAAGAATGAGCAAATTTGTGTCGGGAGTGTCTGATATATTGGTGAAAGAGTGCCGCACCGCCATGCTTGTGCATGACATGGATATTTCTCGCCTCATGGTTTATGCCGAACAAATTGAGGAAGAAAAGCTTAAAGGGAGATCTAGAGAGACTAAGCGGGCTAGAACCAGAGATGACAACTTTTCTCATGCAAAATCCGATGGACATTTAAGATTTCGGCAAAGGTTCTCTAATCAAGGTTCTTCCAAGGATCCTCCGAGATCCAACAATGATAGGGTGCCAAACCCTAAGCCTCAAGGAAGAAATGGTGGTGGATCTTCTTTGCCTAGTTGTACTAGATTTGGGAGGAGGCATGAAGGCAAATGCCTAGCTGGTTCAGATGGTTGCTATACTTGTGGTAAGGCTGGTCACAAGATGAGAGATTGCCCATCTCTCTTTGCTAAAGGAAGAGAGGGTAAGCAAGCTGCCCCAAGTAGTTCGAGTTCAGGTGCTCCTAAGGAAAACAAATTTTATGCACTTTAGTCTCGTCATGAGCAAGAGAGCTCACCCGAGGTGGTCACCGGTATGTTGAAAGTTTTCCATTTTGATGTCTATGCCTTGTTAGATCCCGGTGCTACATTGTCCCTTGTGACGCCCTATGTGGGCATGTGGTTCAATATTGTACCGGATATGTTGCTAGATCCTATCCTTGTTTCTACTCCGATAGGAGAGTCTATCTTAGCTAAGAGGATTTATAGAGGTTGCTCCATTTCCTTATCCCATAAAGTTACTCTTGTCGATCTCATAGAGCTAGATATGCTAGATTTTGATGTCATTCTTTGGATGGATTGGTTGCATGCTTGATATGCCTCTATTGATTGTAGGACCAGAGTGGTCAAGATTCAGTTCCCTAATGAGCCTATCCTAGAGTGGAAGGGGGGAAATTCTATATTTCGAGGCCAATTTATTTTTTATCTAAAGGCTAGAAAGATGATCTCTGAGGGTTGCATTTATCATCTAGTTAGGATAAGGGATGTAGATTCTAAAACTCCTACTCTTGAGTCGGTCCCCGTTGCTAGTGAGTTTCCAGAAGTGTTTCCCGATGACTTGCTTGGTATTCTTCCCGAAAGGGAAATAGACTTCAGTATTGACCTTCTCCCAGATACGTAACCTATCTCGATTCCTCCATATAGAATGGCTCCGGTGAAACTTAAAGAGTTGAAAGAGCAACTAAAAGACTTGTTGGATAAGGGTTTCATCCGACCAAGTGTTTCCCCATGGGGTGCTCCGGTATTGTTCGTGAGAAAGAAAGATGGTTCACTCCGTATGCGAATCGACTATCGCCAATTGAATAAGGTTACAATCAAGAATAAGTATCCTTTACCAAGGATAGATGATTTGTTTGACCAACTTCAAGGGGCTAGTTACTTTTCTAAGATCCACCTTCGTTCGGGTTATCACCAATTGAGGGTGAAAGAAGATGATATTCCGAAAATGGCTTTCCGAACAAGGTATGGTCACTATGAGTTCTTGGTTATGTTGTTTGGGTTGACAAATGCTCCAGCCGCATTCATGGACTTGATGAATAGGGTGTTTAAGCAATACCTTGACATGTTCGTGATTGTGTTTATTGATGATATCTTTATCTACTCAAGGACTGAGGATGAGCATGCTAGTCATTTGAGGGTTGTGTTGCAAGTCCTCAAGGATCAACAACTCTTTGCAAAGTTTAGCAAGTGTGAATTTTTGTTGAGATCCGTGGCTTTTCTTGGTCACATTGTTTCCGGTGAGGGTATTGAGGTAGATCCTAAGAAGACCGCAGAGGTCAAAAATTGGCCTAGACCTTTAACACCTTCAGACATTCGTAGTTTCTTGGGTTTAGCCGGTTATTATAGGAGGTCTATTGAAGGGTTTTAATCTATTGCTTCTCCATTGATGGCTGACTCAAAAGAAGGTTAAGTTCGTATGGTCCGAGGCATGTGAGAAGAGTTTCCAAGAATTGAAAGATCGACTTACTTCGGCTCCAATATTAACTCTACCGGAAAGAACCAATGGTTTTGTAGTGTATTGTGATGCCTCAAGGATTGGGCTAGGGTGTGTTCTTATGCAAAACAGAAAGGTGATTGCCTATGCTTCGAGGCAACTAAAGGTGCATGAGAAGAACTATCCCACTCATGATTTAGAGTTGGCAGCGGTGGTGTTTGCTTTGAAAATATGGCGACATTACTTGTATGGAGTACATGTAGACGTCTTCACCGATCATAAGAGTCTCCAGTATGTGTTTAAGCAGAAAGATTTGAATCTCCACCAAAGAAGATGGCTTGAATTGCTAAAAGATTATGATATGAGTGTTCTATATCACCCCGGCAAGGCTAATGTAGTGGCAGATGCTCTTAGTAGATTGTATATGGGCAGTGTTGCGCATATTGAGGATGGCAAGAAAGATTTGGTTCGTGATATTCATAGTTTAGCCCGATTCCGTGATCGGTTGATTGATTCCGCTAAGGGTGGAGTTACCATTCACAATGGTTCCGAATCCTCTTTGGTGCATGATGTAAAAGCTAAGCAAGACCTTGATCCTAATTTGGTGGAATTGAAAGAAGTGGTTCTCAAGAAGTCCATAGAGGTTTTCTCCTAAGGAGGAGATGGGGTACTTCGTTACCAAGGTCACTTATGTGTTCTCGACGTTGATGATTTGAGAGGGTAAATTTTGTTGGAAGCTCATAGTTCTAGATATTCTATCCACCCGGGAGCTACCAAGATGTACCGTGATTTGTGAGAAATCTATTGGTGGAATGGCAAGAAGAAAGACATTGCGGAATTTGTGGCTAAGTGTCCTAACTGCCAACAAGTGAAGGTTGAGCATCAGAGACCGGGAGGTTTGACCCAAGACATAAAGATTCCTACTTGGAAGTGGGAACATGTTAATAAGGATTTTGTAGTAGGTTTGCCTCACACAAGGCTACACTATGATTTGATTTGGGTTGTGGTTGATAGAATGACCAAGTCAGCCCATTTCATTCCCGTCAAAACTTCTTATTCGGTGAAGGATTATGCTAAGTTGTACATGAGGGAGATGGTTAGGCTGCATGGAGTGCCTTTATCCATTATCTCCGATCGAGGTGCCCAGTTTACTTCTCAATTTTGGAAGTCATTCCATAAAGGTCTTGGTACTCGTGTTAAGCTTAGCATGACCTTCCACCCCCAAATCGATGGGCAAGCGGAGCGTACTATTTAGACCTTAGAATATATGTTGAGAGCTTGTGTTATTGAGTTCAAGGGTACTTGGGATGACCATTTGCCTTTGATAGAGTTTGCTTATAATAATAGCTACCATTCTAGTATTGGTATGGCTCCATTTGAGGCTCTCTATGGTAGGAGGTGTAGATCTCCCATAGGTTGGTTTGAAATTAGGAAAGTTGCTTTGATAGGCCCCGAGTTAGTACATGAGGCTATGGAGAAAGTTCGGCTTATTACAGAAAGGCTGAAAACGGCTCAAAGTCGACAAAAGTGTTATGCCGATGTTAGAAGAAGAGAATTAGAATTTGATGTTGATGATTGGGTTTACTTGAAAATTTCACCTATGAAGGGTGTAATGAGATTTGGGAAGAAAGGGAAGCTTAGTCCCCGTTATGTAGGCCCATATTAGATTTTGAGGAGTGTTGGTAAGGTTGCCTATGAGCTTGATTTGCCTAATGAGTTTACATCGGTGCATCCGGTTTTTCATGTCTCATTGTTGAAAAAGTGTGTTAGTGATCCGACCTCTATAGTGCCAATAGAGACTCTTGGCATAAAGGATAGTCTTTCCTATGAAGAGCTTCCGATTGAGATTTTAGACCGACAAGTCTGGAAGTTGAGAAATAAAGTTGCTTCCGTGAAAGTTCTATGGAGGAATCAATTATTTGAGGGTGCTACTTGGAAGGCTGAGACCGATATGATGACCCGCTATCCTCATCTCTTTCCTTCCGATCCTCCTCTAGCTTGAGGTACCTAGTTCCTCATGGTTCATTCTTTTTGTCTCATGTGTCATAGTTGATTTCCATGATTCCTTGATTTTATGCATGTTCATGAAGAGTCTAATATGATATATGTGCATTGAGTATGAGTTGCATAAAGTCTTCATGATTTTAGTTTTGAGCATGCTTTAGCTTAGAGTTGATGTTTCCTCCTCGGATATGTGCATTTATATGCTTGCATGTTAGGTTGGGTTGTTAGTCCGAGTCTGTCACCCTTCTCATGATGTCCAAGTTCTCATTCGAGGACGAATGTCCCCAAGGGGGAGATATTGTAATACCCCATTTTTCCAGGGAATGAAAATTCAGAATTTACCGTAGTCAGGTTGACGGGTCGCAGGTGAGGAGCCATCAATGGCTCTGTCAATTTCAGTAATTCTCAGTCTCTGAAGCATGATCTACGGAGTAGCAGGACAGATCGTGAGTCAGTTGACAGTCCATAGGAAATAACCGTAAATACCCCCCAGACTTGGTTAAATTCTTGAACCTCAGGCTGTGATCTATGGTTGAGGTGTATGGTATGCATATGGACCTACCAACCGTAGATTTAAACCGTCATTGCAGGGTCCCAAATACCAACTCTCTGAATCTTTTGACGGTTCAACAAGACGGTCTGTTAATAGATGTACGGACAATAGGTCCTGATCGTAGTTGGGCCCCAACAGTTTTAATTAAGGGCTTTTTGGTCTTTTCGCTGGTTAATTCCCCAATTAATTAAGTCGATTTTACCCTTAATGAAGGCCCTATATATAGTTCTCCTTACCTAAATCACTTCATTCTAACTCATTCCTTAAATTCACCTCTCAAATATTTCTCTCTCTAAAAGAAATCCTCTCTAGCTCAAGTAAGAAGAAGAAGCGAAGTCCTCCATTGAAGATTACCCAATTTACTCCAATTTCTAGTGGGTTTTGCGAAGGTATGATGGTATTCACCAATGGAGTTTCTTCCTCAATTGGGCCCTCCATTTTATTAATGAATTTCAAGGTTCAATTCCTTTCAAGTAAGCTAGGGTTTGATCAATTGTTATGGGTTCTTCAAGTATGAGTTCATTTATTGATTTAATGCTTTGTAGTGCACGATTTAGTGTGGGTAAAGTAATTTAGTGCATGGTCTAGCATGAATTACATGATTATTGCAAATATTGCATGAACCGCCATGATCCCAAGTAAATTCTCCCCAATTTGATAATCTATGCCTTGATTGTTGGGTTGAGATATGAATTGATGAAATTGATGGATCATCTATGAAATTGAGCATGAATTGGGGTTAATAGCATGAATTAGCATGTTCAAGTTGAAAGCATGATTGTCCTCTTTCATGTGAATTACTTCAAGTATGACTAAATTGCCTTGATTATGACTTTTAAGAGCTAGCTTGCATTGAATTGCATGGATTAAAATAAAGGCTACATGAAACCATTATCTATGAAGAAAGAGCATGATAGAATCATGAAGAAAGAGGCTTATAGAATCAAGCATGTTTTATATGAAATCTATGATATGTGATGTTGAGTCTTGAAAGGGTTTTCTCATATAATGCTCAACCTAAGCTCGTAAAAGGTTTTCTCATATGTAAAGGATTCATAACTTTTTAAAAGGTTTGCTTAACTAAATTTGAATCAAGAGCTTAAAGAAGCTTATCTAGGGGTGTAAGCTTGGACTAGTCCATGGTATGTGAAGTCATGTTTAGAATGGATTGGCAACCCCAGTTGTGCCTTTCCATGGATATCAATATTTATTATTGTATAGTGGGAATTATGCATAGAACCGAGTGGACGGGTGACAATTCCCCATATGTCCTATGCCTATGTGCCCCTATAGGTAGTCTTTAACAGGCCCATATTATATAAGCTTAGCTAGTAGATCCACGTAGGCTATGGTTCAGGATTTTACCTTGGTAGGTAGAATGGCCCTTTTTCGGTGTAGGGCAGACACCGGATTCCATGTTGAGTTATTCCATGGTCTACAGATCGGTTTAAGGCTTTTCCCACAACTCAACTTGCACAATGATGCATGGGTTACTAAAAGTAAAGTAAAGTAAAGAAAAGAAGAGTAATAGAAAGATGATTTAGCTTGCTTTGGCCATGGTTTATACTTTATGCTATTTGCTTATATGCCTTATCATGTTTAGCTTGGCCAATTGCATGTCATGTTTATATCTCAGTTTCTAGCATGTTTTATGAGTTTATATGCATTGTTATCATACTTATTACTTTATTGTTCTAACGCATACTTTTGCCTGCATCAACTTCTTTGGTGTAGGACGTGGCAGTTCCCCTACTCGTGGCTAGAGTATTGACTTAGAGTTGCGAAGAAGACTTGGTGAACCCTTATCCATCCGAGGACATAGCCTTGTTTGATTTTACTTTGATGTCTTTCCTTATGTTGGATATTGTATTGGGCTGCGTCCTTATCACTTTTATTCATATTCTATGATATTAGAAGGCTTTGAGATAAGAGTTGTAGACTTCCGCTATTTTGAGTAAATTTTTTATATAAAATGCTCTTTTGAACTCTTACTTCTCTATTATCTTGTATGTGATGTATGCTAAGGGCTTGTATGAGGCCTCTATGCATCTTGTACGCCGTGTTACATCGAGGGGCTACCCTGGGTCGTGACAGAGAGGACACAAGAGTTTATCTCCCAAGATCAAAATCAAGAGAATCTATTAGAAATATAATACCTTCAAACTCCAAATGATCGTATCACTCATAATGGGAAAGAACACAATTTTGGCTCAGGCTGAGAAGCATACTGAATCGCAGCAGCAATATCTTCAAAATCAGGCATCATCAGAGTCGATCACAACTGCATCAGTCATTAGAGAATCATCCCTTCACTTAGAAGAACACCTCACAGCAATTTCAAGTGAAATGGATGGTAGCATCACTGATAAAGCTACATCCGGCAAAGTCGATGGTGAGAACCTATTCTCAAAGAATCCAAGTGAAGCAGCAATTTAATCGCAAGGGAGACGAGAAGGACAAGGCAAGGAGTATCAGATAGAGGAAGCTAATTCCTCCCAATTCTCATTTGGAATCCAAGCTATTGCTCCTGAATCAACTCAACCAATAAAGCAGCAGACTGAGAAAAAAGATCATGAAAATGATCAAAAGAGTGAAGGAAGGAATATACTTGAAATGCAGGACAAATCACGAACATGGAAATAGCAAATGGGAATAGCACAGCCTCAACACACAGAGCCAACAGCAGGTAAGTCTACTAAATACAATATTACTTTTGCTATTAATGCTAACAAAGAAACTCAAGTGCTAAGTCAAGCAAATGAGCAGCATAGAATTCCTATGAACACTTTGTAACAGAACAGGATCCAACTTACCACAGGAAGTGAAATCAATTCTGAGCTTAGTAACAAAGGGAATCAGCATAGTGAAGGCCCAAAAACACAACATCCCCAAGAGCAAAGTAAATTTCCTTCCCATCAGCAATGCCCTAAAGTGTCCAGCAATTTTGAAAAACTTGGTCCTATTCCTTTCAAAAATAGGAATAATGGAAAACAATCCAACCCCATTAGTGAGAAGCCTCCTCAGATCTCCCAAATCAACCACAAGCAAGAAATGGTTCCTGAACCTGCTCCTTATACCATTATTCAATCATATGCTGCCAGACTAAGGCATAACCAATCCAAAAATGAAGTGCCTATAAACTTATCTACTCCCACTATCACTACCAAACAAGGTCTGCCAGCTATTATATTTAACATGGATGATTATATGGTTAAATTGGCTTCAAGGTGCAAATATACACTGGTTGGGAAGTTTAGTAATACCATGCCTAAAGTGGAGTTGATCAAAAAGCATTTCATTCTTCAAACACAATTATCTGGGGGTGTTAAAATAGCCCACTTTAATGCTAGGCATGTGTATATTGACCTGGACAATGAATTAGACTATGTGACTGTATGGACAAAGCAAAGGATGTCAATTGAAGAATAACTCATGAGGATCCAGACATGGACACTTACGTTCAAACCTAAAGAGGAAACTCCAATTGTCCTTATTTGGGTGTCACTCCCTAAGTTACCTTGGCATTGCTATAATAAGAAGTTTGTCACAACATTATTACAGCCAATTGGGAAAGTTTTATACTTTGATACTGCTTCCATTCAGAAAACCAGGGGCAGTGTTGCCAAAGTTAAAGTCCAAATTGATCTTACAAAGGAAAAAACCCCTCAAGTGTGGATTGGTTTGAATAAGGAGGATCTTAGTGTAGGAAAGTGGCAAGCTATACAATATGAGAGTGTCCCAGATTATTGTATGCATTGCAGACACCAAGGACACCAAATTCATGCCTGCACAATCAAAAAAAGGGATGAGGATCAAACAAAGAGGAAAGAACAAGAGGTAGAAAAGAGGGCTAATAAAAGGAGTGACTCAGAAAAGAAAAATCAAAAGAAAGAGCAGCAGGAGGAAAGTAAGAAAGAGCAAGTTCCTGAAAGTGATACCACAAATCAACAAATGCAGAATGGAAAGAAAGACAACCAAATGAAAGAGCAATGGCAAACACAAAGGAGGAAAAATCACACCAATAACCAAAATAGAATGGAAGGAAAAAACCCCTCTCAAGAGAACAGAAACAGAGATCTGCAACAGCAAAAATAGGTACAAACAGGTAGTATTACTATCCCTACTAATAACGTTTATATTGATCTAGAAACCCAGGATCAATCCATTTCTCAAAGCAAGGAAGACAACCAGCAAATGGAGAAAAGCAATCATAAAGGGAAGCAGACTTTTCAACATCCAACCAACCAGACAATGCAGGAAACTAAAACAAATCAGATGATTTCAGGTATTGACTTAATGCTCCCAAACCCCTAGAATCCTAATAATGATATGCTATTGTCTGTGGCTGTTGAAGTTGAAGGAGGGATGAAAGGAGGGATACAGGAGGAAACTACTAAACTGCAGGATGGGGTTTCCAAAGGGGGGCAGTTGACTCATGTTTTGCATGAGAAAATTCACATTGACCCTCATAGTGACCTTAGAGCCTCTACAACAACTATACAACAGCATGCCAGCCAGAATGATTTGTATGAACAAGGCAATCATCAAGGAAAAATGACAAAGAGAAATGACAAAAATGATAAGGGCCAGAAACACAATATAGACACAGGGCAAATCAGGAACAATCAAAAAGATCACACAGAAGGTCCAAGCAGTCCAAAGCAGCAGTTGAACAGAGAAAATAGTGTTATACAAACTCCAAAAAAGAAAGAGATTTAGAGAAACAGTGATGACCAAGAGACACAAGTAGACAGTGAACTGCAAAAGAGGCCATCCAATAAATCAAAGAATAAACCAAGCAAAAAGAAAAGAGATGCAATCAAGAAGAGACAACAAAGTGAAAAAGAGGGTCAAGAACAAGGGGCTTTAACCCAGATTAATAGAGATGATTATGGGGTTTTAAACTCAGAGGATGAATTTGATCAAGACACTCAGTCCATAGAGGAAAATGAAGATGAATAGGAAGAAGTGAGTGCTCATCTGATCAAAGCTTTTGGATCCACTTTACATAGTGAAATTCAAGAGGAAATACAAAAGCTCACAAAACAACAAGGATTATCTCCAAGAGGCAGACAACAAGTGAAACAAAGCAAACATGCAACTATCAGTAATTCTGCTACTTCCATCAGACCAAACACTAAAGCCAGAAGCACGGGTTTTTAATGATTAGAGCAATCTGTTGGAATGCTAGGAGTATCAACACCCAAGGATCATTGGAAAGACTCCAGACCCTCAAGAAATTACACAACCTCTCCATGATTGCCATATTGCAATCCTTTATTGATAATGTGCACATTAAGAAATACAAACTCCAATTGAACATGGATAAGGCTACCTGTAATCAAAATGGCAAAATCTGGCTTTTTTGGAATAATGACATGGAATGCAATATTATTGAAATAGAGGATCAGCATATCACTTGCTCAATAAAGCATGTGGAGTTTAAAGAGAACTACATGATGTCTTTCATCTATGCTAAGTGTAAAAACCAACTCAGGAGACCATTATGGGACAAAATGATTCAGTTGTCTAATCTGAACATTCCCTGGTGTACTATCGGTGACTTCAATGTGATTACTTCCACTGAAGAGAAGCAGGGAGTATTAATATACAAAATCAACAAAAGCTTTGAGTTCCTAAGTGATATAGAAGTCTGTGGGCTGGTGGACCTTAGATATAATGGGCCTCACTTTACCTAGTGTAATCAAAGAGAAGAAGCAGCTAGAGTGTGGAAAAGACTTGACAGGGCTATGGTTAATGATAAGTGGTTGGAGGTTATGCCACAATCTACTTTTTTTCACCTCCCCTCAATTGGTTCTGATCATAACCCTTTACTTCTGGATACTACTGTAAGAGAGGAGCATAATATCAAGTACTTCAAAGTATTGCACTGTTGGACTGAAAATGAGAATTTTATGCATACTGTCAAGGAGTGCTGGAATAAAGAAACTTTTGGTGATCCTATGTGGAGACTTCATCAAAAAATGAAAAGGTTGACTTCTACTCTTAGTAGCTGGTCTAGGAAAGAATATAGGGATATTTTCTACAAGGTCAAACAGTATGAAGATAAAGTGAGAATTGATGAAGAGGAAGTGGTACAGAATAATTCAGCTATTAACAGGGCTAGTCTGCATCAAATCAATACTAATTACATCCAGTATCTTAAGTTGGAAGCTTCAATTCTCAAAAGGAAAACACAGCTTCAATGGTTCAAAGAGGGAGATGCTAACTCCAAGTACTTCCACACTATCATGAGAGGAGGGAGGAGAAAATTATTTATTCATCAAATCTGCACTGAGAATAACAAATGGATACAGGGAGATGAAAATATAGCTACTGCAGCATGTGAGCATTTCCAGAAAAATTTACAGGTCATGAAGAAAGGATTGCTGAAGACATACTGCAATGCATACCTAGGATGATTACTCCTGAGCAAAATCAAATTCTTAAGGAGATGCCTAATCTCGAGGACCTTCATCAGGTGGTGTTCTCCATGAATCCTAATTAAGCTCCTGGCCCTGATGGTTTTGGGGTAAAATTTTACCAAGTGTGCTGGGAAACTATTAAAAATGATATTCTTGCTACAGTTCAATCCTTCTTCAGTGGTTCTAGCATGCCTAAATACATGTCCCATGATTGTTTGGTTCTTCTCCCTAAGATTGAATATCCTAACAAGCTGAATGACTTTAGGCCTATTAGTTTAAGTAATTTCTCCAACAAGATTATATCCAAAATCTTAAGCATCAGACTAGCACCTATTCATCCTAATCTTATCTCTCAAAACCAGTCTGGATTTGTAAAGGGCAAGAGCATATATGAGAATATCATGTTGGCTCTTGAAATTACCTGTGGCATCAAGAAACCTAAAGAAGGAGATAATGTGGTGATCAAGTTGGATATGGCTAAAGACTATGATAGGGTGTCTTGGGCATATACTTGTATTGTGATGAGAGCAATGGGATTTAGTGAAATTTTTATTGATCTGGTGTGGAGAACTATGAGCAACAACTGGTAATCAGTTATAGTCAATTGTACCAGACATGGTTTCTTTCACTCCACAAGAGGTCTCAAACAAGGGGACCCCTTCTCCCCTACCTTGTTTATCTTGGGTGCAGAAGTGTTGACCAGGATGTTGAATCTACTTCACCAAAATCAAAACTACAAAGGTTTTCAGATGGAGAGGAGGGGTCCTCAAATCAATCATCTATGTTTTGCTAATGATGTGATTATATTCACCTCTGGAAACAAAGAGTCCCTTCAGCTAATTATGAAGACCCTCAAAACCCATGAGGATGTGCCAGATCAACTCATCAACAAGGATAAGAGTCGCTTCATGGTTCCAACTGAAAAATAGTCCTATTACCTACCTTGGTTGCCCTTTATATATAGGAGGACAAAGAGTGATCTATTACTCAGACTTAGTGGCAAAAGTAGTGAGGAGGATCAGTGGTTGGAAGTCAAGAATCCTTAGCTTTGGAGGCAAAGGTACTTTGATCAAACATGTTCTGCACTCTATTCCCATTCATACTATGGCAGTTATGTATCCTCCCAAAACTACTCTAAAGTACATTAAGAGGGTAACAACTGATTTTTTCTGGGGATGGGACAAGGATAAAAAGAAGTATCATTGGGCATCTTGGGAAACCCTTAGCTTCCCTTATGATGAAGGAGGGATTGGAGTGAAACAGCTTGAAGATATATGTTGTACCCTGCAGTACAAATAGTGGTGGATATTCAGGACAAGAGATTCATTATGGGGGCAATTTTTGAAGGCTAAATACTGTCAAAGAGCTAATCCCATAGCCAAAAAATGGGACACAGGGCAATCACTAGTCTGGAAATACATGATGAACAACAAGGGCAAAATTGAGTAGCAAATCACATGGAAAATTCACTTAGGAGATAGGCTATTCTGGTGGGATGATTGGTTGGGGGAGGGTCCTCTAGCTCATAGCTGTGCCAACATCACCAGCCTTAATAATACTACCATAAATCATTTCTTAGTGGAAGGGCAATGGAATGAATCTCTGATTAGACAATGGGTGCCTCCTCTTATTGTTCAAAAAAATTTAAGCACTAAGATCCACTATCAAACAGGACATCCAGATGAAGCAGTATGGACACCTAATGACAATGGGATGTTTTCCTGTTCCTCAGCTTGGGAGATGATCAGACAAAAGAAGAATAAAAGCAAGTTTTACTCTCACATTTGGCACAAGCAGGCCCTTTTCAAGATCTCATTCTTGGTATGGAGGGCTTTAAAAAATAAAATCCCAACCAATGAGAAGATCAGTATTTTCGGGGTGGAACCAGCCAGCTGTTCATGATGAACTATCCCTGGTTTGGATAACATTGAGCATATCTTTGTTTCTGAAAATTTTGCTAATTATATCTAGAAGTTCTTTTCTGATATGATAGGCACACAACATCATCATGTTCCTTTGAAAAACCTACTGGGCAGGTGGTGGAGCTTGGGGTATAGCAATGAAGTGAATAAGTTCTATATCCAGGTTCTGCCTATTATTATATGTTGGAATCTATGGAAAAATAGATGCTCAGATAAATATGGGGACAGAAAAGCCAGCATAACCAGAGTTAAATATATGATTTTCAAGGACATCACTCTTCTCCTCACTAATGCATATCCGTATCTACAATGGCCACACAACTGGCAAGACTTGGTGAATATGATAGTTAAGTGCAGACAAGAGACTCTAATTAGAACTATCACCTGGGGAAAACCTCCTGGTAATTTTCATAAACTCAATACAAATGATAGTGTTTTGAATAATCCAGGGAAAATTGGAGGGGGAGGTATATTAAGGGATAGAAATGGTACCTTGATATATGCTTTTATCATTCCACTAGGCATTGGCACCAACAATCAAGCTGAAACCCAAGCTGTAATTCATGGAGTTCACTGGTGTTTGCAACATGGATATAAAAAAATCATCTTAGAGGTTGATTCTGAGCTACTTACCATATGGGTTGCATCCATATCTCAACCTCCCTGGAAAATACAACAACATATTCAGGAGCTCAAATACCTTATCAGCCAGCTGGAATTCTTTCAATGTGTTCATATATACAGGGAAGCCAATTGCACAACAGACTTTCTCTCCAAAAAAACCACAATGTTGATATTATTTCCCATTTTTACACATGTTATCAACTGCCTATACCTGCTAGAGGCAGATATCTACTTGAGAAAATGGGCATTACCAACTTCAGGAGGAGGAAAATTAAGAGGATTAAACAACCACCTTGAAGGTTCTTTGTTCTTGTGAATAGATGTCTCTATTTAGATATACCTTTTCATCTTGGCTATAGCTTTCTTAAGTCATAGCTATTCTGAATAGGTCAGTTTCTTAGTTTTCTTTCCTTATTTTGTAATGGGAGAGTCTCCCTTGTTTATGCTTCCTAGTTGCTTTGTATTGACAGGAGTCCTCTCTCTAGGTGCTTAGAACTAGGTTTCCCTTTTCTAGTATTGGTAATAAGTTAATCTTCCTTAGTACGAAGATTGACTTAGAACCACCTTAAGGTTGGAGGTAAGGTTTATGTCCCCCTCCTTGTATTTTGATTTTGTTATTAATATTAAGGCCTGGGGGTGTTGCTAAGCCCCTGACCCCCCCAAGGATAGTTAACATTAAAAAAAAAAAAAAAAAGAAGAAAGAAACCATAAACCTTATAAAACCGTAAACCCAAACCTTAAAAATCCTAAAACCTGAAAACCCTTAGTCCTAAACCCTAAACCCTAAAAAATCCTAAAAACTCCCTAAAATTAAAACCCTAAGCCCTAAGAAACCCTAAATCTTAGGACCTAAACCCTAAACCTTAAGCCCTAAGAAACCCTAAATCATAAGAGATCCTAATACACCTTAAACGCTAAACCCTAAGAAATTCTTAAGCCTTCACCCTAAACCCTAAAACCCATAAACCCCAATTAACCCTATAACCTAAACAATCTTTAAAAACCCTAAAAACCTTTAAAAATCCTTTAAAAACCCTAAGTCCTAAGCCCTAAACCCTAAATAAAAAAAACCCTAAACCATAAGACATCATAAATCCTAAGAAACCCTAAACCCTAAAAATCCTAAAAAAAACATAAAAATCATAAATCTAAAAAGCCCTAAAACCATTTAAAAACCCTAAACCTAAAAAAACCCTAAGCCCTAAACCATAAAAAAACCCTAAACCTAAAAAATCCTATGCCCTAAACCCTAAAAAAACCCTAAACCTTAAAGCCTAAACCATAAACCCAAAGAAACTCTAAACCTGAAATGCTAAAAAACCCTAAACCCTAAAAAACCTAAAAAAAATTAAAACCCTTAACCTAAAAAACTCTAAAAAGACCATTAAAATCCTAAAACAAAAACTTTAAAAACACTAAACTTAATAACCCTGAGCCCTAAACTCTAAACCTTAAAAAACCCTAAACCTAAAAAACTAAATCCATAAACTTAAACCCTAAGAAACCCTAAACTCTTAACCTTAAGAAACCCTAAATCCTAAACCATGAGTAAACCTAAGAAACCATAAACACTAAAAAAACCTAAAACCCTTTTTTTTTAAAAATCCTAAAAACCTTAAACCTTAAGAAACCCTAAACCCTAAAAAATTGTAAAAGAACTTTAAAAACCCTAAAAAAACCTAAACCTAAAAAACCCTAAAAAAAACCTTGTCCTAAAAAACCCTAAGCCCAAAATCCTAAATCCTAAAAACCCCTAAAAACTAAAACTTAAAACCTTAAACCCTAAACCATGAGAAATGCTAAACTCAAATCTTAAACCCTAAGAAAATAAAAGAAACTCTATGAAATCCTAAACACTAAACCCTAAACCTTATGGCCTAAACCCTAAACCCTTAAGCCCTAAGAAATCCTAAACCCTAAACCCTATGAAACATAAACCTAAACCCTAAAAAACCCTAAATTAAAAAAATCCTAGAAAAACCTCTCTCTAATTTCTCTCTCTAAATATATTCTCTCAAGAACCTTTCTAACAGCTAGTGACACATAAGAAGATAGACCAGCCAGAATGGCTATCATGCCCTCGGTATAGCTATCCAGGCGACCAGATCGACCCCAGTCAGAGTGCAAATGCAATCTGAACAAGCCTCATTTGGAAATACCTTTAGTTTCATCCCACAAATCTTTGAAATCATTAAGTACTGAAGCGAGCAATATCGTGGTTTCTGAGAGAGAGTTGGATTGGGCTCGAAAAATTATAGCAATGGAGCAAACGGGGTTGCTTCATATCAAACAACAAGGGGAAAATGATTCCCTATCTAAAGTTCTACATACAAACCAAAAACCAGCTAATTCTAGCTTTCTGATTGTGAGAACCCAAGAAGCGAGTGATCAAATCGCCTGCGAATCACCACAATCGCGCCTGAGAATCCCACAATCACGCCTGCAAATTCAACGATCTTCAGAGGAGATTCGCGATTTTAGTGAAGATCACTCACTTACTTTTGGAGAGCACCTCACAACAATTTCAAATCAGTTGGACCGAGGAAGAGCTGGAAAAGTACATTTTGATGAGAACATCGGGCCTTCTCTGACAATTACTGAGAAAAGCTAGCATCAAGAGAGGCACCTGGAACTCTCTAACCACACTAAACCACAACAATCAACCGAAATGGTCCAAGAAGAGTCAGAGTCAACCAAAGGTAAAGAAATTATAGGGGATCATGCTAACAATCAAGAACAGCTCAAAGTTGTAGACAATATTAGAAATATATCCAATAAAGAAACAAGAAAGAGGAGTGTGATTGGTCCTGATCCTATTGAAGGCTTGAGTTCATCGAACTTCACCTTTGGAATGAATCAGAATAACTCTTTACCAATTCAACAAAAATTTGGCAGGGACAATGAGAAACATGGACATGAACCCAATAAAACATCAACAAGGCTGGCAATGAAGCAAGAACAACAGATACCACAAAAGGAGGAGGTGGCACTTGAGAACCTCTCCATAGGTAAGTCCTCTAACTCGAGTGTACCATTAGTCAATAATATTAATGAGATTAACTTAGCAGCTAAGTTGCAATCTAATGCAAATGAGCATGTTAGTACTGTTGCAATCAATGAGGTACAAGGGAAAAAGTTGGATCATCCACAAGTGGTTAATAAGACTGACCATCAGGACAAAGGCAAGGAGAGGCTGAATGAGGCTAATCACCACATCCCAATGCCAGGGCATCCCCAAACATTCAGCACAACTACCCTAAGGTTTCCAATAATTTTGAAAAACCTGATCCCAACGGCCAAAAAAATAGACAAGATCCTAAACCCAACCAACCAAATGAAACCCTCAACTAAAACCCTCAAAATAACCACAAAAAAAACCTGACACCTAAGCCTGCTCCTTTTACTGTTATACAAACCTTAGCTGCTAGGCTCAAACAAAATCAAGCTAGAAATGAGGTCCCTATTAACCTCACCACTCCCAAGATTACCACCAAACAAGGGCTCCCTGTTATGACATTCAAAAAAGAGGATTTCATGGTGAAATTGGCTGATAGATGTAGATTTACTCTGATTGGTAAATTTAGCAACTCTATGCCTAAGGTTGAACTGATCAGAAAGAGCTTCATCTTGCAAACTCAGCTGACAGTGGGTGTTAAGATAGCCCATTTCAATGCTAGGCATGTTTATATAGACCTAGATAATGATATGGACTACATCAAAGTGTGGACAAAGTAAAGAATGAGTATTGAAGGCCAATTAATGAGAATTCAGACTTGGACACCTACCTTCAAACTTGAGGAGGAAACCCCTATAGTTCCCATTTCGGTGACACTACCTGAGTTACCATGGCACTGTTATAACAAGGAATTTGTCACTGCCTTACTTTCACCCATTGGAAAGGTCTTGTACCTGGACTCTGCATCTATATAGAAAAGAAGGGGTAGCCTTGCTAAAGTCAAGGTTCAAATGGATCTTACCAAGGATATACCACCCCATGTATGGATGGGATATGATGAAGAAGACATCACAGTGGGAAGATGGCAAGCAATTCAATATGAAAGTGTCCCAAATTACTGCCTATTCTGTAAACATCAGGGACATCTTTCACATGTTTGCACAATCAAAGAGAAAGAGGAGGATCTAAAGAGAAGGAAAGAAATGGAAGCAGAAAAAGAAAAACAAAGTTATAGAAGAGCAGGAAAAGAAGGAACAAGCAAGACAACAGGAGGTAGAAAGACCAAAACAAAATGGGGCATCAACATCCAAAACTGTGGTTCAAGATAAGAAGGGAACAAACACTGAACAAACAGAAGCACAATGCAAAACTCAGAAGAAAAAACACAATAATCAGTAGATACACATACAACAAGGTAGAGATGTGAACAACACAGTAGCACCTCAGAAGAAGGATAATGATCATCAGCATCAGAACTCCAACCAGACAGGTATGATATCTATCACTACTCACAACAATTATATTGATCTTGAAGTGCAAGACCAATCCAAAGATCAAGGAATAGTGGAAGAAATCCCAAAAGAGGTGAACAGAGCAGCAAATAAATAAGATAGTCTGAAACAAACTGCTTATCAGAGGGCAGGACAAAAGGAATCCAATAAGGACAACAAGATAGCAGGTATTGACTCAATGCTCCCACCCCTTCAACCCCATATTGATTCATTTATTGATGTTGGTGAGGAAGTTGTTGGAGGTATGGATGAGGAGATAAATGAGAAATTCACTAACATGCAGGAATAGGTAACCAAAGGGGGGAAGGGGACTCATGATCTGCATGAGAAAAATGACATTGTCCCTAAGATTGACTATAGAGCCCCTGAAACCCCTCAACACAAGGTTTCAACATTCACTAAAGCTGACCAGACAAAAAATCAACAACCACCTCCCACAGAAATAGACACTGGACAACAGAGTAATAAGAAGCAACCTACACCACAAAATGATACTAGAGGAAAACCTCCCAACAATAAATCCAAAGAGAATGAGCAAAAAAAAAGAGAAGCCTTTAAAAGAAGACAACAAAGAGAAAAGGAGTAGGAAAACATTAAAGAAGCCAGTCATGCACAACAAAAGGTTCAAAGTAGTGACAAACAAGAGATTAATAATATCACTAAACATAACAAGAAAATGGATGAATATGACGTGCTCCACTCAGAAGAAGAACTTGATCTAGACACACAGTCCATTGAGGAGAATGATGATGAAGATGAAGAGACCAGTGCTCACTTGATCAAAGCTTTTGGGTCTACATTCCATAATGAAGGCAAAGATAAAATATAGGAGGTGACCAACCAACAAGTTTTATCACCTAGAGGTAGAAAACAACTTACATAGGGCAAACAACAGGTACCCACCAGCAATTATGCTAACTCTCGCAGACCAATACTAGGTCCAGAAGCAAAGGTTTTTAATGATAAAGACCATATATTTGAATGCTATGACCATCAACACTCAAGGAGCATTGCAGAGACTCCAATCACTCAAGAAGACCTAGCATTTATCAATGATTGCCCTTCTTGAACCTTTTGCTGACAAAGCCAATCTCATTTGTGTCAGACTTCAATTAAA
This sequence comes from Solanum appendiculatum, assembly GCA_018342035.1. Classification (NCBI taxonomy): domain Eukaryota; kingdom Viridiplantae; phylum Streptophyta; class Magnoliopsida; order Solanales; family Solanaceae; genus Solanum; species Solanum appendiculatum. Next base: position 1,345,372 of record JAGDQO010000439.1, on the reverse strand, counting down.
TATGGACCATGCTATCAGCAATCCTAATGGTAAGATTTGGTTTCTTTGGACCAATGACATTACCTATACTATTAGGGAGCTAGATGAGCAACATATTACAAGTGAGATTAAGCATGTGGATCACAATGAGAAATTTCTGATTTCCTTTATCTATGCTAAATGCAAGGATATGCTAAGAAGGCCCCTCTGGGATAGATTGATGCACTTCTCTAACATTGATCTCCCTTGGTGTACTATAGGGGATTTTAATGTTATCACTACCACTGAGGAAAAGAAGGGAGGGGTCCCATATAACATGAACAAAAGCTTTGATTTTATTAGTGTGATTGAAGCTTGTGGCTTGACAGACTTGGGGTACAATGGGCAACAATTCACTTGGTGTAATCAGAGGGATGAACAGGCTAGAATATGGAAAATATTAAACAGGTCTATGGTCAATGATAAATGGTTAGAGATCATGCCTCAGACTACTATTCATCACCTTCCATCTGTAGGTTCAGATCATACTCCTCTACTAATGGAAATGGTGGCAATAATAGAAAGCTCTATTGAATACTTCAAATTTTTGCATTGCTGGGTTGAGCATGAAAATTTTCTGGAGATTGTAAAAGTCTGTTGGGACAGAGATGTTTCAGGCAACCCTATGTGGAAATTGCATCAAAAGCTAAAAAGGTTATCATGCACTCTTAGTAATTGGCCTAAAAGAGAGTATAGTGACATTTTTGCTACTGTTAAAGAGTATGAAGAGAAGGTCAAAGCAGCTGAGGAGGAGGTCATTACCAATAATACTGAAACCAACAGACATAATTTGCATAGTATTAATGCTAATTATATTAGGTATTTGAAGTTAGAAGAATCCATCCTTAAACAAAAAACTTAACTTCTGTGGTTTAAGGAGGGTGATGCTAACACCAAGTACTTTCATTCTCTTATGAGAGGAAGAAGGAAGCTTTTCCAACAAAAAATATGTACTGACAATGATGAATGGATTCAGGGAGGCAGTAAAATTACAGAGGCTGTTTGTGAATATTTCCAACAAATGCCTGCAGAACAGGAATGCAAGATTGAGGAAAGAATTCTACAATTTCTCCCTAGACTAGTTCCTCCTGAACAAAATCAGGTTCTCCAAGAGATGCCTACCGTGGAGGAACTGCAACAGGTTGTTCAGTCTATGAACTCCAATTCTGCCCTGGGCCTGATGGTATAGGGGTAAGTTTTATCAAGAATGATGGGAAATTATAAAGGTTGATTTGTTGGGTGCAGTTCAGTCCTTCTTTTGTGGATGCACCATGCCCAAATTCATGTCTCATGCCTACCTAGTTTTGCTTCCTAAAACTGAGCATCCCAATAGATTTACTAAGCTTAGACCTATTAGCCTCAGTAATTTCACCAACAAGATCAGGTCCAAACACATTAGCATCAGATTCTCTCCCATCCTACCTCTTATCATTTTTGATAACCAGTCAGGTTTTGTAAGGGGTAGGAATATTTTTTAAAACATCACGTTAGCTCATGAAATTACACATGGCATCAAAGAACCCAATGAAGGAGATGATGTGGTTATCAAACTTGACAAGACCAAGGCTTATGATAGGGTTTCTTGGTCCTTTACATGCCTGGTGTTAAGAAGAATGGGTTTTGGTGAATTTTTCATTGATATAGTATGGAGAATTATGAGTAATAATTGGTACTCTATCATTATCAATGGAAATAGACATGGTTTCTTCCATTCCTCTAGAGGTCTCAAACAAGGGGACCCCCTGTCACCTGCTCTATTTATTTTGGGAGAAGAAGTGCTCTCAAGGATGCTAAATAATCTACATTAGAATCAGCTGTATAAAGTTTTCATGATGGAGGCCAAAGGACCTGAAATCAATCACCTTAGTTTTGCTGATGATGTGATTATTTTTACATCCAGTCACAAGAAATCTATGCAGCTAATTATGAAGGTTCTGAAGGAGTATGAAGAAACTTCCAATCAGCTTGTTAACAAAGATTAGAGTCACTATATGGTTCCATACAATACCCCTACTATCATTGTGAATTTGATTCATGAGGTTACTGGATTCACTCAAAAGGACAGCCCTATTACTTTTATAGGATGTCCATTATACATTGGGGGTCAAAGAATCATTTACTACTCCTAGCTGGTGGACAAAGTTACTAAAAGGAATAGTGGTTGGCACTCCAAAATCTTAAACTTTGGGGGAAAAACTACTCTAGTCAAGCATGTTCTTCATTCCATTCCCATTCATACTATGACAACAATTTCACCTCCCAATACCACCATCAGCTATATTAAGAGGATGATTGCATACTTTTTTTGGGGAAGAGAGAATGACAAAAGCAAATATTACTGGGCATCCTGGGAAACCATGAGCTTACCTTGTGAAGAAGGGGCATTGGAGTAAAACAGTTGAATGACATATGCACTTCCTTTCAATACAAAAACTGGTGGTTGTTTAGTCCAAAAGTTCTTTATGGGGACAGTTTCTCAAAGCCAAATACTACCAAAGGGCAAACCCTATTGCCAAAAAATGGGATACAGGTCAATCACTTGTGTGGAAATATATGCTAACTAACAGACATATTGTGGAAGTCACATTGGATGGACACTCAACTCTGGGAGCTTTTCCTTTTGGTGGGATGACTAGTTAGGGTGTGGACCACTAGCTAAGTATGATACCAATATCTCTAGCCTCAATAACCCCCCTGTCTCTCAGTTTTTAAATACAGGACAATGGAATGAAACTCTCTTGAGGCAGCAGGCCCTCCCCTAATGATACCTCAAATCTTGAATACCAGGTTTCAATATCAGGAGGAGGTCAAGGATGTTGCTATCTGGAAACCTAGGGAAGATGGTGTATTCTCTTGTTCTTCAGCTTGGGAAATTATTAGAACAAAAAAGGAGAAGACAAGAATCAATACCTATAATTGGCACAAGAAAATTCCTTTCAAGATGTCATTCCTTGTGTGGAGAGAATTGAGAAACAAGCTTCCTACCAATGATAAAACTGTCATATTTGGTGTAGAACCATTCAAATGTTCATGTTTTATAAGGCAAGGATGGGATGATATTGATCACATATTTACTTATGCACCCTTTGCTATCCATATCAGGAGTTTTTTCTAATCCTTGTTTGGTGAAAATTACCAGTACATTCCCCTTAGAACCCTCATGCTGAGCTGGTGGAATATACAACCAAGAAATGAAGTTCAAAAACTTATTATGCAGGCCCTACTTATTATGGCTTGCTGGAATTTATGGAAAAATAGATGTGCAGCCAAGTATGGAGGAAAAGAATCTAGCACTAAAAGAGTCAAGTTCTTGGTTCTTAAGGACATCATTCATTTATTCAACACAATCTTCCCTTATATTGAATGGCCTGTTAACTGGAAAGATCTGACTGTCATCTTAGAGAAATGCAGGCATGACACCAAAGTAATAGTTGTTACATGGCAAAAACCACCTCACATCATTTGTAAGTTGAATACTGATGGTAGTGCTCTCAAAATCCAAGCAAGATTTGAGGAGGGGGAATACTTATGGTTGAAGCGGGGAATATGATTTATTCCTTTTTTTATCCCACTAGGTATTGGTACCAACAACTAGGCTGAAATCTAGGCTGCCAGTCATGGCCTTTATTGGTGTATCCAACATCGTTATAAGAGCATCATGCTGGAAGTGGACTCAAAGCTGATCACCAAATGGATCAACAACATTATCAAACTCCCTTGGAAAGTATAGCAGAATATACAGGAGCTCAAAAATCTTGCAACTCAATGTGAATTCTTTCAATGTAGACACATATACAGGGAGGCCAATACCACAGCAGACTGCTTATCCAAATGGAGCTATAAATTTTATTTCACTCAACACTTTTACACACACAATCAGTTACCTCCAACAGCAAAAGGAAGCTTCATTCTGGAGAAACTTAGGATGACTAATTTTAGAAGGAAAAAATTGAAAAGGATCAAGAAACCCCCCTGAAATTTTGAGTTATTTAAGATTTATATAGATGTCTCTATATTTTTTGGTGTTCTTAACCTTTTCACATAGGCTATAATTATGTAGTTATAGCCTTTGTAAATAGGATTAGATTTTATTTTCTTCTTACTTTGTAGGGGGAGAGTCTCCCTTGTTTATGTTTCCTAGACGATATGTATTGAGAGGAATCCTCTCTTTAGGTGTTTAGTTCTAGGTTTCCTTTTCCTAGTATTGGAGTTGAGTTGGTTGACCTTAGTAGGATAACCGACGTGCAACCACCTTAGGTGGGAGGTAAGGTTTATGTCTCCCTCCTTGTACCTTTTATTTTTGTTATTAATGATAAGGCCTGGGGGTGTGGCTCAGCCCCTGACCCCCTCAAGGGTCGTTAAAATAAAATTAAAAAAAAAGAAACATAAACCCTAAACCCTCATTCCAAACTACAAGAAACTCTAAACCCTTAGAAACCCTAAACACTAAAAAAAACTCTAAAAACCCCTTAAAAGCCCGAAACCAAAAAAATCCTTAAAAACCCTAAAAAAACCTTAACAAACCTTAATCCTTAAAAACTCTAATGAAACCCTAAACCTTAAATCCTAAAGAATCCTAAACCCTAAAAACCCCTAAAAATGCTAAACCTAATAAACCGTAAACTCTAAACCCTAATCCTAAAACACTAAAAAAACATTTAAAATTCCTAAACCCAAAACCTAAAACCTAAAACCCTAAGAAACCATAAACCCTAAGAAATCCTAAACCCTAAATCCTTAAGAAACCCTAAACCCTAAACTCTAAACCCTTAACCCGAAATACCCTAAAAAACTTTTAAAAAATCCTAAACCTAAAACCCAAAACTCTAAACCCTAAACCCAAAGAAACCCTATCAAATCCTAAACCCTAAACCCAAAGTAACCCTATGAAATCCTAATCCCTAAACCCAAAGAAACCCTAAACCCTAAGAAACCCTATGCAACCCTAAAACCTAAGAAACCCTAAACCCTAAAAAAACTTTTAAAAAGACCTAAAATATCCTAATCCCAAAAAACCCTAAAACACCTTTAAAACCCCTAAACCTAAAAATACCTTAAAAAATCCTAAGCCTTATATCCCAAACCCTAACAACTAAGAAACCCTACATCCTAAATCCTAAAAAACCATAAACCCTAAAAAAAACCTTTAGAAAACCCTAAACCTAAAAAACCATTAAAAAAAACCCCTAAACCCTAAATGCTAAGAAACCCTAAACTCTTAAAAACCCTTAACCAAAAAAAACTCTAAAAAAACCCTAAAAATCCTTTAAAAACCCTAAAAATCCTTTAAAAACCATTAAAAACACTAAACATAGAAAAACCTTTAGCCCTAAGACCTAAACCCTTAACCATAAAAAACTCTAAATATAAAAAACTAAACCCTAAAACTTAAACAATAAGAAACCCATAGAAATTCTAAAAACCCTAAACCTCAAGATATCCTAAACCCTAAACCCTAAGAAGCCCTAAGAAACCCTAAACCCTAAAAAAAATCTAAAAACCTTTTAAAAAAACACTAAACCTAAAAAACCTAAAAAACCCTAAAAGAAAAACCCTTAAATATCCTAAACCTAAAAAACAATAACTCCGCCTAAAAACATTAAATCCTAAGAAACCCACAAAAACCCTAAATCCTAAAACCTAAGAAACCTTAAACCCTAAACTCTAAGAAACCCTAAACACTAAGAAACCCTAAACCCTAAAAAATTTAAAAATGCTAAACCTAAAAAACCCTAACGCTAAAAAACTATAAAAAACCCAAAGCCCTAAACCCTAAAAACTATAAAACCTTAAAAAACCCAAAACCTAAAACCTTAAATCCTAAACCTTAAGAAACCCCCATAAATTTTACACCCTAAATCTTAAGCCCTAAGAAACCCTAAGAAACCCTAAGAAACTGTAAACCCTAAACCCTAAGAAACTGTAAACCCTAAACCCTAGAAAATCCTAAACCCTAAAAAATCTTTGAAAACCCTAAACCCAAAAAACCCTTAAAAATCCTTAAAAGTCTTTACAAACCCTTAAACCTAAAAACTCTAAAAAAAACACTAAGCTCTAAACCCTAAAAATTCCTAAACTTAAAACCCTGAACCCTAAACCCTAAGAAAACTTTAAAAACATTAAACCCTAAACACTAAAAAACCTTAAAAACCTTGTATATAAAAACCCTAAGAAACCCTAAACACTAAATCCTAAGAAACCCCAAACCATAAACCCTAAACCCTAAACCCTAAGAAACCCTACACCCTACACCCTAAACCCTAAGAAACCCTAAACCCTAAACCCTAAAAAACATTAAAAAAAACCTTGACCTAAAAACCCTGAGAAACCCTAAACCTAAAAAAACAATAAGAAACCTAAACCCTAAACCCTAAAAAACACTAAAAATCATAAACCCTAAACCTAAACCCTAGGAAATCCTAAACCCTAAACTATAAGAAACCCTAAGCCCTAAATCCTAAAAAAATCACTAAACCTAGATCCCTAAACCATAAGAAACACTAAATCCTAAACCCTAAGAAACCCTAAACCCTAAGAACCCTAAACCCTTAGAAATCCTAAACCCTAAGAAATCCTAAACCTTAAATCCTAAACCTTAGGTCCTAAACCCTAAACTCTAAGCCATAAGAAACCCTAAGAAGTCCTCAACTATAAACCATGAGAAACCCTAAATCCTAAAATATCCAAAAAAATCTTTAAAAATCCTAAAAAATCCTAAAAATCATTAAAACCCTTAAAAAACCTTTTAAAACCCTAAACCTAAAAACTCTAAAAACAAATCTAAGACCTAAACCCTTAAAAACGTCTAAACCTAAAACCCTAAACCCTAAGAAACCCTAAACGCTGAAAAACCTAAAAAATTCCTGAACCTAAAAAATCCTTAAAAAACTCTAAAACATTGTAAAAAAACCCTATAAACCTTTAGAAACCCTAAACCTAAAAAATCCTAAAAAAACCCTAAACCCTAAAATTAATAAAACCTTGAACCAAAAACCCTAAACCTTCAGAAATCCTAAAAAAACCTTTAAAAACCCTAAACCTAAAAAACATAAAAAAAAACTCTAAATCTAAAAAAGCCCTTAAAACCCTAAGCCCTACACCCTAAACCCTAAAAACTACTAAAATACCCTAAACCTAAAACCCTAAACCCTAAGAAACCCTAAACCCTGCACCTTAGGGACTAAACCCTAAGCCCTAAGAAACCCTAAACCCTAAACCTTAAGAAACTCTAAACCCTAAAAAATTCTAAGATATCCTAAACCCTAAAAACTCCTAAAACCCCTTTAAAATCCTATACCTAAAAACACTAAAAGCTTTAAAAAATTCTTTAAATTTTTAAAAAACTGTAAACCTAAAAAATCCTAAGACCTAATCCCTAAACCTTAAGAAACCCTAAACCCTAAGAAATTTTAAATCCCAAAAAAACCTTTAAAAATCCTAAACCTAAAAACTCCTAAAACACCCTAAAAAATCTTTTAAGACTCTAACTCTAAAAAACCCTAAAAAAGACCTTAAAAACCATAAAACCCTTTCAAAACCCTAAACCATAAAAACTCTAAAAAACCCTAAACCAAAAAACTCTAAAAAACCCTAACCCTAAGAAACCCTAAAGCCTAAGACCTAAGCCCTAAGAAACCCTAAATCCTAACCTCTAAGAAACCCTAAATCCTAACCTCTAAGAAACCCTAATCCTTCAAAAACCTTAAAAAATAATTTTAAAAGCCCCAATATAAACCCTAAAAACCTTTAAAAACTCAAAAACAAAACCCTAAGCCCTAAAAAACCCTAAACCTTAAGAAACCTTAAAACATAAACCCTAAATCCTAATTAAGAAATCCTAAATCCTAAACCCTAAGAAACCCTAAATTGTATAAATTAGATACCCTAAACCCTGAGAAATCCTAAATCCTTAAAAAACCCTACACCTTTAAAACCCTAAAAAACTTTTAAAACCTTTACAAAAAACCCTATGACCTAAACTCTAAACCCTAAACTCTAAAAAACTCTGAACCAAAAATCCTAAGCCCTATTAATCCCTAAATCCAAAACCCTAAACCTTAAGCCCTAAGAAATCCTAACCGTAAAACCTAAACCTCAAAATAGCCTAAACCTAAAAAACCCTAAAATAAAATCCTTTAAAAATTCTAAACCTAAAAACCATAAAAAAACCTTAAGCCCAAAACCCTAAAAAACTGTTAAACCTAAAACCCTAAACACTAAACCCAAAATCTTCAACCCTAAATCCTAAGAATTCAAATATTCTAAACCCTAAGAAAGCCTAAACAATAAATCCTAAGAAATCCTAAACCGTGAACCTAAAACACCAAACCCTAAACCCTAAGAAATCATAAATTCTAAAAAATCCTAAACCCTAAGAAATACAAAGAAACCCTAAACCTCAAACCTTAAGAAACCCTAAACCTTAAAAAACCTAAAAACCTTAAAAAAAACTCTAAACCTAAAAAAACCCAAAGGAAACCTTAAAACTATTAAAAACCCCATAAATTTTTTAAAAAAACACTAAACCCTATAAAACCCTAAACTCTAAGAAACCTTAAGCCCTAAGAAAAAATAAACCCTAAATCTTCAACAACCCTAAGAAACTCTATACCCTAAGAAACACAAAACCTTAAACCCTAAGAAATCCTAAACCCTAAAAGATCTTTAAAAATCCTAAACCTAAAAAACCCTTAACACCCTAAAAAATATTTTTTAAAAACCCTAAACCTTACAAACTCTAAAATAACCCTAAGCCCTAAATCCTAAACCCTAAAAAATCCTTTAAAAAATTCTAAACCCTAAGCCCTAAAAAAACCTAAACCCTAAGGAATCCTAAACCCTAAGACACCCTAAACCCTAAGAGACTCTAAACCCTAAAAACCCTTTAAAATCCCAAATCCTAAAAACACCTTAAAACCTTTAAAAATCCTAAACCTAAAAAAACCCTAGCTCTAAACCCTAAATTCTATATCCTAAAAAACCCTAAACACTAAAATAAACCCCAAGAAGCAAGACAAACCTCTCTCTACTTTCTCTCTCTAAATGTTTTCTCTCAAAAATGTTGTAAGCCTAATGGCTAGTTTTAAAAGGCCATGGCTACTCTCTAACGGTCACTGACCAAATGGCAGAGTCGTCGCCGGTGGAACTCCACCGGCCGCCAAACCGAGTTCCATGATCTACGTATGACGAGCTGCACATATCTCACAAGAGTCCGCCCAAAGTCAACAGAATCTGCTCTCAATCCCACCCTTAACTCTCCGAATATGCGAAGCGAGAGCGCAAATTCCGACCAGGAGCTGAGGGGAGCGCAAGATTTCAACTCAGTCGTTCACTCTGATGGCAATCGAGTCAGCGTGGAACAAAGAGGGGATGTTCTTCTAGCTCATGGTAAAAAATCAGAGGAACTCCTCACTAGTAAAGAACAGGCTCAAATGGTGACTCAATTGACTAAAAAATGCGTACAAAATAGAGCTTCATCAAAACTCATTAAAGTGGATTCTAGTACAGGAACAACTTAAGGGGATGAATCCCTGCATGGTGGGGAACATTGCACTGAACTTTCGAGTTATTCAGACGGTGCAATCAAGGCGTATGAAATGTCCGCAGAAGTTGCCGGAGCTCCGGTGAAATCTAGCACCAAGAGCTTGCAGGTAAAAAATACCTTGGCTACTGGCACTCATGAAGTGGACCCTAACAGGCACGAACATACGCTATCTACTAAGAGAGGGTCAGATCGAGTGTTGCAAGAAGCGAAGAGTAACGACGCTCCCTCAAACAGCAAACAAGCTGAGGGGTCAAGCTCATCTAACTTCTCATTTGGTGTCAAACCATCTGAATCAAAACAGCAGGAGAAGGCTGTTGAATTGAAAGCTAATCAGCAGAAAAGGCAAGAAGAAAAACAGCCTTAAACCAGCATAGAGCATAAGGATCATGAAAAGAAACAACAAAGGAATCTGGACAAACAAGACCAAGGAAGTAAGTTCAATTCAGCTGAGGAACAGAACAAACAGCCCATAAATGGTAAGCAAACAGAAATGATTGAAGGGCAGGCTAAGGAAAAGGGCTCTCATAAGACTCACCAGCCCCAAGGAACCAGGCCATAGGACATTCCAATTATCCCCAAGTGTCCAATAATTTTGAGAAACCTGGCCACAATCCTCAAAGGGGCAGACAAAATTAGAAACCAGTTGTGGTCAATGATAATCACAACCAGGCAACTCACAATCCCAACCAAAGAAAAACTATTGCCGAACCTGGTCCTTACACAGTTGTGCAAACTTTTGTTGCTCGCCTGAGAATGAATCAAGCCAGGAATGAGATCCCTATACAATTGGATACACCCAAACTCACTACCAAGCAAGGTCTCCCAGCTGTCATTTTCAAAAAAGAGAACTTCATGGTTAAAATGGTTGCGAGATGTAGATTTACCTTGATTGGGAAATTCCGCAACTACATGCCTAAAGTGGAGCTCATTCGAAAAAATTTCATCCTCCAAACGCAACTCTTAGGAGGAGTTAAGATAGCTCACTTCATCTCTAGGCATGTATACATTGATTTGGACAATGAACTTGATTATATTACAGTATGGACAAATCAACGAATGAGTATTGAAGGCCAGCTGATGAGGATCCAAACATTGACTCCTGAGTTCAAACCGGAGGAGGAAACCCCCATAGTGCCTATATGGGTTACATTGCCAGAACTCCCTTGACATTGCTATAACAAGGAATTTGTTACAGCATTGCTATCTCCTATTGGCAAAGTACTGTACTTAGACACAACCTCCATCCAGAAGACTAGAGGGAGTTTAGCCAAAGTAAAAATTCGGATAGATCTTACCAAAGAGAGACCCCCTCATGTCTGGATAGGATATGATGAAAAGGAAATTACCATTGGAAGATGGCAAGTAATTGAATATGAGAGTGTACCTGACTATTGCATGTATTGCAAGCACCAACGACATGCGGTGCACATTTGCACAATCAAGAAAAGAGGTGAGGATTATAAAAGAAGGAAAGATTTAGAGGCGGAAAATAAGAATAAAGCGAAAGGGGAAGGTAATAGCCAAGACAAAGTTGATTCAAAGGAAAACAATCAGCAGACTGTAAATTCAGCTCCTACAACAGAGCAACCCCAAATCCAAGAAGATGAATGGCAGACCCAAAAAAGAAAACAACACAAGCACCAGACTGTGCAACAGCAAAAGGATGGCTCCAGACCTACTTCACCTCAAAAACTAATGGATAACAACCAATATACACAAGGTGTTCAATCCATAGGTATGACTTCTGAAATTACTCTATATAATAATTTTATTGATTTTGATCGACAGGAGCACACCATGAGTGAAGAACAGGAACCTATCATTAACAAGATGAAACCTCTAGCAGTAGAGGATCCAAAAGAACCAACCAAGGTACCATACCATGACCTGCAGGGTTCCCAAATAGCAGGTGTCAAGGCCAATCAACAGACAACAGATGCTCATAACAACTCAGGTATTGACTTTGTGCTCCCAACCCCCAATACCCCTGTTCTTAATTCTACTATTGTTGCTGAGGAAGCTGAAGGAGGTATGGATGGGATGGAAAATAAGAGAACCACTAATATGCAGGATGGGGAATCGGGGAGGGGGGGCCTTCTAGCCCTATGCAAGAACCTACAGCTCCTGCAACACCACAGTCACAGCAAATCCAAGGCACTCAACAACAGAAAATTGAGGAGAGAAACATCTTCGATACTTGTCAGCAAGGGAATGAGGGGAGAAACATTTTAGACACTGGTCAGCAGGGGAATGAGATAAAATCCAACAACAAATCTAGGCTCAGACTAAGTAAAAAAAGAAGAGATGCTCTAAAAAAGAAAAGCAGCTGAGTACAGAACAAAATAATAGTGCAACAGATGGTTAGACAACACAGCAGCAAAGGAACAACGGAAAATCAACTCACAATATTATTGATTAATACGAAGTTGCTAATTCCGAGGATGAGTTTGATCATAACACTCAATCCCTTAAGGAAGAGGCACAAGAGGGGGCTGATGAGACAAGTGCTCACCTCATTAAAGCATTTGGATCTACCTTGCATCATGAATTTCAACAGAAGGTGCAATTGGTTACAGATCAACAAGGCCTATCACCTACGGGAAGGAAACAATAGAGACAAAACAGAATGCAGGACAATACCTGCACACCTGATTCTTCCAGCAGACCAAACACTAGGTCCCAAGTAAAGGTTTTTAATGATTAGAACCTTATGTTGGAATGCCAGGAGTATTAATACTCTTGGATCTCTGGAAAGACTTCAAAATCTCAAGAAGATGCATAATCTTGCTATGGTTGGAGATCTTGAACCTTTTACTGATAATTCCCAAATTCAACATTACAAATTTCAACTCAACATGGATCATGCTTTGTTTAATCCCAATGGGAAAATTTGGTTTTTTGGACCAATGAGTTTAAATGCTCTCTTTTGGGAACTGATGACCAACAAATTACCATTGAGGTTGAGCATGTGGACGTAACAGAGAAGTTTCATATGTTTATTATATATGCTAAATGCAAAGACTATTTGAGAAGACCTCTTTGGGATAGTTTGTTGCAATATTCACAATCTAATGCTCATTGGTGCACAATTGGGGACTTTAATGTGATTACCTCTTCGGGAAAAGCTGGGAGGAAATCCATACAATATGAATAAAAGCTTTGATTTTACTAGTGTAATCGAAGCATGTGGCTTAACTGATATTGGGTACACGGGGCAGCATTACACCTGGTGCAATCAAAGAGCAGAAGAGGCTAGAATATGGAAAAGATTGGATAGGGCCATGGTGAATGATAAGTGGCTGGAAAAAAAGCCTCAAACTATTCTCAATCATTTACCTTCGGTAGGATCGGACCACTGTCCATTACTTAAGGAGTTGCTGATCAGGGTTGAAGAAAAGATTAGGTATTTCAAATTTTTAAATTTTTGGGTTGAATATGAAGATTTCAAACACAATGTTAAGACATGTTGGGAAAAACCTATTACTGGAGACCCAATGTGGATTCTACATCAGAAACTAAAGAGGCTGCCTTCCACTCTTAGTAATTGGTCTAGACAGGAATATGGGGATGTTTTTTCTACTATTTGACATTATGAAAAACAGGTCAAGAAAGCTGAAGAAGATCTTATGAGTAATAACACAGAGGCCAAAAGAGCTGATCTTCATCAACTCAATGCTAGATATATCAAATATATTAGATTGGAGGAATCCATTCTTAAACGGAAGACTCAGCTAAAATGGTTTAAGGAAGGGGATGCTAACACTAATTATTTCCATGCTTTTATGAAAGGAAGTAGAAGAACGTTGTATATTCATAAAATTTGTACCGGGGATGATGAGTGGGTTCAAGGAGATGACAATATTGCCAAGGTTGCATGTGACTATTTTCAAGATATATTTGCAGGCCAGGATCACATAATTAATGAAGAGGTGATTCAATGCATTCCGAGGATGGTCAACATGGTGTAGAACCAATCCCTCAAAGAAATGCCTTCCCATGAGGAGTTGCGTCATGTCATTTTTTCTATGAATCCTCATTCGGCGCCTGGTCCAGATGGCTTAGGGGGGAAATTTTATCAAACCTGTTGGGATATTGTGAAACTGGACTTATTGGAGGCTGTTCAAAGCTTTTTTTGTGGTCACTCTATGCCAAGATACATGCCTCATGCTTGCTTTGTTCTTTTACCTAAAGTTGAGCATTCTAATAGGTTTTCTGAATTCAGACCTATTAGCCTTAGCAACTTCACCAACAAAATTATCTCCAAGCTTTTGTGTTTCAGATTGGCCCCTAGTATCCCTAACCTTATCTCAGAAAATCAATCTGGGTTTGTAAATGGTAGAAGCATCACTGAAAACATTATGCTTGTTCAGGAGATCATTCATGAAATTAAAAGACCTGTGGAAGGTGAGAATGTGGTCATTAAACTAGATATGGCCAAAGCATATGATAGAGTCTCTTGGTCTTTCACTTGCTTAGTTCTCAGAAGAATGGGTTTTGTGAATTTTTCATTGATTTGGTATGGAGGATCATGAGTAACAATTGGTACTCCATTATCATCAATGGGACAAGACATGGTTTTTTCAAATCTACTAGAGAATTCAAGCAAGGAGATCCTTTATCTCCAGCCCTATTTATTTTAGGTGCGGAGGTGTTCTCCAGAATGCTGAACAGATTACATCAAAATTAGCAATACAAAGGATGTATGATGAATCCTAGAGGGCCACAAATCAATCATTTAAGTTTCACTGATGATATTATTATTTTCACCTCTACGAGCAGAAGATCCCTGCAACTTATTATGGATACTATATCTACCTATGAAAGGGTGTCTGATCAACTAGTCAATAAACATAAAAGCCACTACATGGTACCCTTTAATACCCCCAACGATATAGTAGACTTAATCAAAGAGGCGACTGGTGTTAATAGAAAAGACAACCCTATTAATTATATGGGTTGTCCATTACATATTGGAGGTCAGAGGATTATCTACTATTCTGATTTGGTGGCTAAAGTGGTCAAAAAGATAAGTGGTTGGCACTCAAGAGTGATATCTTTTGGTGGGAAGGTTACTCTAGTCAAACATGGTTTGCAATCCATACCTATCCATACAATGGCTGCCATTTCACCCCCTAAAACTGTAATGGCTCAGATTAAGAAGCTAATTGCAGATTTCTTTTGGGGGATGGAAAAAGATAGGAAAAAGTACCACTGGGCATTTTGGGAATCCATTGCCTTACCTTGTGATGAGTGGTATAGGGGTGAGACATTTGAATGATGTTTGCACCGCCTTGCAATTCAAACAATGGTGGCTTTTTAGAACCAAGAATTCTCTTTAGGGCCAATTCCTTAAAGCCAAGTACTGCCAAAGAGCAAATCCTATGGCCAAGAAATGGGACACTAGAGAATCTTTGGTCTGGAAATATATGATGACCAACAAACATATCCTTGAAGCTCATATCATGTGGAAAATTCACTCAGGTAATTGCTCATTTTGGTGGGACAACTGGCTTGGTGAAGGGGCAGTAGCTCGATATTGTACGAATGTCTCAAGCCTCAATAACACTAAAGTCTCACAATTCTTAGTAGATGGCAAGTGGAATGAAAGGTTGATTAGGCAACAGGTTGATCCTCTCCTTGTTCCTCACATTCTCAACACCAAAGTGCAATACTAGGAAGGAGTACCAGATGAACCTTTTTTGAAACTAACTGAAAAAGGACATCTCTCCTCCTTATCTGCATGGGATCTCTGTAGAAGAAAAGATGAAAAGACCTTCACCAGTGGGTCTTTATGGCATAAACATATTCCTTTCAAGGTCTCCTTTCTTAATTGGAGAGCTTTGAAAAAGAGGCTGCCTACTAATGATAAAGTGTGCACCTTTGGTAAAGCACCTGCTGTGTGTTCTTGTTGCTCTAATCCTAGCTGCGATGATATCCAACATATATTCGTGGAAGGGTATTTTGCAAATTACATTTGGAAGTTCTACTCTTCCTTCTTTGGGATGACTCATAGCCCAAATTCTTTAAGAAACATGTTGTTGAGGTGGTGGGATCTACGAAAAAAAATGTTGTTCATAAAGCAGTGATGCAGGCCTTGCCATTGTTTATTTGTTGGAACCTGTGGAAAAATTGATGTTCTGCCAAATACGGAGCCAAAAAATCAAGCATTATTAGAGTTAAATTTTTAATCCTCAAGGACATTAAAAATTTACTCAAAACAATGTTCCCCTACGCTGCTTGGCCTTACAATTTGAAAGAGTTGGTTTTTATGATCGAAGGCTGCCAGCAAGAGGTTAAAATCATCAACGTCAGATGGATGAAACCAGGGCTCAATGTATACAAGTTAAACACGGATGGTAGTGCTATCACTAACCCCGGAAAAATTGGTGGAGGAGGTATTTTGAGGGATTGGAACGGTAACATTGTTTATGTCTTTTCCATCCCTCTTGGTACTGGAACTAATAACCAAGCAAAACTGTTACGTGCCTCCCATGGGATTCATTGGTTCTTGCAACATGGCTTCAAACGAATACTTCTAGAAGTGGACTCCTAATTACTCATGAAATGGCTCGATCAGAATAGCAAACCTCCATGGAAATTACTTCAAATTATCATAAAGTTACAACACCATATCAGCCTTCTGGATTGGTTTCAATGCACACACAAATACAGGGAAGCGAATGGCACTGATAATTACTTATCAAAATGTAGTCACCACTGTGATACAATCCAGCACTATTACACTTATCAGCAACTACCTCATTTGGCCAAAGGGATTTATATGCTGGAGAAAATGGGCACAATGAACTTTAGAAGAAAAAAATTGAAGAGAATCAAACATCCCCCCTAGCTGGTGTTCAGCTTCTTCATAGATTCCTCTATGGTTTTGGATTTCTCCCCTATTCAAGATGGCTATTACAGTGTAATATCTACTCTGAATAGGATTAGATTTATTTTCCCTTTACTTTTGTAAGGGGAAAGTTTCCCTTATTTATGTTTCATAGTTTCTTTGTATCGAGGGGAGTCCCCTCGTAGGCTTTGAGATTAAGTTTCTTCTTTCTAGTATTGGGGATGACTTGGTTGACATTAGTAGGATGACCGACTTACGAACCACCATAGGATGGAGGTAAGGTTTATGTCCCCCTCCTTGTATTTTGTTATTATTTTATTTATGTTAAGGCCTGGGGGTGTTGCTCAGCCCCTGACCCCCTCAAGGGTCGTTAAAATAAAAAAAAAATTAAAAAAAAACCTAAACCTACAACCATAAACCCCAAGAAATCCAAAACTCTAAGAAACCCTGAACCCTAAGACACCCAAAACCCTAAGAAACCCTAAACCCTAAGAAATCCTAAACCCTAAACCCTAAAAAACCTTTAAAAACCCTAAACTTAAAAACCCTAAAAAATGCTAAAAACCTTTAAAAATGCTAAAACTAAAAAACCTAAGCCCTAAACCCTAAAATCTAAAAAAACCTAACAAATCATTAATCTAAAACCCTAAACCCTAAGAAACCTTAAGCCCTAAATCCAAAAAAATCCTAAACCTAAAATCCTAAGCCCTTAGAAATCCTAAATCCCAAGAAATCCTAAACCCTAAGAAATCCTAAATACTAAACCCTAAGGAACCCTGAACCTTAAGAAACCCTAAAATACCTTAAACCTAAAAAATCCTAAAAACCCAAAAAACCTTTAAAAACCCTAAGCCTAAAAAATTCTAAAAAACCGTAAGCCCTAAATTTTAAACCCTAAAAAAAAATTAAAACTAAAACTCTAAACCTAAATCCTAAGTTCTAAGCCCTAAACCATAATCCCTAAGAAATCCTAAACCCTAAAAAACCCTAAAAACACTAAAAACCTTTAAAAACCATAAACCTAAAAAACCCTAAAAAATCTTAAAAAGCCTAAAAACGTTTAAAAATCCCGAAGCTAAAAAATCCTAAAATAACCCAAAGCCCTAAATCCTAAACTATAGAAACCCTAAACCCTTAAAAAAAACCCTAAAAACTTTTAAAACTCCTACACCTAAAAAATCATAAAAACCCTTTTCAAACTTTAAAAACCTTTAAAAAAAATGCTAAGTCCAAAAACCTAAACCCTAAAGAACACAAAAAAAGGGGGTCGCAGGCGGAACGGAAGAGGATGGCTGATTTGATCAAACGTCTACTGGATCTCAATCTATACACTTAGTGAAGCGCGAGCTTTATAACTATTTTCTATCCAAAACCTAAATCCTAACCCTAAACCCTAAGAAACATAGAACCCTAAGAAATCCCAAACCCTAAACCCTAAGAAATCCTAAACCCTAAATCCTAAAAAACTCTAAACCTAAAATACCTAAAAACCTTTTTAAAAACTCTAAGCCCTACACCCTACACCCTAAACCCTAAAAAACCTTACACCTAAAACCCTCAACCCTAAAAAAACCCTAAACCCTAAGAAACCTTAAACCTTAAAACCGTAAAAAAATTACCACAAACCTAAAAAACTATTAAAAAACCCTACACCCTAAAAACCCTAAACCAAAAACCTTAAACCCTAAGAAACCCTAAACCTTAGGATCTAAACCCTAAGCCCTAAGAAACCTTAAATTCTAAACCCTAAATCCTAAGAAATCCTAAACCCTAAACCCTCAAAAACCCTAAACCCTAAAAAAGTTTTAAAACCCTAAACCTAAAAAACCCTAAAAACATCCTAAAAACCTTTAAAAACCCTAAACCTAAAAATCCCTAAAAAATCCCTAAGTCCTAAGCCCTAAACCCTAAACCCTAAAAAACCCTAAATCTAAAACCCTAAATACTAAACCTTAAGAAACCCTAAATCTTAAGAAATCTTAAATTCTAAAAAACCCTAAACCCTAAAAATTACTTTAAAACCCTAAAAATCTTTAAAAACGTAAGCCTAAAAAACATAAATTCTAAAAAAACCTAAACCCTATGAAATCCTAAACCCTATAAAACCCTAAACCCTAAACCCTAAACTCTAAGAAACCCTAAACCCTATAAAACCCTAAACCCTAAACACTAAGAAATCCTAAAAAACTTTAAGAAACCCTAAATCCTAAACTCATAGAAACCCTATACCCTAAATCCTAAATATCCCTAGACCTAAAAACCCTAAATTAATCCTTAAAAATAGTAAGCCCTAAACCCTAATAAATCCTGAACTCTAAACCCCATGAAACCTTAAATCCTAAACCCTAAATCCTAAGAAACCTTAAACACTAAAAAACTTTAAATCCTAAACCCTAAAAAATCTTAAAAAACCCTAAACTTTAAACCCTTAAAAACCTTAAAAACACCTTAAAACCATACACCTAAAAAACCTTAAAATAACCCTAAACAAAAAAACCCCTTAAGAAACCCTAAACCCTAAACCTAAAAAAATCTAAACCTAAAACCCTAAACCTTAGGGCCTAAACCCTAAACCCTAAGAAATCCTAAACCCTAAGAAACCCTAAATCCTAAAAAACCCTAAAAAGCTTTTTAAAACCATAAAAAAACACCAAGTCCTAAACCCAAAATTCTAGAAAAATCCTAAACCTAGAACCCTAGACACCATGAAACCCAAAACCCTAAGAAACCTTAAGCCTAAAAAACCTTTAAAAATGCTAAACCTAAAAAAATCTTTTAAAAATCCTAAAACAACCTAAAACCCCGAAAAATCCTTTTAAAACCCTAAACTTAAAATACCTTAAGCCCTAAAATATAAACCCTAAAAATCCTAAACCAAAAACCCTAAACACTAAACTTTAAACCTTAAGAAACCATAAACCCTATAAAATCCTAAAAACCCTTTTAAAAATACGAAAACTAAAAAAACCCAAAAAATTCATAAATCCAAAAAACCCTAATCCGTAAACCCTAAACCGTAAAAACACTAAAAACTCATAAATATAAAACCCTAAATCCTAAACCCTAAACTGTAAACCTTAGGGCCTAAACCCTAAGCCCTAAGAAATCCTAAATCCTAAACCTTACGAAACCCTAAACACTAAATCCTAATAAATCCTAAACCCTAAATTCTAAATCGTAAGAAACCCTAATACCTAAGAAACTCTAAATCATAAAAACCCAAAACCTAAAAAAATAAAAATTCCCTAAAAATTGCTAAAAGCCCTAAAATAACCTAACAGGCCTTTAAAAATCTTAAAACATAAAAACCCTAAGAAAACCCTTAGTCCTAAACCTAAAAAAATCCTAAACCTAAACAACCATCAAAACCCCTAAATAACCTTTAAAATCCTAAAAAACCTTTTAAAACCCTAAATCTAAATAACCTAAAAAAAACCAAAGCCCTAAAACCGAAAAAAAAACCCTAAAAAAGCCTAAGCCTAAAACCCTAAATCATAAATCCTAAACCCTAACAAAAGCTAAGAAATCCTAAACACTAAACTCTAAGAAACCATAAACCCTAAACCATAAGAAACCCTAACCCTAAGAAATTCTATGAAACCTTAAACCCTAAGAAAACACAAAAACCCCTAATAAACCCTAAACCCTAAAGATTAGGGCCTAAACCCTAAGCCCAGGGTGTTCCGTATAGAATGAGAAAGAGCTATGAGTTTCTTCACATGATTGAGTAGTGTGGTATCACGGTACTTCTTTTACTTGGTCCAATGGGAGGGGTCCGAATGATGTGGTTTAGAAAAGGCTTGACAGAGCAATGATAAATGACAATTGGCTCAGTCAAATGCCTCTCACTACAGTGACACACTTGCCATTTGTGGGTTCAGATCACTGCCATCTTCTCTTGGAGATGACTGATCGACAGTATACTTCAACAAAATATTTCAAATTTCTTCATTGTTGGGGTGATAATCTTAATTTTATGGATATATTGAGACTTTGTTGGGACCGAGATATTTAGGGCCATCAAATGTGGGATTTTCACCAGAAAATGAAGCGAGTCAGTTCTACTCTTAGCAATTGGTCTAAAACTGAGTTTGGGGATATTTTTGCTCGGGTTAAAGAGTTTGAAGAAGCTGTTAGGCTTGCGGAGGAAAAGTACATCCAAACCAATAGTGAGCAGGATAGATCTTCTTTGTATGCTCTTAATACAGAATACATCAGATTTCTTAAGTTAGAAGAGTCTATCTTGAAGCAAAAGACTCAGTTGCAGTGGTTCAAAGAAGGAGATGCCAACACCAGTTACTTTCATGCTCTTATGAGGGGACGAAGAAGAAAATTGTTCATTCACAAAGTTAGAGATGACACTGGCAACAGGATTTAGGGTGATGATAATATTGCTAAGGCTGCTCGTGATCATTTCAAAAGTTGTTTACGGAGCAGAATCACTTTGTCAGAGAAGACCTTTTGGCTTGTATTCCTACACTTGTCATGAATGAGCAACATGATAATTTGACAGTTTTTCCGGATTTGGAAGAGCTTAAAAATGTGTTTTTTTCCATGAATCCTAACTTTGCTGCAGGGCTGGATGGCATGAATGGAAAAAAGTTTCAAGCTTGCTGGGACATCATTAAGTTGGACCTCCTTGCAATGGTTCGATCTTTCTTCTGTGGTTCTTCCCTTCCGAAATACTTCGCTCATGCATGCCTCGTCTTGATTCCTAAGGTGGAGTTCCCAAACCACCCTTCTGATTTTAGACCGATCAGCTTGAGTAACTTCACCAACAAAATTATTTCGAAGATTATTTTCCTCTAACTTGCTCCTATCCTTCCTAGACTTATTTCTGCAAACCAATCCGGTTTTGTTAAAGGGAAGAGTATCTCAGAAAATATCATGCTTGCACAAGAAATCTTTCAGGGCATCAAGCAAAAGAATCTAGGGGGAAATGTGGTTATAAAACTCGACATGGCCAAAGCTTATGACAGAGTTTCTTGGGATTTAACTTGCCTTGTTCTCCGGAGAATAGGCTCCTGTGAAGTTATTATTGATATGATTTGGAGTACTATGGCTGACAATTGGTACTCTGTCATTGTGAATGGCGTTAGACATGGTTTTTTCCACTCCACCAGAGGCTTAAAACAGGGTGATCCTCTTGCACCTACCCTATTTATTTTAGGAGCAAAGGTTCTATCAAGAATGATGAACAACCTTCATCATAACAAGTTCTTTAGAGGTTTCTACATGGAAAAAAGAGGTCTACAAGTTAACCACCTAAGTTTTGTAGACGATGTTATCATTTTTACCTTGGGTGGCAAACGATCTATTGAGTTGATAATGCAGACACTTACTGATTATGAAAAATGCTCTGGTCAGCTTATCAATGGGAACAAAAGTCACTTTATGGCCTCCACCAATGCACATCCCCCTACTGTTGCCTCAATAAAAGAGATCACGGGCTTTGCACAGAAAGATTCCCCGATTACTTATCTTGGATGCCCGCTCTACATTGGGTGACAGAGGATCTTTCACTTTTCTTGGATTATCTCTAAAGTGGTGGGCAGGATCTCTGGCTGGCAGACTAAAAAGTTTAGTTACGGTGGTAAAGCTACCCTTATTAAGTATGTTCTTCAGTCACTCCCTACTCATCTTCTTAGCTCAGTTTCACCTCTTCCTACGGTCCTGAAAGAGATTGAAAAGTAGACTGCGGACTTCTTTTGGGTATTGAAAAATGGGAAGAAAAGATATCATTGGGCATCTTGGGAAACCTTATGTCATCCTTGCGATGAAGGTGCGGTCGGTTTCAAGAAAATTCATGATGTTTTCAAATCTCTTCAACTCAAACAGTGGTGGAACTTTAGGAGTAAAGAATCACTTTGGAGAGAGTTTCTTTTGGCTAAATATTGTCAACGCTCTCACTCGGTCTCTAAAAAGTATGATTCTGGTGAATCCTTAACTTGGAAGAATCTCATGACTAACAAACACATGGCGGAAAACAATATCCTCTAGAAGATAAACTCGGGTAACTCTAGTCTTTGGTGGGACAATTGGCTTCGCATCGGCTCTCTTGCTACTCACAGAACCTTGCAAGGAAGACCTGGCAGGGCCACTATCGCTGATTTTCTTTGTCATGGCCAAAGGAGGATTAAACGATTAAATCAACAGCTCCCGCAAAACTTTGTTGCTCAGATCCTTAACCATCAGATCCATTTCCAACTGGACATACCTGATCAGCCTTACTGGAAAGCCACTACCTCGGGCATATTCTCTTGTTCTTCATCTTGGGGTGTGGTTAGAGATACCAGCCAAACTACTTTGATTGATAGGAGGACTTGGCAGAAGCATGTTCCTTTTAAATGCTCTTTCACCTAATGGAGAGCCTTGCGGAATAAGCTTCCTACTACAACTAGGGTCCTTGCTTTCGATCCAAAAGTGACCACAGACTGTGTTTGTTGCTGTATTCATGGTTTTGAAAATGTCCAACCTGTAGTAGTCTCTGGAAACTTTGCTAATGCTATTTGGACTTCTTTCTCTATATCGAAGGGCTTCAGGCATGTTTTGAAACCTCTTAAACACCTCCTTGTGTATTGGTGGAATCAGACTTCTACTAATGACCCTCTCCAGCTTATTATTAGATCCCTTCTTATCTTTATTTGCTGGAACCTGTGGAAGAACAGGTGTGCTGCAAAGTATGGGTCTAAACAATCAAATCTGCTAAGGGTGAAGTATGGTATTACTAGTGACATCTATAAGCTGTTAAGGACAACCTATCCATACTTTCACTGGCTTTCTGAGTGGGGACAATTGTGCGCTATAGCGGAGTTGTGCGTCCATGAGATCAGAGTCACTAGAGTTTGCTGGTCTAGACCGCCATCTGGACTAGTAAAACTCAACATCAACGGTAGTGCTCTTGGCAATCCTGGCAGAATTGGTGCAGGAGGTATACTTAGGGATTGTTATGGAGACCTCATAGATGCTTTTGCTACCCCTCTTGGAGTCGGGACTAATAATCAGGCTGAGCTTAAAGCGGCTTGTATTGGACTAGACTGGTGTCTGGATAATGGTTATTCAGAGGTCATTCTTGAGTTAGATTCGGAGCTTCTAGTCTGCTGGATAAGACGCAGGATAGCGCCCCCTTGGCACCTCCATCATGCTTTTATCAGACTTCAGGACAACATTCGCTGACTTCACACCTTTTCTTGTCACCACATTTACAGAGAGGGCAATGCAATTGCTGATGCATTGTCCAAACATAGCCACACCACACTTGTTGTTGTTCACTTTACTTGGATTCATCACTTTCCTATTCATATTAGGGGGCTTCTCAAGACAGACAAAGTTCAAGGAAAAATGGAGAATATCAATCCGGAAAAAATTGAATCTAAAGAAGAACAACAGCAGTGTGTGAAGCCAAACTTTACTGTTGAGCAACATCAAAATCATGAAGAGGAGTGGCATACCCAAAAAAGAAAACAACCCAAGAACCAAGCTGTGCAACAACAAATGGAGAGAACTGAACCTATAGATCATCAACAAGAACTGGACAACAACCAATCTAAACAGGATACTCACCACATAGGTAAGAATTCTGAAATTACTTTACATAACAATTTTATTGATGTTGATTCACAGGAACACACTACTAGTCAGACCAAGGAACATACCATCAAGAAATGACACCCCCTACTGAGGAGGAACCAAAAGAACCCCAAAAAAGAGGTATTATTGCCACTCAATAGACAGGAGATGCTAATAGCAATCTAGGTATTGACGTTGTACCCACAACCCCAAATACCCCAATTGTATATTGTTGCTAAGGAAGATGAAGGAGATTTGGTTGTGATGGAAAATGAGGAAGCCACTAATTTGTAGGAAGGGGCAACCAAAGGAGGGGACAGGTTAACCACTCCGATGGAAGATATGAATGCTCCTGCAACACCTCAGACAAAACAGATTCATCACAACCACCAACATGAAATACAGACTGTTCTACACACTGAAGAGCAGAATATTTCAGATACTGGCCAGCGGTTAAATGAAGGGAAATCTACTAATAATAAATCGAGTCTCAGATTAAGCAAAAAATGAAGAGATGCTATCAAGAAAAGGCAGCAGCAAAATACTGAACAAAATGATAGCAATATAGAAGGTCAAGGAGGACAACAACAAGGCATTACTACGAACACGCCTCATAAGATTAATGATGAGTATGAGGTAGCTAACTCAGAAAATGAGACAAGTGCTCATTTAATCAGAGGGTTTGGATCCACTTTGCAACATGAATTTCAAGAGGAAGTGCAAAAAGTTACAGAACAACAGGGTTTATCACCCAGGGGAAGACAGCGGAGACAAAACAAAAAACAGGATACAACTTGCACATATGCTAATTCAAGCAGACCAAACACTAGGACCCGGAGTAGAGGTTTGTAATGATTAAAACCTTATGTTGGAATGCCAAGAGTATAATACTCTTAGAGCTATGGAAAAACTCCAAAATCTCAAAAAGCTCCACAATCTTGCTATGGTGGCTATCCTTGAACCGTTTGCCGATAACTCCCAAATCCATCGTACAAACTCCAGCTCAGTATGGATTATGCTTGTTACAATCCCAATGGTAAAATTTGGTTGTTTTGGACCAATGAGTGTAACTTCTCAATTTAGGAACTGATGACCAACAAAATTACTATTGAAGCGAAGCATGTAGACATACCTGACAAGGTCATCATGACTTTCATTTATGCTAAGTGCAAGGACTATCTCCGAAGACCTCTTTGGGATAAGCTTTTGCAATTCTCAAATATTAATATTCCATGGTGCACAATTGGGGATTTTAATGTTATTACTTCCCCGGAGGAAAAATTGGGAGGCAGCCCATATAATATGAATAAAAGCTTTGATTTTATCAGTATTATTGAAGCCTGTGGTTTAACTGATAGTGGTTACACAAGACATCATTATACCTTGTGTAATTAAAGAGCGGAAGAAGCCAGAATTTTGAAAAGATTAGATAGGGCCATGGTGAATGATAAGTGGTTAGCTATAATGTCTCATACTATTCTCAATCATCTGCCATCCATAGGCTCTGATCATAATCCATTGCTTATGGAGATGCAGACCACGGTTGAAGACAAGATCAAAAATTTTAAATTCCTTATTGTTTGGGTGGAGCATGATGGTTTTAGCAACACAGTCAAACAGTACTGGGAAAGACCTATTACTGGAGACCCAATGTGGGTCTTACACCATAAACTAAAGAGGTTAGCGTCCACTCTCAGTAGATGGTCTAGAAAGGAATATGGGGATGTATTCGCTATTGTGAGGGACTATGAGGAGCAAGTTAAAAAGGACGAAGAAGATATCATTGCAGACAATATAGAAGCTAAAAGGGCCTATCTTCATCAACTAAATGCTAAGTACATCAAATACCTCAAAGTGGAGGAAAATATTCTTAAGTAGAAGACCCAACTACAATGGTTCAAGTAAGGGGATGCTAATACGAAATATTTTCATGCTCTAATGAGAGGAAGGAGAAGAAGACTGGCTATCCACAAAATATGTGTTAGGGAGGATGAGTGGGTGCAGGGTGAGGAAGACATTGCCAAGGCTGCCTGTGATTATTTCCATGACATATTTTCAGTCCAGGAACGAAGGATCAATGAAGAGGTAATATAGTGTATTCCCAGGATGGTCAATGAGATTCAAAACCAGTCCCTTCAAGAGATGCCCTCTATGGAAGAGCTTCATCATGTCATTTTCTCTATGAACCCCCACTCAGCTGCTGGTCCGGATGGGTATGGGGGAAAATTTTATCAAGCGTGTTGGGAAATTGTGAAAACTAACCTTTAGAAGCTATCCAAAGTTTCTTTTGTGGTCACTTAATTCCTAAATACTTGTCTCATGCTTGTTTGGTCCTGTTACCTAAAGTAAAGCACCCGAATAGGTTTTTTGAATTCAGACCTATTAGTCTTAGCAACTTCACCAACAAAATCATCTCCAAGTTATTGTGTCTCAGACTTTCTCCTATTCTTCCTAACCTTATATCGGATAATCAATCCAGTTTTGTTAAATGAAGAAGTATTACGGAAAACGTCATGCTAGCACAGGAGATCATTCATGAAATTAAGAGACCTGTGGAAGGTGAGAATCTGGTTATCAAGCTTGATATGGCTAAAGCGTATGATAGAGTTTCTTGGTCTTTCACTTGCCTTGTACTCAGAAAGATGGGATTCTGTGAATTTTTCATTGATATGGTACGGAGGATCATGAGCAATAATTGGTACTCTATTATCATCAATGGGACAAGACATGGATTCTTCAAATCTACTAGAGGACTCAAGCAAGGAGATCCATTATCCCCTGCCTTATTTATTTTAGGTGCAGAGGTTTTCACTAGACTGTTGAAAAAACTTCACCAAAATCAGGAATATAAGGGTTTCATGATGAATCCTAGAGGACCACAAATCAATCATCTATGTTTCGTAGATGACATTATTATCTTCACCTCGACTAATAGGAGATCAATGCAGCTCATTATGGATACTATTTCTATGTATGAGGAGGTCTCGGATCAATTAGTCAACAAGGATAAATGTCACTTCATGGTGCCCTCTAAGACTCCCAATGCAATTCTTAATTTGATAAGAGAAGTGACTAGTTTCAGCAGGAAAGATAGCCCTATGAACTATTTGGGGTGTCCTCTGCATATTGGAGGGCAGAGAATCATTTCCTATTCGGATTTGGTTGATAAAGTGGTTAAAAAGATAAGTGGTTGGCATTCAAGGATCCTCTCCTTTGGTGGAAAGGTCACTCTTGTCAAACATGTCTTGCACTCTATTCTATTCATACAATGGCTGCTATCTCACCTCCCAAAGCAGTCATAACTCAGATAAAAAGGCTGATTGTTGATTTCTTTTGGGGGATGGAGAAAGATAAAAAGAAGTACAATTGGGCATCTTAGGAGTCTATTGGTCTACCTTGTGATCAAGGGGGTATAGGGGTGAGAAAATTGAAAATTGTTTGCACCTCTCTACAATTCAAGCAATGGAGGGCATTCAGAACCAAGAGAGTATGGGGCCAGTTTCTTAAAGCAAAATATTTTCAGAGAGCAAATTCGGTTGCTAAAAAGTGGGACACTGGAGAATCACTAGTATGGACATACATGATGACCAATAAACACTCTGGAATCTCACATCATGTAAAAAATCCATACAGGCACCTATTCTTTTTTGTTGGACAATTGGCTGGGAGAAGGAGCACTAGCAAGATACAGTATGCACGTGTCAAGTCTCAATAACATGAAGGTTTCTCATTTTCTGGAAGGTGGGAAGTGGAATGAAAGACTGGTGAGGCAGCATGCCCCTCCTCCTTTGATCCCTCGAATTCTCAACACCAAAGTGCACTATCAAAATGGCATTCTTGATGAACCTATTTTGAAATTAACTGAGAATGGACAGTTTACATGTCATTCTGCCTAGGAATGCTGCAGAAAAAAAGAGCAGAAAATTCTTGTTAGCAAGTTTTTGTGGCATAAGCACATTCCTTTTAAAATCTCCTTTCTTAATTGGAAAGCTTTAACAAGGAAACTACCTACTAATGATAAATTAAGCACGTTTGGCAAGACTCCAGTAGTGTACGTTTGCTGTTCTAATCCGGGTTTAGATGTCATTCAGCATATCTTCGTTGACGGGCACTTTGCCATATGCATATGGAAGTTATAATCATCGTCTTTTGGAAAAACTCACAGCCCTAATTCATTGAAAAATACTCTCCTGAGTTGGTGGGATCTCGAAGCAAAAAATGAAGTCCATAAAGTAATGTTGCAGGCCCTCTTATTATTGGGTGGTCCAATTTGTGGAAAAATAGGTGTTCGATTAAATATGGAGCTAATAAGTCTAGCATTGTTAGAGTGAATTTTTTAATCCTAAAGGACATAAAAAATTTGCTCAACACAATGTTTCCATACATCCAATGGCCATATAATTGGAGAGATTTAATGACCACGATAGAAGGTTGCAAACAATAAGTTAAAATCATCATTGTTCAGTGGATGAACCCGTGATTAACACATACAAGCTGAACACGGATGGTAGTTCTATTAACAATCCAGGACGCATCGATGGAGGAGGTATCTTGAGGGATTGGAATGGGAACATTGTGTATGAATTTTCCATACCTCTAGGTATTGGAACCAATAACCAAGCTGAATTGTTGGCAGCAGTCCATGGGGTTCATTGGTGTCTTCAACATGGTTTCAAGAGGATCATACTTGAGGTAGATTCTCAGCTGCTAACAAAGTGGCTGGACCAAAGTTGCAAACCACCTTGGAGTCTTCTACACATCATCAGAGAACTGCAATGACACATTAATTAGCTGGAATGGTTTCAGTGTAAACACACGTATAGGGAAGCCAATGGGACTGCTTATTACTTATCTAAATGGAGTCATCATTGTGATATAATCTAACATTTTTATACACATATCAACAACTACCACAGCCTGCAAAAGAGACTCATATTCTGGAAAAAATGGGCACTCTAAATTGCAGAAGGAAAAAGTTGAAGGGAGTTAAGCAGCCCCCCTGAGTTGGCTGTTCTCACATAGATTTCTCTATGTTTTTGGGCTCTCACTTATTCAAGATGACTATTATTTATTAATAGCCCTAGTGAATAGGTCTAGGTTTTATTTTCCTTTTACTTTTGTAAGGGGAGAGTATCCCTTATTTATGTTTCTTAGTTTCTTTGTATCGAGAGGAGTCCTCTCATAGGCTTTGAAATTAAGTTGCTTTTTTTAGTATTGGGGATAGGTTGATTGACCTTTGTAGGTTGATTGACTTTGAACCACCTTAGTTTGGAGGTTAGGTTTATGTCCCCCTCCTTGTACTTTGTTGTTTTTTTTGTTATTAATGTTAAGGCATGGGGGTGTTGCTCAGCCCCTGACCCATCCAAGGGTCATTAAAAAAAAAAAAGAAATCCTAAACTCTAAATCCTAAGAAACCCTATGAAACCTTCAACTCTAAACCCTAAACCTTAAACCCTAAGCTCTAAGAAACTGTAAACCCTAAACTCTAAACCCTAAGAAATCCTAAGCCCTAAGAAACCCTAAAGCTTAAACCCTAAGAAAACCTTTGAAAAAACAAAACCTTAAAAACCCTAAAAAAACCTTTAAAAACCCTAATCCTAAAAAATCTTTAAAAACACTAAAAAATGTTCTACAATATTTTTAAGAATCCTAAACCTAAAAAACCATAATCCCTAAATCCTAAACCCTAAAAACCCCTTAAAACCCCTAAATCTAAAATCCTAAACCCTAAGAAAGCATAAAAACCCCTAAATCCTAAATCCTAAACTCTAAGAAACCCTAAACCCTAAGAAATTCTAATAAACCCTAAATCATAAGAAACCCTAATAAACCCTAAACACTAAGGACCCTTTAAAAACCCCTAAACCTAAAAAAATCCTAAAACCCATTAAAAATCTATAAAAACCCTAAAAAACTTTAAGCCCTAAACCCTAAATCGTAAAACACCCTAAAATCCCTAAACCCTAAACCTTAAGAAACCCTGAATCCTAAACACTTAGAAACCCTAAACCCTAAAAAAATATTAAAAACTCTAAACCTAAAAAACCCTTTAAAATCCTCTAAAAACTCTAAGCCCTAACCCCTAAACCCTTAAAAAACTCTGAGAAATCCTAAACCCTAAACCATAGGGTCTAAACCCTAAGCCCTAAGAAACTCTAAACCTTAAATCCTATGAAACCTTAAATCCTAAACCCTAAAAAAATTTAAAAACCCTAAAAAAGCCTTTAAAATCATACACCTAAAAACCTTAAAATAACCCTAAACCTAAAAAACCCAAAGAAATCGTAAACCCTAAAAAATCCTGAAAAGCTTAAACCATAAGAAACCCTAAACCCTAAGAAATCTTAAACCTTATACCTTAGGGCCTAAACACTAAGAAACCCTAAATCGTAAATCTTAAGAAACCCTAAACCCTAAGAAAGCCTAAATCCTAAAAACCCTTTAAACACCCTAAACCTAGAAAATCTTAAAAACCCCTATAAACACTAATCCCTAAACCCTAAAAAACCCTAAACCCTAAGCAACCCTAAGAAACCCTAAATCCTAAAAACCTTTAAAAACCCTAAACCTAAAAAAACTTAAAAAACCCTTAAACACCTTAAAAAACCTAAAAAATCCTTTTAAGACCCTAAACCTAAAAAAACCTTAAGCCTTAATTTCTAAACCCTAAAAAAACCCTAAATCGTAGGAAACCCTAAACCCTATAAAAGAATTTACTTCCCAAGATCAATCTGATGAATGCCGAGTAAAAGGGCAACATGCAAATGGGAAATCTCAAGTCTCGAATTAGATGGGAACAACCCTTGACTCACCTTGATTGTGTTTGCTAAATCGAGAATCATCTGAGTTAGCCTCATCCATTGGGGATTCTTCCTACCAGGCGGAGGAAGATATCAATGAGATTTCGACTAATTAACAGGGTGGAGACTCTAGGAAGTTCTCAAGGGAGGTCAATGTATCCCAAAGAAATGCAAAAAACAAAAACGATCAGTTCTTGAGAAGTCAGGGAGAAGGGAACAATTTGAACTTGAGTTGACAAGACAACCAAGAATCAAATGATCTTACAAATGCCCATGGTTTGGAAGGTGGAGTCGCGGGGAATTTTTCAGGCGAAATCACTGGAACTAAGGAACAATTAGGGGACCTTAATCAAAAAGAGAGATTGGGCAACATCCATGATCAACTAACTAAGGACCAAGTTTCCTTAAATCAATGACATGAAGCTAACAACTCTAAAACATCATTTGAAATTAATGTGAATGCTCATGTACTTATTCCATTATCTCTTCAACAGGAACCTAACAGAGGACACACTCAGAAAGAGAGCAACAAGGAAAAGGCAACAACTGATACACATAGCAATAAACAAAGTGAAGGAGAGGAGAACACAAGAATTCAGGAGCAAACCGATGGACTTACAAAGCATGGAACCAACAAGGAGGAAAAGACAATCGAGGTGCGAGGCAATAGCCAAAAAGAAGGAGAAGAAGCTGCAAGGATTCAATTGCAGGGACCAAATTCAAATCTAGGTAAGTTTTCTTCACTCAATCCCAATCGAATTGTTGAGACTAATAGTGAACTATGTTTGCAGGCTTCTACAAATGGGTAGAATAGCTTGGTTGGAAATAATTTTTTACAGGAAAAGGACCAAGTCATTGACAAAGATGATGACAAGCCTGATAACAATAACAAAGGTAAACAACATGTCGAAAATGGGAAGCAGCAGGACACAGTTGTGAAGAGTACTCATGCACCTCCAAATCAATATCCTAGAGTCTCCAACAACTTTGATAAATATGTGTCTAACCATCAAAGAAACATACCTGATATGAAAAACAATCAAATGCAAGGTGATCATTTCAACCAGAATTCTCAAAGCAATGCCATAAGTGAAGTGGTTCCTGAACCAACTCCCTATATTGTGGTACAAACCTTTGCTGCTAGATTGAGGCATAACCAATCCAAGAATGAAGTTCCTATTAACCTATCAACTCCTATTGTCACAACCAAACAAGGCATGCCTGCTGTCATTTTTGAATTGGATGACTACATGATCAAGTTGGCTTCTAGGTGTAAGTTTACATTGATTGGTAAGTTTAGTAATACTATGCCTAAGGTTGAATTGATCAGAAAGAATTTCATCCTGCAAACTCAATTGTCCGGAGGAGTCAAGACAGCTCATTTTAATGCTCGACATGTGTATATTGATTTAGACAATGAGTTGGACTACATAACTATTTGGACAAAATAAAGAATGACTTTTGAAGGTCAACTAATGAGGATACAAGCTTGGACTCCTACTTTTAGGCCAGAAGAAGAAACTCCAGTTGTTCCTATTTGGGTTTTTTACCGAAGTTTCCTTGGCATTGTTATAATAAGGAGTTTTTAACTGCTTTACTTGGCCCTATTGGTAAGGTTCTATATCTTGATACTGCCTCCATACAAATGACTAGAGGTAGCCTTGCTAAAGTCAAAGTCCAAATTGATTTAATAAAAGAAAGGCCTCCACATGTGTGGATGGGATTCAGCAAGGAAGATCTTAATATAGGGAGGTGGCAAGATATCCAATATGAGAGTGTACCAGATTACTGCATGTATTGAAAGCATCAGGGACATCTGGTGCATGTCTGCTCTATTAAACAGAGGGATGATGAGTACAGCAAAAGGAAAGAGTTAGAAGCTGGAAAAAAGAACAAGAGTAAAAAAGAGCAGGAGAAACAAGATACTCCTCAACTGCAAAACTCTAACAAAGATGTAGGAGGTTCTGAATTGCAAACTAAGAAGGTTGCTAATCTAGATTCTGATACCAGTCTACCTGATGAGCTGTGGCAGGTTCAAAAAAGGAAAAAGTCACAAACAACAGTCAGCCATTATAGAAAAGCCTAACTCTCCAGCTGAGAGGCTTGAGAAGAACTTGCAACAACAAACTAAACAGTCAGGTAAACTCACTATCTCTACTATTCCTACTCATAATAACTACATTGATTTAGAAGTGCAGGAGCAGTCCAACAGTCAAGAAGGAAAAGAAAACCAAAGTTCTGAAAAAGGTTCAGCCTTGGAGAAACAAATTGTTCACAAGTCACTAGTTGACTTACCATCCACCAATTCCAAATTACATTAGCAAGTAATGTTTGATAAAGGAGCAAATCAGGGAGACCAAAGCAAGAAGAGCTCAGATGTGTAGGAACAATCCAACAGTCAAGGAGAAAAAGAGGTAGGGACTGATAAAGTGGCTAATCTTTGGGAATAAGGCTAGAAAAGCACAGGTATTGACTCAATGCTCTGCATACCCCAAAATCCCCTTGTGAACTGTTTGTTTGTTGCTGTTGAAGCTGATGGAGGGATGGATGGGGGTTGTCAGAAGAAAATTACTCACTTGCAGGAAGGGGTGTCCAAAGGGGGTAATTTGGTTCATGCTGGGCATAGGCAATCTCACTCAGACCTTAGTACTGACCATAGAGCCCCTACTACCTCTACTGTTACTCCAAGAAATCAGTTGAATCATAAAGTCCAAGGTAGTATTCAGGTTGCTGGTACAGATCAGAAGTAAACTAGTATGACAGCTACAGAGGGTATGATACAGAATCAACAAGGTACTAATGCTGACATCAGAAAGGGGCAGAATCATGCTACTCCTATCAACAAAAAAAATAATATAAGTTCTCAAGATCAGGCTGATGACAACAGGCAACAAAATGAGGAAACTATTTTGAATGCTACCAATTACAAATCTCAGGGCAGGTTGAGCAAGAAAAGAAGGGATGCTATCAAGAAAAAGCAACAAAAAGAGGGTGAGGTGCAGGGTATAAACTCAAAATCTGATAAGGTTACTGGGAACAAGCAGCAGGCTATCAGTCCTAAATTAGGGACAAGGGTCAATGATGAGTATGATGTTGAGCAGTCAAAGGATGAAATAGATGACGACAAACAGTCTTTAAGAGAAGATGCTGATGATGAAGAGGATGAGGAAACCAGTGCCCATCTCATTAAGGCATTTGGATCCACATTCCAAAGTGATTTTCAAGAAGAGATTTAAGAAGTCACAAATCAGCAAGAGTTATCTCCCAGAGGAAGAAAACAAGTGAAACATCATAACAATCAGACTTCCAACACTAATTATGCTAAATCTAGAAGACCAAACACTAGGTCCAGGAGTAGAGGTTTCTAATGATTAAATCTCTTTGCTGGAAATCTAGAAGTATCAACACCCAAGGTTCTTTGGAGACACTTCAAAATCTCAAGAAAATGCATAATCTGACTATGATAGCTATTCTTGAACCTTTTGCAAACAACTCTCACCTTCACAGTTATAAAAATCAATTAAATATGGACAATGCAGCTTGCAACAACAATGGCAAGATCTGGATCTTCTGGAATACTGAAATGAATTGTAATGTTTTGGAAACTGATGATCAACACATTACCTGTATGTTACAACATGTGGGGTGTAATAAGAAATTCATGATTTCATTCATATATGCTAAATGTAAAGACTATCTCAGAAGGCCTCTATGGGATAGACTCTTCCAGTTTTCCAGTATGAACATTTCTTGGTGCACTATAGGTGATTTTAATGTTATTACATCCACAGATGAAAAACAAGGGGGCAGACCTTATAATATGTACAAGAGTTTTGAATTCATAAGTTTTATTGAAGCTAGTGGATTAGTGGACCTTGGTTATAATGGTCAACACTTTACCTGGTGCAACCAAGGAACTAAAGAGGATAGAGTTTGGAAGAGGTTGGACAGAGCTATGATTAATGATTAGTGGTTGAAGGTTATGCCACAAACTACCATCACTCATTGCCTTCTGTGGATTCTGATCACTGTCCACTTATGATGGATATGTCTGTAAGGAATGAAGGAAATATCAGATACTTTAAATTTCTTCACTGTTGGACAGAACATGCTGAGTTTATGAACATTGTTAAGACTTACTAGGATAAGAATGTGCATGGCAACCCTATGTGGAGATTACACCAGAAACTAAAGAGACTCACTCATACTCTTAGTACTTGGTCCAGAAAGGAATATGGTGATATTATTTCTATTGTGAAGGATTTTGAAGAAAAAGTAAGGTTATCTGAAGAAGAAGTCATCACCAACAATTCTGAAGAGAATAGAGTTAATCTCCATAAGATAAATGCTCATTACATCACATAAATGAAGTTAGAAGCCTCTATCCTTAAACAAAAAACTCAGCTTCAATGGTTTAAGGAGGGAGACACTAACTCCAAATATTTCCATACCATCATGAGAGGAAGAAGGAGAAAATTATTTATTCATAAGATCTGTACTGGAGAGGATAATTGGGTTCAGGGTGATGAGAATGTTGCCAAGGCTACTTGTGAATACTTGCAGCATTTATTCTTTGGTCATGATAATAGAATAAATGTAGATGTTCTCCAGCTTATTCCCAGAATGGTTACTGATGACCAAAACAACAATCTTCAGGCTATACCTACCATGTGTGAAATCCATCAGGTTGTGTTTTCTATGAATCCAACTCAGCCCCTGGCCTGGATGGATATGGTGGAAAATTTTACCAAAAGTGTTGGGAAATCATCAAAGAGGATCTCTTGGAAGCTGTTCAATCCTTCTTTTGTGGTCAGAAAATGCCAAAGTTCTTCTCTCATGCTTGTTTGGTTCTCTTACCTAAGGTTGAGAATCCCAATAAGTTTAATGAGTTTAGACCCATTAGCCTGAGTAATTTCACTAATAAAATTATATCTAAACTGCTCTGTATCAGACTTGCTTCTGTCCTACCTAACTTTATCTCAGAAAATCAATTTGGATTTGTTAAAAGAAGGAGTATTTCTGAAAACATCATGTTAGCTCAGGAAATTACTCATGGCATCAAAAAACCCAAGAAAGGTGATAATGTGGTGATCAAGCTGGACATGGCTAAAGCTTATGATAGGGTGTCCTGGGCCTTCACTTGCTTTGTGATGAAAAAAATGGGTTTTGGTGATATCTTCATTGACTTAGTATGGGGAATTATGAGTAACAATTGGTATTCTGTGATAGTGAATGGTACCAGGCATGGTTTTTTCCACTGTACTAGGGATCTCAAGCAAGGAGACCCTCAATCACCTGCTTTGTTCATTATTGGGGCTGAGGTGTTATCCAGAATATTGAATCATCTTCATCAAAATCAGAGGTATCAAGGCTTTCAAATGGAAAGAAGAGGTCCTCAGGTTAATCATTTGAGTTTTGCAGATGATGTGATCGTTTTCACTGCTAGTAAAAGGATTTCTTTACAGTTGATTATGAAGACCCTTTCTACTTATGAGCTGATTTTTGATCAACTTATAAATAGGGATAAAAGTCACTTCATGGTCCTTGAAAACACTCCTCCTGACATCATTGACTTGATCAAATCTATTACTGGCTTCACTCAAAAAGATAGTCCTATTACCTATCACTACAAGAAATGTGATTTTCTACGATGATTCTTTGTGGCGACATAGGTAGTTGCAACAAAATATAATGTTTTTGTGGCGACACATAAGTTTTGCCGCAAAAGATGAATGATTTTATGGCGACACGTGTTGTCGCCACTGTAAATAATATATATAGTAGCGACTTTTATTCAACCGCTACAATATGTACTATTTTTCCTAAGAACTGATGGCAGAAAATTTATTTGAGGCGACTTAGAAATAGTCACTACTAAAGATGCATGTTGTGGTGACTTTGTTGCCACTAAAAGTAGATTTTTGTAACCACCTCTTTTGTCGCCACTAATTCTTTTGCTTTGATATTCATTTTAGTTTGGAAATGTAAATTAAAATTCTTATTAATAGTTTTAAAAATGTTTTAGTATGTTTAATTCTAATTCATTTTGTAATTTTTTTTAATTAATAGTTATAAAGATATTAATTTTGATAAATAAACATTTAGACTAATTATATAAAGCATGTGTTTTAAATAAGTACATACTTAAGAGTAATTTTGTATGTGTAATAACATTTATTCTACAAACTATGCAAATAACTAGTTTAGGGACATATTTTATTGTTATGTTGTTGAAATATAAAAATAAATATTAATGATGATAACAAAGATAGTTCCCTCTATTCCATATTATTTATTTATGTTTCTCTTTACATGCCCCATGAGAAAAAATAAATAAGAGTAATATTTTTACTAATTTATCCTTTAATTCTTTAAATACACTCTATTTGTGCATCGTATCCTTACGAATGGAAGAACTTTACAATACTTATACTTTCAAAATGAGTTAATTTTTATGGGCAATATAGAAAAAAAATTTAATTTTATCTATTGACACCCAATTTTGACATCCCAGTACCTTATCTAGTTTAGTTACTAAACTGCTATTTTACTTTCAACTAGTTTTACGATTTATATTATCACAAACTATTTATTATTTTAATATTAATTTCTCATAATTTTATAAGTTCATTTTACTTTATTTTAAATAGCTCAAAAATATTTTTTTTCACATCTTAAAGTGTCATTTTCACAAGCTGACTCCAGTGGACATTCTCGAATGTTGCTAAGGACCCCACTCTAAAATATGACTATGAATAGCATTCTGCTAAGCACCCTCGCTCTAAAATATGTGAATAGCCATTTTCCTCTTCTTCCTTAGAGTTGACCCAAAACCCTAATCCAAGCTATGCAAATCTCCAATTTCACTAAATTTAATCAATACCACATCTCTACAGGTACTATTCTGCATATGAATGTTAATTAAAAGATCTAGGATTTTTCAAATGAACAATCCATTAGATCTCATAATTTTTCTGTTTTTTATATGCTTTAGACTTCTTATCTATGCGACCTTAATTTGTGTTTGTAATCGTTTTCTACTTCACTTGAATTTGGAGATTAGTGGATTTTGATGAAAAATTTGAATTTATATTTTTGTTAGGGCTTTGATTTGAAGGTATACGAGCTAATTTATGGCGTCGAAGCGCATATTGAAGGAGCTTAAGGATCTGTAGAACGGTTCTCTTATCGAAAGCTAATTCGGAAATGAAAGAAGTCTCCCACATCATGCAGCACTGGTATGTCGGCTCTACATCCTATTTTCCCTCCCACTTCTCTTTATTTTATGGTTCCTGATCTTATGTGCTATTTTTGTTAGCATAAGATCAATAATTAGTCCCCGTGATTGAACTTCTGATGTTTTTGCGGCTTTGCGAGTCTCTGTTTTCTACGGCTTTGCCAGGCTCTTGCTGCTAAGTTTAGAACTTGTACCAGAAGAACTTGTCTGATGTACTAATTATTTGTTTCTGTACTAGTAGAATATGATGATTTAAATGTTTGTTTCTATAATATTTTCACCCTATTTCATGTTCTCTAGTTGTTGAAGCTTGTTAAAAGGAAAGCCCCAATTTTTGAATTCCTAATTTGTTATTTGTTAATCTCTAATTTTTTATTTTTCAAAAAAAGGGGAATCCTTTTGAGTTTCTGAATTTGTCTTGATTGTTAACTTGCCTAAAATAAAATATGGTGTGAAGAGTCTTATTTTTCCCTATAAATGCGTCACCTTTGATCATATACGGGACAGACTTTAAAGTTCGATAGTTTTTCATACTCATTGCTTAAGAAATGCTGCTAGCCAAGATTTATTATTGTGAAACTGCTTCTATTCTACTGGTTAGTGCTCTGCTGAAGTAATTTAAATGTAAACGTGATAGTTCTTGTTGGGATAGCTTGAATGCCTTAAACATTTGGTAGAAAGGATTCAGGTATATTTCTGGACCTTATGTGCGCCTAGTCTTTGGTTTAATGGGTGCAATATAAGAGAACTGATCTCTATTAGGTTGATATGGATACTAATATGTTTAGGGTCTATGGGAAATAGCCTCTCTAACTTTTAGGTAGGAGTAAGGTTTGCGTATACTTACTTTACCCGCTGCCGAGCTCTATCTTGCCCGAATTCCTTACAAGACGAATGTAGATTGCATAACTTGTCAATCTTCACCACTTTCCTTTTTATAATTTTCTACTTTGCTAGAAGATGGATGTGCAACATCACTGTTAGAAGCTTTATACTTCTTAGTCTGCACTTATGTGAAGCAAAATTTTATAAATTTAAGGTGCAGTAATGGAATCTCGGCAATGGTGTTACCGACTTAAGAACTGGATAGATACGAAAAAGTTCATAATATGGTGTAGGACATTCCAATCTCTGTTAATTATCTCATGTTAAGTTTTCTTATCAGAAATTTAGATAAATTATTTAGATACAGGTGCTAGTAGGGAAACTTTACAAGTTCTAGTATGTAGTGTTTGTATCATTGTTCCTCCTATTTTTTTTGTACAAGTATAGTATTAGCTATTCCTTAATCTCAAACTAGTTGGTCGGTGTATGAAGTTTCAATTTCCAGTTCGTTGTATGCCTGTAGCTGGGCTCCTTTTTCTAAATAATTTTTCCAAAAGAAAATTGGAGTTAGATATTAGGTTAACCGTTAATAAAAAAGTCGTCAGAGGTTTAGGATCAAGCCAGTACAAGTCCAAGTTAACTATGTCAACTTTAGAAACTTGTAAGATGTGTCTAAATTATAAAATAATGGTCAAGGGTCAAATGGTTGGTACTGAAGATGACCTGGATGTGCTACTACTGAATGATAATACTACTAAATAGGAAATTTACCTTATTAAAAAAAAATATACTGTTAAAAAGGAACATGGTTGTGGGTTAATTTATTGCATTTAAGTGTGTATTTTTATTTTACATAGCTGAGATATGGCAACATCTTATACCTAAAGTAAAAGCACCAGAACATTTAGCAACATCATTACATACCCTTCCCCGAAGAATAACATAATTTGCTTACCACAATACTACGCCTTAGTACCAAATGATTGGTGTCGACAATGAAATAGTTTGTTCAAAAGGGTCAAATAGTGTAGTTTCAAGATGAACTCCAAAGTCCAGGTACTTCTATTGAAGAAGTGGCCAAGCTCATTTCTCATGTTTACTCTACATCTGGAGAAAACTGATGTATTTACATTTCTTTTAGGAATTTATTATAATTCTCATTATCCCAAGAAATATTGATATGATTGGAATTTTTTTTGTGTTGTGTATTAACAAACTTGTGATGAAACCTATCTAAAATATGAGCATGAACTCTTTTGGACAAATATGTGGTTCATGATGTGATTTTCTATGGGAATGAACATCTTTACCTCTCAAGGTAGGGGTAAGGTTTGCATAAACATTACCTTCTCCAGACCTCACGTGTGGGATTACATTGGGTATGTTGTTTGTTATTGAATTGAGTTTTCTTTAAGTTCTCATGTTTGTGGTCTTGAGTTTTAGTTATTTATTGCTCCACTTTGATCCTGTTGGGCAGTACACTTGACACTTTTTAAGATTTGAGCTTAGTAACTAGGATTAAATTATGTTACACAACTTTCATTGATCATATTTTCTCTTTACTTTGTTAAATGCATTTTGCAATCTTTTACTCCAAGGTTACCCCTTTTATTTAATATTAGGTTAAGAGAATTGTCAAAGTAAGCCTATGTTTTTACTCTTAATTACATGGATTAGATTCTGGAACACAAATGGTGTTGAGGAAGGACGAGTTTGAAGGCCTTTAATGTTCTTTTTTCTTATCACATATGACATATGTACAATGACGTTAAACAATATACTATTGTGTAGTACATTTAATTGACTTTTTTGTCATGAAAGTATTTACATTATTCAACTTGAGCATTATTTGTGTTCACTAAATAATATTGGATGTTTTTAATATTGATAGACAATGTACGTGTATATTAAATTCAAAAATAAGGTGGCGATAGAAATTTATGAAAATAGTGGATATTGCAATTGTTGGGAAAATAGGTTTTAGTGGCAATTAAAGTTGTCATTAAAGATATAACATGTTTAGAGGCAACAATAGTCGCACCTAAAGATCATGCTATTGCGGTGATAAGAGTTGCCACTAGAATAATTCAATTGTGGCATCCTATGTCGCCACTGAAAATGACTTTCAGTGGCGATAAGAAATTCCACTAAATAAGTAACTCTATTGTGGCGACCATAGTTGCCACTGAAAGTCATTTTTCAGCAGCGACTTATGTAGCATTTCATTTGTGGAACTTTTTTTTGTGGCGTATTAGTTCAGTTTTTGCAGTGACAAAAGTCACCACAAATATGTTCATTTGTGGCGACTTAAGTAGGTCGCCACAAAATACTTTTGGCTATGGAAGGACTTGCCACGGTGCTACAGTCGCCATTAAAATATATCAGTGGCGACATTTTGGGTTTTTGTGCAGATTTTGGTCGCCCTAAGAAACCCTAAACCCTAACCCCTAAGAAGCCCTAAACCCTAAGTCCTAAGAAACCCTAAACCCTAAGAAATACTAAACCCAAAAAAACCCTTAAAAAACCTTTAAAAATATTAAACCTAAAAAACCTATAAAATCCCTAAAAACCATAAAAAAAACAACCTAAATAGCATTTAAAACCCCTAAACCTTAAAAACCCTAAATCTAAAAAACACTAAACAAATCTAAACCTTATACCCTAAACATTAAAATATCCACAAAAAAAACAATAAGCCTAAAATCCTAAATCTTAAGAAACCCTAAACCCTAAGAAACCCTAAACCCTAGAAATCTCTAAAATAATCCTAAACCTAAAACCCTAAGCCCTAAGAAACTCTAAGAAACCCTAATCCCTATAAAATCCTAAAAATCTTAATAAATCCTAAACCTAAAAAACCCTAAAAAAATCTTTCAAAATCCTAAAATATACTTTAAAAACGCTAAACCTAAAAAAACTCTAAAAACACTTTAAACCTTAGAGCCAAAACTCTAAACCCTAAGCCCTAAGAAATCCTAAAAAACCCTAAATCCTAAACCCTAAGAAATCGTAAACCCTTAAAAATCCTAAACCTAAAAACCCTAAAAAAACAAACCTTAAACCAAAAAATCCCTAAAAACACCCTAAGCCCTAAATCCTAAATCATAAAAAACCTTTTAAAACCTTAAACCCTAAGAAATCCTAAGAAACTGTAAACTGTAAACCCTAAACCCTATGAAATCCTAAGAAACTCTAAACCCTAAGAAACCCTAAACCCTAAGAAACTCGAAACCTTAAGACACCCTAAACTCTAAGAAACCCTAAACCCTAAACCCTTAACCCTAAAACACCTTTAAAAATGCAAAACCTAAAAAACCCTAAAAAACCTTTAAACATGCCAAACCTAAAAAAACCCTAAAAACCCTTTAAAAAGTCAAAAAAACCCTAAGCCCTAAGTCCTATACCCTAAAAAAACCGAAAAATCCTTAAAACCCCTAAAACTTAAAAACCCTAAAAACCTTTAAACCCCATAGATCTTTAAAAAATCCTAAGCCTAAACCCTAAACCCTAAAAACCCTAAATATCTTAAATCCTAAATCCTAAAAACCCTATACCCTAAGAAACCCTAAACTCTAAATCCTAAGAAATCCTAAACCCTAAAAAACTTTTAAAATCCTAAACCTAAAAAATTCTAAAAAAACCCAAACTTGTAAAACCCTAAAAAAAACCTACGTCCTAGAAAACCCTAAAATATCCCCGAACCCTAAACCCTAAGAAACCCTAAGACCTAAGAAACCTTAATAAAGCCTAAGAAACCCTAAACCCTAAGAAATCCTAAACCCTAAAAAATACTAAACCCTAAAAAATCATAAAAAATCTTTAAAAATCCTAAACCTAAGAAATGCTAAAAAAATCCCTAAAAACCCATTAAAAACCATAAACCTAAAAACACCTAAAACTCCTAAACCCCAAACCCTAAACCCTAAAAATCCCTAAAAGAAACTCTAAGCCTAAAACCCTAAACTCTAAGAAACCCTAAATGCTAAAAACTCGTTAAAATCCCTAAACCTAAAAAATCCTTAAAAACCCTAAAACACTCTAAAACCCCTTCAGAAATCCTAAACCTAAAAAAGCCCTAACCCTAAAAATCCTAAAAAACCTCTAAACTTAAAACCCTAAACCCTAAGAAATCTTTAAAAAACCCTAAACCAAAAAAATACCCTAAAAAAACCTTAAGACCTACAGCCTAAACTCTAAACCCTAAAAACTCTAAAAATACACTAAACCAAAAACCCTAAACCCTAAGAAACTCTAAACCTTAAGAAACCCTAAACATTAAACACTAGGGCCTAAGTCCTAAGAAACCCTAAAAGCCTTTAAAAAACCCTAAACCTAAAAAACCATAAAAATACTAAAAGAATTCTAAAGAAACTTTAAAAACCCTAAAAAAACTATAAGCCCTAAACAATAAAAACCCAAATCTAAAACCCTAAAGACTAAGAAACCCTAAACCCTAATAAACCCATAACACTAAAAAAACCTTAAAAATTCTTCACATAAAAAACCTTAAAAAGCCCTAAAAATCCCCTAAACTTAAAATCCTAAACCCTAAGAAACTAAAAATCCTAAACCTTAAGAAACCCCAAACCCTAAACCTTAGGGCATAAACCCTAAACCCTAAGCCCTAAGAAACCCTAAAAAACCCTAAACCCTAAGAAACCTTAAACTCTAAATCCTAAGAAACCCTTAACCCAAAACCATAAACCCTAAGAAACCATAAACCCGAAGAAACCCTATAGATAATTAAAAACCCTACACCTAAAAACCCTTAAAAAACCTAAAAACCCTAAGCCTAAAAAATCCTAAGTCCTATGCCCTAAGCCCTAAACTCTAAACCCTAAAATACCCTAAAAAATCCTAAACCTAAAACCCTAAGCCCTAAGAGACCCTAAACCCTAAGAAACTCTTAAGACCTTAAAAACCCCTATATATCCAAAAAAAAAACTTAAAAAACCATAAGCCCTATACCTTAAACCCTAAAAACCCTTTAAAAACCCTATACGCTAAGAGACTATAAAACCTAAACCCTAAACCCTAAAAATCTTTTAAAAACCCTAAACCTAAAATACCTTTAAAAACCCCTAAAAACCATAAG
This sequence comes from Solanum appendiculatum, assembly GCA_018342035.1. NCBI lineage: Eukaryota > Viridiplantae > Streptophyta > Magnoliopsida > Solanales > Solanaceae > Solanum > Solanum appendiculatum. The sequence continues at coordinate 1,301,434 of JAGDQO010000439.1, read as the reverse complement.
ACTTAAACCCTAAACCTTATAAAACCCCGTGCCTTAGGGAATAAACTCTATACCCTAAGAAATCCTAAACCCTAAACCCCAAATCCTATGGAACCCTAAAGACTAAACACTAAGAAACACTAAATCGTAAAAAACCCTAAACCTAAAAAACTCAAAAAAAACCCCTTAGAAATCCAAAAAAATACTTTTAAAACCCTAACCCTAAAAAACACTAAGCCCTGAACCCTAAACCCTAAAAAAATCCTAAAAAGAATCTCTAAACCTAAAACCCTAAACCCTATAAACCCTAAACACTACACCTTAAGAAAGCCTAAACCATAAACCCTAAAAAACACTAAACCCTAGGAAACCCTAAACCCTAAAAACCCTTAAAAACATTTTAAAACCCTAAACCAAAAAAACCTTTTAAAGCCCTAATCCTAAAAAACCTTAAGCCCTAAACCTTAAAAATCCATAAAAACCCTAAACCTAAAACCATATACCTTAAACCCTTAGAAACCCTAACTCCTAAACCCAAAGAAATCCTAAATACAAAACCCTAAACCTTAAGAAACCTAAACCATAAAAAAATCTTAAAAACCCTAAACCCAAAAACTCTTAAAAAATCCTAAACCCAAAAACAAAAACCCTAAGAACCCTACCCTAAACCCTAAATCTTAGGGCCAAAACCGTAAACCCTAAGCCCTAAGAGACCCTAAACCCTAAGAAACCCTAAAAAACCCTAAACCCTAAGAAACTATAAGGAACGCTAAACCCTAAACCCTAAACTCTAAAAACCCTACAAAATCCTAAACCCCTAAGAAACTCTAAACCCTAAAAAACCTTTAAAAACGTTAATCATAAAAAACCCTTAAACCTTTCAAAGAAACCCTAAATCCTAAGAAACCCTAAACCCTAAGAAACTCTAAACCCTAAGAAATATTGAACCCTAAATCTAAAATCCTAAACCCTAACCATAAGAAACCCTAAATCCCAAACCCTAGGCCTTGAGAAATCCTAAACCCTAAGAAATTTCAAAGAAACCCTAAACCATAAGAAAACACAAAAAATAACCCTAAACCCCAAACCCTAAGAAACCCGAAAACTTTTTTAAAAACCTTTAAAATCCCTAAACAAACCTTAAAAACCATTAAAAACCCTAAAACATTAATAAAAACTCTTTAAAAACCCTAAACCCTAAAAAATCCTAAACCTTAAGAAATCCCAATCCTTAAACCTTAAGCCCTAAACCCTAAAGCCTAAACCATAAATCCGTAGAAACCCTAAAAACCTCAGAAACCTTATGAAGCCCTAAACCTTATGAAACACTAAACCCAAAACCCTAAGACACCCTAAACCCTAAAAACACAAAAAAACCCTAAATCTAAAATCTAAAACCCTAAACCCTATGAAACCCTAAACCCTAAACCCTAAAACATAAGAAATACTATATCCTAAACCCTAAACCCTAAGAAATCCTAAGAAACCCTAAACTCTAAAAACCCTAAAAATTCCTAAACCTAAAACCCTAAACCCTAAACCCTAAACTCTAAGAAATCACATCTTCATTTCTCAATTTTTCTCTCTCTACAACATCTCACTAAGAAAAAAACTCTCAAGGAAGAGTTTAAGGGCCTAAGGGGCTGTCATGGGGGAGGACCCGCCTCCCGACATCAAAAAATTTCATTCAAAACATCAAGTCGTAGATCTTGATGACACGAATACACCAAAAAAAGAATCATAAAAAAAACCATGTAACCCTTCGGGAATTTGAAAAAAACAGCAGCGATCACTGTTTCAACTTCCAAAGAACAAGCTGCCATTGATGCTAAAAATATTTCCCATCCTCAATCCACTTTGATTTATTAAATTCCTTTTGTTGAGGATGATAGGTCTGTTAATGAGCTACAACATATCAAAAATACAGCCAATTCTTCCTTGCCATCTACGAGATCTGAGCAAACGAAATTATTGGCGAATTCCGACGAGGTGCGTGAATTTCACGGCCAATTTTGACCGGTCTCCGGCCAATTTTATGGTGGCAGACCACTGGGGTTTGTAGCCCTCTTGAAGGCGCCCTCCACAAAAAAATTCAACCAGTTTTGATGGTGGAAATGCCAACGACGCACTGTTCATCACCAGCGCCGGAGCTCCGGCCAACTCCTTCGATCAAAACCAACGCCAAAAGGAGCGCTTCCACGAGCTGAGTTCAACCATATCATAAGCCCCAATTTCTGATGGGCAAAACTGTTCGAATTTGATTTTGAAGATTGCCCCTCCACTGTCAAATTCCGATGACGGCGCCGCCGCCACTGTGGACCCCCAAAATTCAAATTACCAATACCAAAATATTATAAATGATCCCAATAACACCGAAAATCAAAAAGCCCCAATTAATTTGGAGATAAACAAAGTGAATTTGACTTCTAGGGTTCGAACAGGGATGTCTACCAGTGACGGAACGGCGGCGGACGTTGAAACTTCAAATTGGCAATGCGATTCGATGCTAAATGATAAGGTGAGTATGAATCTATCAAAACCCCTTGTGAATCATCCCCTATCGATTTGAATTTGCATTTTAGGGTTTCCAATTTTATGCCACCGGCGGGTGTCGGAGTTCCGGTGGCCAGAATTTTTCAAATTCAATGCCAAAATTCTCCTCTACCTTCTAGCAACCACCATGACCAAAAAGCCCCCTCAAAATACCTCCCAAGCTCTTCGAATTTGGATAATAGGGTTGGCAAAATCACTAGTTTGGACTGTCTCACAAGAAATGATACACCGGTGATCGGAAAAAATATCTCTCAACACCAAATCACCTGTCAACATCCCAAATACGTACCCACCCAAAAAAATCAGTCGATAGATCCTCCTATGTCCTCAAATTTACAAAGTCGAGATGAGGTAACCTCCGCTTTGGTTGAGATCACTGTTCCAGCCACCTGGAAAAAAAATTCTCAACTTCAAACCACCCTAAATCATCCCACTAATGTTCCCAACCTTGAAAATAATTTTTTAAAGCTTCCGAACTCCGAACCCAGTTTCCCAGATACCAACAGTGAGCCAAAGCAGTGTATTCCCCATCAGTGGTTCAGCCAGTGTCTCTACTGCTCGGGCCACCAAAATGGATTCTAAAAGTACTTCAAAACCTTCTACCAGTGAATTGCCCCACATCTCCTCTAATTTTGAAAAATTCAATCGCAATAAAGCCCAAAACCCGATTATGTCTCTATCTCAAAGTGCACTTCCAATCAATTTGACGATTCCTACCTCCAATACAAATCATCCTCCTCCTCCTATTACAAAGCAATCTCTGTCTAGAAGGCTTAGAGTTAGACAAATTGTGAATGAACCAAAAATTGATCTTACCCCTCCCAAAAGAGCGACCAAATAGGGCTTCCCAGCTGTCATGTTTAAGAGAGACGATTATATGGTTAAGATGGCTGCATCGTGTAAGTACACTCTCATTGGGAAGTTTTACAGTCCTATGCCTAAAATGGAGGTGATTTGGAAGAAGTTCATCACTTAGACTGAGCTTCGAGGTATGGTTAAGATCACCCACTTTAATTCTAGACACATATACATTGATCTTGAAAATGAGCATGACAGAGCTACTGTGTTGGATAGTAAGACAATGTATATCGATGGTGTTTTCATGAGGTTTCAAGTTTGGACTCCGACTTTCAACCCAAACTACGAAACTCCTAGTCTACCTGTTTGGGTTGTACTCCCAAAGCTTCCTTGGCACTGTTTCTACAAGGACTTTGTTACTCTTTTGCTCTAGGATGTGGGTCAAGTGCTACACTTGGATATGGCGTTCATGCAAAAGACTAGGGGAAGTGTGGCAAAGGTAAAAGTTCAAATGGATATCACAAAACCAAGAATCCAAAGTGTATGGATTGGCTTTGATGAGAATGACGACCCAAACGGAGAAGGAAGATGGCAATATATTCAATACGAAGATATACCGCTCTATTGCACTTATTGCAAACATCAGGGTCATACCCCTCTTGCCTGTACTATCAGTAAAAGAGATGAAGATAGGAAAAAGGTTAAAGAACAAGAAGAAACGGCAAAGAAAAATGTATCACTAGGTAACTCAGGTATGATTCCTACTCCTATTCATTCCTATAATGCTGAAACTTCCAGGAAACAGGTAGCAATAAAAGAAAATATCACCACGGCCTATGATGCAAACCACAAAGTGCATTCACAACAATCCAAAGTCGATTTTCTTGAAAATAAAGTTGACGAGCACCTAACCTATCCAAATGGTAATCAAGTCTCAAATGATCAGTGGCAAACTCAAAAGAAAAAACACTTTAAAGGTAATTCGCAAAATACTCAACAGAAAAATGGAAAAGGTCAACAAGTGTACAAGCCAATTCTGACCAAGACCACAGGTATTGACTCAATGCTCCCAATACCCCATGGCTCCCCGAATATTATTGTTGATGTGTTGTCTGATTCATAAGTTGTTGGAGGTTTGGCTGGGGGGATACAGGAGGAAATCACTAACTTGCAAGATGGGGTGTCCAAAGGGGGGGATTTGACTCATGTTTCGTATGAGAACCGGTTGGATGACCAAAGGAAAGACCTTAGAGCCCCTGCTACCACTGTTGAAACTGCTACCTCTATTCAGCAAGCTATTCAAATTGCTCATAATAAAGCTACTGGATCAGTTCAGGGTTTAATGGTTTCAGGTTTAGATCAAATGAAGAACAAGGGTGATCAGGTTGTTTCTATGGGTAAAATCATCTTGGGTTAAGATCAGGTTTTGGGTCACTCTTCTAGGCCTGCCCAGGTGCAAAGAAATGAGGTAGATTTAAGTCCACAACTGCAGCAAACTTCAGGTTCAGAAGTATGTGGTGTTGATCAGATTGTGCATCATTCGGCTTCAGGTTTGAGTGTTGATAAAACTCAGATTGGTTTGGGTATAGATGCTCAGGTTTGTGGCTCTCAACAGGTTCAGAAAATAGTTCGAATTCAGCCTCAAGTTCAGGAAAATAACATGAGATCAAATCAAAATCCTAAGACTCCGGCCCAAGACTCTAGCATTTATCCGATGCATGTTCATGGTTTAGTTTTGGGTGCTGATCAGCAACATGCTTTGAGCTCTATTTTAGATCATAATAAGTCGCAAAAGTCACCTCTACATGAGTTTAAAGGGATGGGTTCGCAGGTCGATGCATCTTCAGTTTTGACCGAGGAAAATGCACATTTTTTGAGTCAAGACCAGCCCCTTTTTTCAGAGACGGAAATTGTCCAGATACTACAGCCCCATGGCAACATTAATGTATCAGTTCACAAGAAAATTACTACTATTTTGAGTCTGCAAAAAGCTTCTAGTTCGGCTATGGGTACGGTTACATGTTTGGTTCCTGATCAGATCCAAGAGAACCCTTATCAAGTTCAGAATTCAGCCTTCCAACAAGTTCAACTGGGTGCTTTCGACTATGTTCAGCCCTTAGTTCCTTCTCTGATTCCTAAAATGATCTTTGGTTCTTCTAAAAACCATGAGGTTGCTGCCAGCTCGAATGATGAGAAGTCTAAGGATGGCCAAAAAGTTTCTTCTAGTGCTACCAGTGTGAAATTTTCAGCTGATTCTCCTAATTCTAATCAGACTGCTAATTCTAAGACTATAAAAAGAAAGAAAGCTAGAAAGAGACAACAACAAAAATGAAAACAACAAGAAGCTGTAAATTCTTACTCACAGTTTGTTCTAGTTGATCAGATTACTCCAATCAGAAGTTCGAAATTTGATCGTGAAGACTCCGCTCACTGTTACTCTTCTAAACATTCAGTCAGGCCCCTTGTACAACCAGGGAAAGATGCCAACACCACTTGCTCTCTAAATGCGGTAGCAACTCTATCCCTTGATGATGATAAAGAATATGGAGTTATACATTCGGAGGATGAATTTGACAAAGAATTTCATGGTGAAGTGAATCAGGAAGATGTTGAAGAGACTGCTAAACATTTGATTAGGGCACTTGCACCTTCCAAGATGACTACTAATGTTACAAATGATGAGATGAATCAGTTAGCTGGTGAGCAAGGTTTATCTCCTCGAGGCATTCACCACAACCCCAAAATTGCAAATATTCCTACTCCTTCTAGGAGACCAAATACGAGGCTTCACAACCTCAGATCCAATCAATGATTAATACAATCGTATGGAATGCTAGAGGTATCAATACAAAAGGTGTCACAGAAAGACTTAAGTCTCTCAAACATATTCACCAAATTTCCATTATTTCAATCCTTAAACCTTTTGCCAATAATGCTTATCTCCAAAGTTTCAAAATTCACCTTGCTATGGATAAAGCCGTTTGCAATCCTAATGGTAAGATTTGGATCTTCTGGACTCAGGATGTTGATTGCAGAGTTATAGATGTTGATGATCAACAGATCACCTGTGAGATTAATCATGTTGAGCATCATTCTACGTTTCTCATGACATTCGTGTATGGTAAATGCAAAGACACTTTTAGAAGGCCTCTTTGGGATAGACTTCTTCATCATGCTTCTTATAATCTTCCTTGGTGCACTGTTGGTGACTTTAATGTCATTACTTCTACTGATGAGAAACTAGGAGGTATTCTGTACAATATGCAGAAAAGCTTCAAATTCATTAGTATTATTGAAGCATGTTGACTCATTGATTTGGGGTATCATGGTTCTGATTGCACCAACTGATTACACTTGGTGCAATCAGCGGGATATGAATGCTAGAATCTAGAGGCATCTTGATAGAGCTATGGTGTCAGACAATTGGTTATCTACGATGACTCACACTTCAGTAACTCACCTCTCTTCTACTGGATCTGATCACAACCCTTTGCTACTGGAGATGAATGCTAGAGAAGACACGACTATAAAATATTTTAAATTCTTGAATTGTTGGGTTGACAACCCTACCTTTCTTGACACTGTGAAGTCTTGCTGGGACAGAGAAATGACTGGGAATCCTATGTGGTCCTTTCACCAGAAATTGAAAAGACTCTCTTCCACCCTTAGCAAATGGTCGAGAAAGGAATTTGGTGATGTTTTTGCTAAGGTTAAAGAGTACGAAGAACTGGTTAAGGTTGCTGAAGAAAATTTGATAGCTTCAATATTGAGGAGAACATGATGAGAGTGCATGCCCTCAATGCTGAATACATAAGATTCCTGAAGTTAGAAGAAGCTATTCTCAAGCAAAAAACTCAACTTCAATGGTTTAAGGATGGAGATGATAACAATAAGTATTTTCATGCCTTGATCAGAGGTAGAAGAAGGCAGTTATTCATTCACATGGTTACCAATGATGATGGGGAGTGGATTCAGGGTGATGAACCGATTGCTAGAGCTGCTTGTGATTACTTTCAGAAAATCTTTACAGGTGAAGAGGCCTTCATTCCAGAACATATTTTGAACTATATCCCCAGAATGGTTACAGATGATCAGAATGATAGTCTTCTAGCTATTCCTAGCCTTGAGGAATTGAAACATGTTGTAGTTTCCATGAATCCAAATTCAGCCGCTGGACCGGATGGTATGAATGGAAAATTCTTCCAAGCTTGTTGGGAGATTATTGCGGATGATTTATTAGTCGTGGTTCATTCTTTCTTCTGTGGTCATGCTATGCCTAAATTCTTTTCACATGCTTGTTTGGTCTTATTCCCAAAAGTAGACCATCCGAATACACTTTCAGACTATAGACCCATTAGCCTAAGCAACTTCACCAACAAGATTATATCAAAGCTCATTTGCCTCAGACTTGCTCCTATACTTCCTGGCCTTATTTCACCTAATAAATCGGGGTATGTAAGAGGAAGAAGTATCTCAGAAAACATCATGTTATCATCTCTACCATGGTTTCTCTATGGAACAAAGAGGCCCTCAGATTAACCACATGAGCTTTGCAGATGACATTATCTTCTCCTCCTGCAGAAAAGAAACTCTCCAGCTTATCATGAAAACTTTGACTCTATATAAATAGACCTCGGGGCAGCTTATAAACAAGAACAAGAGTCACTTCATGATGTTTCTAATGCACTCAAGGACAATGTGAATACGGTGAAACGGGTTACAGGTTTCAACCAGAAGCAAAGTCCCATTACCTATCTGGGATGTCCTCTCTATATAGGCAGACAGATAGTTATGTACTTCACAGAAATGATTTCTAAGGTGGTTAGCAGGATTAGAGGATGGCATTCTAAAATCCTCAGTTATGGTGGCAGGGCCACTCTTGTGAGACATGTTCTTCAGTCACTTCCCATTCAACTTCTCTCGGCCATTACTCCTCCCAAGACTACTCTCAAACTGATTGAAAAGGTTACTGCTGACTTCTTTTGGGGGTGGAAAGATGACAAGAAAAAGTACCACTGGTCTTCCTAGAAGAATCTTAGTTATCCATACAATGAAGGTGGTATTGGAATGAGACAAATTGCAGATGTATGTAAATCTCTTCGGTTCAAGCAATGGTGGATTTTCAGATCAAAATCGACTTTGTGGGGTGATTTCCTTAGAGCCAAATATTGCCAGAAAGCCAATCCCATCATCAAAAAATATGATATTGGACAGTCGCTAGTGTGGAAGCATATGATGTATAACAAAGCTATTCTCGAACCTCATATCCAATGGAGACTACACTCGGGTTGTTGTTGTTTTTGGTGGGATAATTGGCTCAGAATGGGGCCCTTAGCTAATTTTCGGTAGGAAAATTGTAGAGCCAACAATGTCAAGGTTTCAGAATTTCTTGTTGACGGCCAATGGAATATTGAGATGATTAATCAGATTGTTCCACATCAACTGATCCCACTCATTATTTCTACCAGATTTCAATTCCAACCAAACATCCCAGATCAAGCTATCTGGAAGTTGAATTCTCATGGAAACTTCACTTGTTCTTCGGCATGGCACCTAGAGAGACATCATAGACCCAAGATTTTATCGGATCACCTTACTTGGTATAAAAATATTCCTTTCAAGGTTTCCTTTCTTCTCTGGAGAGCTTTACCGGGTAAGTTGCCTACTGGTGAGAAAATCAACCCTTTGGCTATGCTCCCTCAGATTGTTTTTGTTGTTACAACCCGGTCCTAGACACCATTGATCATATCTTTAATAGCGGCAATTTTGCTAGAAATATTTGGGTTTATTTCTCTCCTACCCTTGGGATTATACATGAAATTACTCCTCTCAAGACACGTATTATGGGATGGTGGCTCCGCAAGCTTAGCAATGATGTTCATAAGCTCATTCTTCACTCCACCCCTATTTTTATCTGTTGGAACTTGTGGAAGAATAGATGTGCGGCTAAGTACGGGGGGAAAAATTTGAATCTTGCAAGAGTAAAGTTTGCTATTTTCAAAGACATCTACAACCTTCTTAGAGTTGTGTTTCCATACATCCGGTGGCCTTCTAACTGGATTCACACAGTTGCATACATTGAAAAATGCACACATGAAGTAAAAATCACTAAAGTTCTTTGGATTAAACCCAAACTCGGCCTTGTCATGCTTAACAATGATGGTAGTGCTTTGGGTAATCCGGGTATCATTGGTGCTGGAGGTATTCTGCGTGATCATTTGGGTAATCTCATCTTTACTTATGCGGTACCACTGGGAGAAGGAACTAACAACCAAGCGAAGTTGGAGGCAGCTATATATGGGCTTCGTTGGAGTGTGCAACAAGGCTTCCAACATGTTATCCTTGAAGTAGATTCTGAATTGCTTTCCAAATGGGTTAGGCATCAGATGAAACCTCTGTGGAACCTTCACCATCTTACTCAGTGGATAGTGGACCTCACGAGAGTGTTCCATTCTTTCACTTGCATTCATGCCTATCGAGAAGCTAACTTCACGGCATATGCTTTATCTAAGCATAGTCATACACTTACTTCTTCGAGTCATTACACTACTATCCATCAACTTCCTCACAGTGTTAAAGGTTATTACAAGCTAGACAAGATTGGTCTAGCTAACCTCAGACGAAACAAGACCAAAAGGATCAAAAAGCCACCATGATCGTCAGTTTGGTTTGCTACACAACTTGTGCTCTTATGCCCTCCTTTGTTGTCGTTGATAGGTTTCTAGTTTAGGTATAGGCTCTCCTTTCTTTTTTTTTACTAGTAAAGGGAGAGTCTCCCTTATTTATGTTTCCTAGTTTCTTTGTATCGAGAGAAGTCCTCTCTTTTAGGTGTATAGTCTCTAGGTTTCCTTACTAGTATCGGCGATGAGTTGGCTAGCCTTAGTAGGACGGTCAACTTATGAACCACCATAGGATCGGAGGTAAGGCTTATGTCCCCCTACTTGTATGCTTTTTATTTTATTAATGTTTAAGGCTTGGGGTGTGTGGCTTAACCCCTGACCACCACGAGGGGTGAGATCCTTGGGTAAGGTTCGTTTAATTAAAAAAAAAAAAAACCTAAGAAACCCTAAATCCTACACACTAAATCTTAGGGCCTAAACCCTAAGTTGCTCTAAACCCTAAATACTAAAAACCCCTAAAACCCCTTTAAAACCCTAAATAAGAAAAGCCCTAAAAATAAAAAAAAAGTCCGAAAAAACAGTTAGAAACCCTAAAACTCAAGAACTCAAAAAAAATCCTAAGCTCTAAGCCTTAAAAAACCCTAAACACTAAACCCTAAATAACCTTTAAAAATTCTAAACCTAAAGAACCCTAAAAAAACCAAAGCCCAAAACCCTAAACCCTTAGAAACCCTAAACCCTAAGAAAACTCTAAACCCTAAGAAACTCTTGACCCTAAAAAATCCTAAAAAGCTTTAAAACCCCAAAACCTAAAAATCCCTAAAAAACCTTTAAAACCCCTAAAACCCCAAATCCTAAAAAACCCAAAAAACCTTTAAAAACACTAAACATAAGAAAACCAAAAAATACCCTAAAACCTTTAAAAACCCTAAACCTAAACAGCCCTAAAAACCCTAAGCCATAAACCCTAAAAAACCGTAAACCTAAAATCCTAAACCCTAAACCCTAAACTCTAAACCCTAAAAAATCCAAAAAATGCTAAACCCTACACCCTAAACCCTAGGGCCTAAACCCTAACCCTAAGCCTAGAGAAACCCTAGACCCCAAGTAACCCTAAACCCTAAAAACCCTTAAAAAATTCTGGACCTAAAAAACCCTAAAAAGACCTTTAAAAACATTAAACCTAAAATGTCCTAGAATACCCTAAGCCCTAAACCCTAAACTAAAAACCTAAAAAACCCTGCAACCTAAACCTTAAGAAACCCTAAACCCTAAAAAATCCTAAACCCTAAGAAACCCTAAACCATAACATACCCTAAACCTAAAATACCCGAAAAACCTTAAAACATCGTAAAAACCTTAAAACACCGTAAAAACCTTTAAAACTCTAAAAATACCCTAAACACTAAAACAACCCTAAACATAAAATGCTAAACCCTAAACCATAAATCCTAAGAAACCGTGAACCTTAAACTTACCCTAAGAAATCCTAAACCATAAAAACCATTAAAATCCTAAACCTTAAAAACTCAAAAAAAATACCCTAAACCTAAAAAACCATAAAATATCCTAAACCCTTAAAAATTCTAAAAACCCTAAACCCTAAGAAACCCTAAATCCTATGCCCTAAGAAACCCTAAACCCTAAATCTTAGGGTCTAAACCCTAGGACCTAAGTAACCCTAAATCCTAAATCCTAAGAAACCTTAAACCCTACCCTAAGAAACCCTATGAAAAAATTAAAAACCCTAATCTTTAAATCCTAAGAAACCCTAAACCCTAAATCTTAACCCCATAAGAAACCCTAAACCCTAAAATACCTTTAAAAACCCTAAACCTAAAAATCCTTAAAACACCCTAAAAACCTTTAAAACCCTAAACTTAAAAACCCTAAAAAATTTCCAAATTCCTAAGCCCTAAACCCTAAACCCTAAAAAACCTTTAAAAACCCTAAAAAACCTTTAAAAACCCTAAACCCTAAACCTAAAACCCAAACCCTGAACCCAAACGAGGACCTAGCTAATCCAATAGGCCAATTTCTCTCAAAAAAATTGTAACTAACGGTAACAAACTAACCGTTACAAGTCTTCTCTTACCGGATGGCGTCTCTGCCGCTGGAGGAACTAGTCTGGTCACCAGACAAATCTCACACAAATATGCGTTCTCAAGAATTGACACATAACTCGTCCACCAACTCCCCAAATCTGCGAGGAACTCAGGTGACGCTGGTCGACCATGTCGCAATGCTGGAGAAGGAGATGGACAGGACTCAAGAAGTTGCTTCTCAAAATAATAATGAAAGCATTCACCACTCTTTATCTCCAGTCCATCCTGCAAATGTTGATAGCATACCAAATAGGAAGGACAAATTCAGACTCCAATGGAAACACACTCTGAATCACCAGTTGTGTCTGCAAAATTGAGCAGTGTCGAGTTTAAGTACAAGTGAATCAACCACTATGGATTCATCTCCTCATTTCGTGGAACACCTCAATGAAATTATGTCAAGGAACATCTCACTGAAATCACCACCAGTACAAAATGAAATACGACCTTCATCGGAGCAAATGGGTGGTGATTTGAGCACTGGGGAATCTTCCCCTCAAGTAGAAAAACACATCATTACAATTTCAACCAATTTGGAAGGCAAAATCATAAGAAAAACAAATTCTGATGGGGTCGCCGGAGTACGGACTAATGCCAGTAATGTTAACGATCAGTTTGCAGGAGATAAGGGCAATGAAATGGTTGATACAACCCAACAAAGGAAGATTCAATCACAAAATGGTTCATATTAGTCCAAATCAAAAGATGTTATATCGGTCCAAAATGCTCAAACTCAGGAACAAGGTAACAGTATGAACAAGGCAGTAACACATCAAAATGCTAACCAGCAAGCTAGAGGAAGTCCATCAGGAAACGCACAATCTTCCAACTTTTCATTAGGAGCGCAGGGAAGCTTGGTTGTGGAGACCCCATTCATGCAAAAAGAGGCACAAGTACACTACACAGGGACTGAGAAACTAGATACAGACACTACTCTACAAACAGGTATGCAGCTAAACCAAAATCCCTGTCAAATTGATTATACTAATAGTGCAACTCAATTCCACAATGGTGTAAATGAGCAAAGCAGTAAATACCTTAATGTGGGGAAACAGGACAATAGCAAGGTGCTAACGGAGAAAGTAATGTAAAATGACACCAACAACAAAGGAAAACAACAGGTTACTATGCTAGATCATACCAAAATGACAAGAACTATGGGGCGCAACACAATTATCCAAAGGTCTCCAATAATTTTGGCAGGTTTGAGGCCAATACGCAAAGAGGTCGAGGTAATGCTTCTCAGTTTCCAGGAACTAATGCTATGAATAATAGACAACAAGCTCCTCAAAACCCCCAGCCCACTCAAGACAACACCAAAAAGGACTTTGTCCCTGAACCTGCCCCATACACGATTGTTCTAACATTTGTTGCGCGTCTAAGGCAGAATCAGGCCAGAAATGAAGTTCCTATTGAGTTATCTGATATCATTAATACCACTAAGCAAGGTCTCCCCACTATGATATTTAAAATGGATGACTACATGATTAAGCTGGGTGCTAAGTGTAAATTTACCCTTATTGGTAAATTCACAAACTCTATGCCCAAAGTGGATATGATTAGAAAGAATTTTATTCTCCAAACGCAGCTATTCGGGGGGGGGGGGTGAAGATAGCTCACTTTAATTCTCGTCATGTCTATATTGACTTGGATAATGAATTAGATTACAACAATGTTTGGATTAAATGAAGAATGACTATTGAGGGCCAAGTGATGAGGATCCAAACTTGGACCCCCACCTATAAACCTGAAGAAGAAACCCCAGTAGTCCCCATTTGGATTTCACTACCTAAATTACCATGGCACTGCTATAACAAGGAATTTTTGACTGTGCTGTTGAACCCTATTGGAAAGGTCCTATACCTGGACACTGCATCAATCCAAAAAATAAGGGGCAGTGTTGCCAAGGTTAAAGTTAGAATTGATATCACCAGAGAAAGACCCCCCCCCCCCCATGTTTGGATGGGCTTTTATGCAGAAGATCATAATGTGGGAAGGTGGAAAGCATTACAATATGAAGGGGTACCGGATTACTGCAAGTATTTTAAGCATCAAGGTCATCTAATTCATGTTTGCACAATCAAGAGGAGGGATGATGATTACAAAAGAAGGAAAGAGCAGGATGCTGAATTAAAAAATAGCACTAAAGGGGAACAAACAAAACCTGTTATAAGGGTAGAACAAGAACAAAACAAAAAGGTTGAAGTTGGCAACTCTGAACCTGTAGTGCAGCAGATAAACAACCAGCACAATGAAGACCAATGGCAGGTTCAAAAAAGAAATCAAAGAACTGCATGTAACAATCAAGGCAGACCGACCTCACCTCAGGGACAACTGATGAATGACAAGCACCACCAGCACATTACAAAACCAGGTATAATTCCCATCCTTCTTCATAATAATTATATTGACTTGGAAGTTCAGGAACAATCCAATAGCAGCCAGGAACAGATCAATCAACAGCCAAAACTGAACCCTAATGGGGAGAACCAAACTGGTGACTCAAATGCTAACTATATTCCACAAAATAATCAAGGAGCCAACAAAAAAAGGAAGGACACGGAACAATTCAACAATTCTACAGAGATCACAGGTATTGACTCAATGCTCCCCATAACCCAAAAACCCACCAAATGTTTGTTTTGCTGATGTTGTTGAAGTTGATGGAGGGTTGAATGGGGGTTGTCAGGAGAACCTTACTAACCTACAGGAAGGAGCATCCAAAGGGGGGAACTTGACTCATGCTTTGCATGAGAATAATCACATTCACCCTAGGAAAGACTCTAGAGATCCTGCTACCACTTATCAAGTGTTAGAACAACACACATGGCTCACAGAACAATCCAAAAATCCAAACAGAGATACATGGCATGTTCATGATGATACATGGAAATTTCTTGATGATGCAGGTCCCACTGAACAGATTTCAAAAGATCCTGACACCTATAGCAACAGAGGTAAAGCTCAGGTGAATACTGAAAATTATACTCAGGGGAGGAATGAAGAAAACAATTCAAAACCTGCCAACAATAAAGCCATGGGACAGCTGAGTAAGAAAAAAAGGGATTCAGTCAAGTGAAGGCAACAAAGAGAGATTGAATTACAAACCACAAATCAACAGCATACAGGTAAGAGCACAATGATGACAATGTCAAAACCAGAAATAGGGATGATTATGAAGTTGAGCAATCAGAGGATGAGTTTGACCAGGATACACAATCCATTGGAGATGAAGATGTTGATGAGGAGGAGGATGAAACCAGTGCCCACTTGATCAAGGCATTTGGATCCACCTTCCAAAGTGAATTTCAGGATGAATTGCAGGAAGTTACTGATCAACAAGGTTTATCTCCCACGGGCAGGAAACAACACACCAATTAGGTCCAAAATACTACCTCTGCTAATTCTAGCAAACCCAACACTAGGTCCCGAAGTAGAGGTTTTTAATGATTAAAACCCTTTGCTGGAATGCTAGGAGCATGAACACCCAAGGATCATTGGAAAGACTCCAAAACCTCAAAAAACTCTATAATCTTGATATGATAGCCATTCTTGAACCTTTTGTTGATAATTCCCATCTGAACAACTATAGAGTGCTGCTGAATATGGACCAGGTTGCCTGTAATCCAAATGGTAAGATCTGGATTTTTTTGGAGCAGTGAGATGGACTGTGAGATGGACTGTGAGATCACTGAAACTAATGAACAACACATCACATGCACTATTCTGCATGCTGTAACCAAAGAAATTTTTTTTCTCTCTGCCATTTATGCCAAATGTAAAGATCACCTTAGAAGACCCCGGTGGGATAGGCTTATACACTTCTCCAACAGGGACATTCCTTGGTATAAGATTGGAGACTTCAATGTTATTACATCTTCGAAAGAAAAACAAGGAGGCAGGCCATATAACATGAACAAAAGCTTTGAGTTTATAAGTGTTATAGAAGCCTGTGGTTTGATGGATCTGGGATTCAGTGGTAAACAATTTACTTGGTATGCAATCAGAAGGCTGATGAAGCTAGAGTTTGGAAGAGATTAGATAGGGTAATGGTTAATGATAAATGCTTAGAAACCATGCCTCAAACCACCATCATTCATCTACCTTCAGTGGGATCAGACCACTGCCCCCTCCTATTGGAAATGGTAGTGAAAACTTCTAATATTACTAGATACTTCAAGTTCTTGCATTGCTGGACGAACCATAAAAACTTCCTTCATATTGTCAAAGCTTGTTGGGATAAAGAAATGCCAGGCAATCCTATGAGGAGGTTTCATCATAAAATGAAGAGGCTGACTTGCACTCTTAGTACTTGGTCTAAACAGGAATATGGAGACATCTTCAGCACTGTCAAAGAATTTGAAGCTAAGGTTAAACAGGCTAAAGAAGATGTCATTAATAGCAACACTGAAGATAACAAAGCCAATTTGCATCATATCAATGCCACTTACATCAAATATATGAAATTAGAGGCATCCATTCTTAAGCAAAGAACCCAACTCCAATGGTTCAACAAGGGTGACTCCAACTCCAAATATTTTCATGCTATTATGAGAGCCAGGATGTAACACCCCAAGCTTTCAATAGATTTTAAAATGCAGAACTCACCTGAAGACAGTGACCTACGGAGGCCACCTACGCGTCGTAGATGGGTTAACGGGCCGAGGTGGGAACCGTCAATGGCAATGTGGAATTTTAGGATTTCCAAGTTTCTGAACTTTGACCTACGGAATAGCAGGACGGTTCGTAGTCCAGTTGACGGGCCGTAGATGGGTTCCGTAGATGCCTTCCAGACTTAGACAAATTTTGAGCCCAAAATGAACTTTCTGAATCAATTGACGGAAGAACTGGACGGTCCGTCAATTGATGTATGGACCGTAGATCCTGTCCATCGATTGGCCTCGACAATTTTTAATTAAGGGCTTTTTGGTCTTTTCCTAATTGATTACCTATTAAGCTCAGTCGGTTATGCCCTTAATCTAAGACCTATAAATACTCTCTAAGCCTAATTTCTTTCATTCTAATTCATTCAAAAACACTCCTCTCTGAAATATTTCTGTCTCAACTCTCTAGGAAGAAGAAGAAGCTTGAATCCTCCATTGAAGACCTTCAATCTTCTCCAATTCTTATGGATTGCATTGAGGTATGATAGTATTCACCATTAGGAGTCCTTTCCTCCAATGGGTCCTTCCTCTTCTTCATGATTTTCAAAGGTTTACTCTAACCCAATTGAATTAGGGTTTGTGATCAATCATTGTGGGTTCTTCAATTATGATTCCAATTATTGATTTTATGATTCCTAGTGTACGATTTAGCGTGATGAAGTAACTTAGTGCAAGAATTAGCGTGAATTACATGATTTGATGTAAAGATTGTATGAACCCCCATGATCCCAAGCTAATTCTCCCCAATTTGATAATCTGTGCTTTGATTGTTGTGTTGAGTTATGATTTGATGAAGTTTATGAATTCTATATGAAATCATGCATGAATTATGAATGAATTGAGGATAATCTTATGAATTTAGCATGATCAAGTCAAATGCTGATTTTCCTCTATTATGTGAATTCCTTCAAGTATGGGTAAATTGTCCTAACTATGGCTTTCTAAGCATGAGTTTGCATTGAATTGCATGATATGAGTTGAACTTGCATGAACCCTTATGAACTCTATGAACTATGAAATATGAGCATGATGAATTAAGGGTCTTTTGAGAGTAAAGTACCAAAGTTATGATATGATGATGCTATGGTTAAGTAGTGAAAGGATTTCTCGCGTAATTCTCCCATTATGATAAAAGAAGAACAAAGAGGCAATTACCCATGTTCTTAAGGGGCTATTCTAATGATGTAAGCTTGGACAAGGTCCATGAAAGATGAATATCTATAAACATGATTTTTAGCTTGGATTGGTAACCCTAGTTGTACCTCTCCATGTATAATGATATGAGTATGTTAATGACTAATCCGTGGGAATAATGCTTAGCACCGAGTAGATATTGAGATGGAAGCCCTCCCGTTAGTAGAGGCCGGGTCTTCTAGTGAAAGCTCTCCTGTTAGTAGAGGCCGAGTTTTCTAGATGGAGCTCTCCCGTTAGTTGAGGCTGAGTCTTCTAAAGCAATCTCTATCCCATAAACTATGTTGCCACCATAGGATGTTTTCATTAAGTAGACATTAGCTAGTGGATCCACATAAGCTAAGAAGTTCATGGTCTTACCTTTGCAAGTAGGACACCCCTTTACGGTGTGGGGTAGACACCAGATTCCATGTTGATAGCTCACATAGTATTATATGTCGGTTAAGGCTATTCCCAACAAGTTAATGAATAAGTGTTCTCATGATGAAGTAAAGAAAAGATAGAAAAATGATTTATCTTTCTTTGGCCTTGATACGTGCTTTATGTTTCATGTTTATCATGTTTTTAGCTTGGCCATTACATGTTTTGATTATGTCTCTCTCTAGCATGATTTATGTGTTTATGTGCATTGCTATCATACTTAGTACTTTATTATGATAACACATACTTTTGCTTGCATCAACTTCCTTGGGGTAGGACGTAGCAGTTCTCCTACTCGTGGCAAGAGCTTTGACTTAGAGTTGAGAAGAAGACTTGGTGTGTCCTCATCCACCCGAGGACATAGCCATGTTGGATTTTACTTTGATGTCTTTCCTTATGTTGGATATTGTATTGGGCTGCTTCCCTATCACTTTTATTCGGATTCTATGATATTAGAAGTCTTTGAGACATGAGTTGTAGACTTCCGCTGAATTGAATAAAGCTTGGTTGTAAAATGCTCTTTTGAACTCTTATTTCTCTCTCATCTTGTATGTTATGTATGCTAAGGGCTTGTATGAGGCTTCTCGGCGTCTTGTACGCCATGTTACATCTAGGGGCTACCTTGGGTCATGACAAACTTGGTATTCAGAGCACAAGGTTTTAGAAAGATCCTAGGATGTCTCATAAGCCGCGTCAAGTAGAGTCTTGTTCATTAGTGTGAAGCGCGCCACATTTATGAATGAGAGGCTATAAGACGTTTAAGAAATTCTTCTTCTTTCATTACTCTTAAGTCGTGCCATAGAGTTTAACTCTATATATCTCTCTCCTAATCCCTAGCCTACGCATTTCAGGATATGGCGACCCGAAGAGCTTACGCTAGAAGAAATATGGGAGAGAATGTGGAACAAGAAGCTCCTCCTCAAGCTCCTCAAGTCCCGGCCGACCCTTTGGTGGAACAAGTGACTAATGCAGAGTTTAGGGCTGCTTTCCAAGTGTTGGCTCAAGCTGTGACGGCTCAAGCCAATAGAGAGGTGGTGGCTCCCGTGAACCCAAATGTGGGTACGGCGGCATCAAGAGTGAGGGACTTTACGACGATGAATCCTCCGGAATTCCATGGTTCTAAGGTTGAGGAAGATCCTCAAGAGTTCATCGATGAAGTGTACAAGGTGTTGATGATCATGGGTGTGACGCTGGAAGAAAAGGCAGAGTTGGCCGCTTTTCTACTCAAGGGTGTTGCCCAAATTTGGTTCAATCAATGGAAGAGTGAGAGGGCGGTTAATGAGGGTCCTATTGATTGGGAGAAATTCAAGGTTGCTTTCCTTGATAGGTTCTTCCCTCTTGAGAAGAGAGAGGCTAAGGTGCTTGAGTTTATCAACCTTCGACAAGAAAAATATGAGTGTGAAGGAGTATGCATTGAAGTTCACACAATTGGCTAGATATGCTCCGTCCATAGTTGCCAAACCAAGGGCAAGAATGAGCAAATTTGTGTCGGGAGTGTCCGATATGTTGGTGAAAGAGTGCCGCACCGCCATGCTTGTTCATGACATGGATATTTCTCACCTCATGGTTTATACCGAACAAATTGAAGAAGAAAAGCTTAAGGAAAGGTCTAGGGAAACTAAGAGGGCTAGGATCAGAGATGGTAACTTTTCACATGCAAGGTTCGATGGACATGGTAGTCCTAGATTTCGACAAAGGTTCTCTGGCCAAGGCTCATCCAATGTTCCTCCTAAGTTCAACAATGATAGGGTGTCTAACCCCAAGTCTCAAGGAGTAAATGGTGGTTGTTCTTCATTGTCTACTTGTCCTAAGTGTGGGAGAAAGCATGAAGGTAGATGTCTTGCCGGTACGGATGGTTGTTATAATTGTGGAAAGAGTGGTCACAAGATGAGGGATTGTCCATCTCTCACGGCCAAGGGAAGAGAGAACAAGCAAGCTCCACCTAGAGGACTGGGTTCAAATGCTCGATAGCAAAACCGATTTTATGCACTTCAGGCTCATCATGAGCATGAGAGCTCTCCCGATGTGGTTACTGGTATGTTAAGAGTTTTCAATTTTGATGTTTATGCTTTGCTTGATCCCGGTGCTACCTTGTATTTTGTGATGCCATATGTGGCTATGAAGTTTGATGTTGTTCCAGAGGTGTTGCTAGATCCTTTTCGTGTTTCCACTCCGATTGGAGAATCTATCATGGTTAAGAGAGTTTATAGAGATTGTCCCGTCTCCTTATTCCGTATAGTCACTCATGTTGATCTTGTAGAGCTTGATATGCTAGATTTTGATGTTATTCTTGGGATGGATTGGTTGCATGCTTGTTATGCCTCTATTGACTGTAGGACCCGAATGGTCAAGTTTTAGTTTCCAAATGATCGTAGAGTAGAAGGGAGGAAATTCTATGTTTCAAGGTCAATTTGTGTCGTATCTAAAAACTAGAAAGATAATCTCTAAGGGGTGCATTTACCATCTTGTTAGGGTGAGGGATATAGATTTCGAGACCCCTACTCTTGAGTCAGTTCCCATTTTTAATGAGTTTCTGGAAGTGTTTCCCGATGACTTGCCCGGTATTCCTCCCGAAAGGGAAATAGACTTCGGTATTGTCCTTCTCCCAGATATGCAACCTATATCTATTTTTCCTTATAGAATGGCTCCGACGGAACTTAAGGAACTAAAAGAGCAGTTGAAAGACTTGTAGGATAAGGGTTTCATCCGGCCAAGTATTTCTCCATGGGGTGCTCCGTTCTTGTTTGTAAGGAAGAAAGATGGTTCACTCCGTATGTGTATCGACTATCGCCAATTGAACAAGGTTATCATTAAGAATAAGTATCCTCTACCAAGGATAGATGACTTGTTTGATCAACTTCAAGGGGCTAGTTATTTCTCTAAGATCAACCTTCGTTCGGGCTATCACCAATTAAGGGTGAAAGAAGATGATATTTTGAAAACGGCTTTCCGGACTAGGTATGGTCACTATGAGTTCTTGGTGATGTCATTTGGGTTGACAAATGCTCCGGCCGCATTTATGGACTTGATGAATATAGTGTTTAAGCAATACCCTGACGTGTTTGTGATTGTGTTTATTGACGACATTTTGATCTACTCAAAGAATGAGGGTGAACATGTTAATCATTTGAGGATTGTGTTGCAAGTCCTCAAGGACTAACAACTTTTTGCGAAGTTTAGTAAATCTGAGTTTTGGTTAAGGTCCGTGGCTTTTCTTGGTCACATTGTTTCTGGTAAGGGCATTGAGGTAGATCCAAAAAAAGACGGAAGCGGTTAAGAATTGGCCCAGACCTTTATCACCTTGGGATATCCGTAGTTTCTTGGGCTTAGCCGGTTATTATAGGAGGTTTGTTGAGGGGTATTCTTCAGTTGCTTCTCCGTTGACGGCTTTGACTCAAAGGAAGTTTAAGTTCATATGGTCCAAGGCATGTGAGAAGCGTTTTCAAGAGTTGAAGGATCGACTTACTTCTGCTCCAATATTGACTCTACCAGAAGGATCCGGTGGTTTTGTGGTTTATTGTGATGCCTCGAGAATTAGGCTAGGATGTGTTCTCATGCAAAATGGGAAAGTCGTTGTTAATGGTTCAAGACAACTTAAGGTGCACGAAAAGAGCTATCCTACTCATGACTTGGAATTAGCGGCAGTTGTGTTTGCTTTGAAAATATGTTGACATTATTTGTATGGAGTACATGTACATGTCTTCACCGACCATAAGAGTTTGCAATATGTGCTTAAACAGAAAGATTTGAATCTCACCAAAAGAAGGTTGCTCGAGTTGTTAAAAGACTATGATATGAGTGTTCTCTATCACCCCGGTAAGGCTAATGTGGTGGCGGATGCTCTTAGTCGATTATCTATGGGTAGTGTTGCTCATGTTGAGGATGGCAAGAAAGAGTTGGTTCGCGATGTCCATAGATTGTCTCGATTGGGTGTTAGATTGGTTGATTCTACTAAAGGTGGTGTTACGGTTCACAAGGGTTCTAAGTCCTCTTTTGTGCATGATGTGAAAGCTAAGCAAGGTCTTGATCAAAACTTGGTTGAACTAAAAGAAGCGGTACTGAAGAAGTCCATAGAGGTTTTCTCCCAAGGGAGAGATGGTGTGCTTCGATATAAAGGTCGCTTGTGTGTTCCCAATGGGAGGGCTTAAGAGAGTAGATTTTATTGAAAGCCCATAGTTCTCGATATTCCATCCACCCAGGAGCTACCAAAATATATCGTGATTTGTGGGAAATTTATTGGTGAAACAGAATGAAGAAAAATATTGCAAAGTTTGTGGCTAAGTGTCATAATTGCCAACAAGTGAAAGTTGAGCATCAACGGCCGGGAGGTTAGACCCAAGATATTAGTATTCCTACTTGGAAAAGGGAAGATGTGAATATGGATTTTATTGTGGGCTTGCCTCGCACGAGGTGACAATATGATTCGATTTGGGTTGTTGTGGATAGAATGAAAAAGTCAGCCCATTTCATTCCCGTCAAGACTTCTTATTCGGCGGAGGATTATGCTAGGTTGTATTAGAGAGAGATGGTTAGGCTGCATGGAGTGCCGTTATCAATTATCTCCGATCGCGGTGCACAATTTACTTCTCAATTTTTGGAAGTCGTTTCGAAAAGGTCTCGGTACTCGTGTTAAGCTTAGTACGGCCTTTCATCCCCAAACCGATGGGCAAGCGGAGCATACTATTCAAACCTTGGAAGATATGTTTAGAGCGTGTGTAATCGATTTCAAGGGTACTTGAGATGATCACTTGCCTTTGATTGAGTTTGCTTATAACAATAGCTACCATTCTAGTATTGGTATGGCTCCATGTGAGGCTCTCTATGGTAGGAGGTGTAGATCTCCTATAGGTTGGTTTGTAGTTGGTGAAGTTGCTTTGATAGGCTCGGAATTGGTGCATGAAGCTATGGAGAAAGTTCAACTTGTTAGGGAGAGGTTGAAAACGGCTCAAAGTTGACAAAAGTCCTATGCCGATGTTAGAAGAAGAGAATTAGAATTCGATGTGGATGATTGGGTTTACTTGAAAATCTCACCCATGAAAGGTGTAATGAGATTTGGGAAGAAAGGGAAGTTTAGTCCCAGTTATGTAGGCCCATATCAGATTTTGAGACGTGTTGGTAAGGTTGCTTATGAGCTTGACTTGCCTAATAATTTGGCATCTGTGCATCCGATTTTCCGTGTCTCATTGTTGAAGAAGTGTGTTGATGATCCGACCACTATAGTGCCATTAGATAATCTTGGCATAAAGGATGGTCTTTCCTAGGAAGAGGTTTCGATTGAGATTTTAGACCGGCAACTTCGGAAGTTAAGGAATAAGGAAGTTGCTTCCGAGAAAGTTCTATGGAGGAATCAATTGGTTGAGGGTGCTACTTGGGAGGCCGAGGCCGATATGATGTCCTGATATTCTCATCTCTTTCCTTCCTATCGTACTCTAGCTTGAGGTATCTTAATCCTCATGGTTCATTCTTTTGGTCTCATGTGTCATAGTTGATTTCCATGATTCCTTGATTGTGTATGTTCATGAAGAGTCTTATATGATTATGTGTATTTGAGTCCGAGTTGCATAAAGTCTTCATGATATGATGTGTTGATCATGCTTTAGCTTGGAGTTAATGTTTCCTCCTTGGAGTTAAAAACCTCTAAACCTAAAGAAACCCTAAAGAAACCTTTAAAAAAAACTATAAAAAACCCATAAAATAATTTTCAAACCCTAAATCCAGGGCCTAAAAATTTTTTCTCTCAAGGAATCTGTCTAAGGCTAGTTAGCCAACTTCTAATGGCTAGTAACATAGAAGGTGGTAGCCTTGCTAGAATGGCTATTACGCCGCCGGTAGAGCTATCCAGGCCACGAGACTGATCCCAACTAGAGCGCGAATGCAATCTGAACAAATCCCAATCGGAAGTACCCTCAGATTCATCCCACAACTCTTCCAAATCGCAAAATATTGATGCAAGCAATATCGCGATTTCTGAGAGAGAGTTGGACTGGGCGCGTAAAATTATATCCATGGAGCAAATGGGAATGCTTCGTGTTAATAGAAATAGGGGAAGCGATTCCCCATCTAAAGTTCTATATATAAACCAAAAATCAGTTGATTCTATCTTCCCGATTGTGAGAACTCAAGAAGCAAATTTTTAGGGAATCATATGTGAATCACCACAATCGTGCCTACAAATTTGAGGATCTTCTGAAAAGATTAGTGAAGGTTTGCTTAATGAGGGTCAATCCCTTACTAGTTATCTTCCTACAATTAAAAATACAGAAGGTTCCACCATGCCAATTGAAGAACTCAAAAAGCGATTCCTCATGAAATCGCTTCTGAATCGCCTCGTTTGCTTCAGTCAATTCGAGCAACTTCTGAAGGAATTTGAGGACAATCTGCTACTGGGGAATCTTCTCCATGTGAAGAAGAGCACCATACTGCAAATTCTGGTGATTTGAATGAGGAAATTACCGGCCAGGTTTCAGGCGAGGACATCGGAAGAAAAATTGTTCTTGTCAGCCAAAAATGCTTTCAGTTGGGGAGCCATGAGGAAGATAAACATGTTGAAAATACAAATCACAAGTTACAAATGCAGCAAGTCGTTAATGGAAACTCAAATATGGAAAAATTTAACATTGTGAATAGTGAAGGACAAGATCAGGCCTGGGACAGGACTCAAAATCAATTGAATCATAATTTTAAGGATCAGGCTACTCCTTTGCAATTAGATGAATCAAACACCTCTAATTTCTCATTTGGTGGACAAGTTAACAATTCAACACTAACTCTTCTTCCTATTCAACAGTAAAATTCCAAGGAAGTTGCCAGTAAGGCGATCACCACTAAGGAGAACACTGATGACAAATAGAGGGATCAAATTCATGTAGACGAAGAAACAATGAAGTCACAACACCCTACTGAAAAGCAGCAATCAGGTAAAATTAATAATACTTTGTCTATTCACTTAGTTACTACTAAGTCTAAGTCTCATTTGCATCCTAATGCAAATGCGCAAAATAGTGGCACTGTGAAGCTTTTGTAGAAAAAAAAAGAGCAGACCCTCCAAAAAAGTGTTGACAACAATGTCCAACATAACAAAGGTAATAAAATAGAGGACAAATCAGGGCCCCAACAACCTAATCATTGGAGTTCCATTACTCCTCTAAATCAGTTTCCTATAGTATCTAACAACTTTGACAAGTTTGTTCCTAATCCACACAGAAACAAGACCGGAATGAAACCAGGTAACAATGCTCTTGATATCTCTGGTCAGAATTCTCAACACAATGGCAAGATTGAGTTGATCCCTGAACCAACACCTTTTACTATTATACAATCCTATGCTATTCGACTATGGCATAATCATTCAAAAAACGAAGTTCCTACTGATCTATCATCACCTGTTATCACTACAAGACAAGGTATGCCTGCTGTTATTTTTGAAAAAAGATGATAACATGAATAAGCTAGCTGCTAGGTGTAGATTCACTCTTGTTGGTAAATTTATTAACACCATGCCCAAGGTGGAGTTAATTAGGAAAAACTTCATTCTTCAAACTCAATTATCTGGGGGTGTTAAGATAACTCATTTTAATGCTCGACATGTGTATATTGATCTGGATAATGAATTAGATAAAATCACTATTTGGACAAAGCAAAGGATGACTATAGAGGGCCAACTGATGAGGATTCAAGCTTGGACCCCCTATTTTAGACCCGAAGAGGAAACTCCTATTGTACCTATTTGGGTGTCTTTGCTAGAACTACCATGGCATTGTTATAATAAGGAATTTCTTACTGCTTTGATGAAGCCAATTGGAAAGGTTTTATACCTGGATACTGCATCCATAACAAAAAACCAGGGGAAGTATTGTCAAGGTAAAAGTTCAAATTGACCTTACCAAAGAAAGAACCCCTCATGTATGGGTGTGCTTTGATAAAGAATATCCTAACATTGGGAGATGGCAAGCTATACAATATGAAAGTGTGCCGAATTACTGCATGTATTGTAGACATCAGGGTCACCTAATTCTTGTATGTACCATCAAAAACAGAGATGAAGAATAGAAGAAAAGGAGGAAACAAGAACCTGAGAAGAAAAATAAAAACAAAGGTGAACAAGTGAGAACTGAGAATAAGCCTGCACAACTGAATGATATGGTGAAGACAGAACCTTCAAAGGAGAATGTAAATCAGCAACATGTTCAGGGAGAAGGGATAAACCAACAGGAAAATGAATGGCAAACTCAAAAAAAGAAAAACAGCAGAAATAATGCTAACAATGGGGAGATACCTAAATCTCCTAAGGGTCAGATAGAAGCTGAAAAATCCATGCAACCCCACAGTCAAACAGGTAAGAATATTGTTTCTACTCACAATTCTTATATTGATCTTGATGAACCAGATCAGACCAATAGTCCAGGTGCATAGGATCATCAACAGGAAAATGAGAATTCTACCAAGGAAAAGCAAGATGTAAAAGAGGCAGGTATTGACTTATCCCTCCCATTACCCCCAAGAACCCCCTACTATTCAAAATTAGAGCAGTCAAAATGGGCTGGCCCAACCCAACCCAGCCCAACCCTAATGGGGTAGAGAGTTAAGTGCGTTGGGACGGGCTGGCCCTTTTAATTAAAGGGCTTATAAAATAGCATCCCAACTCAGCCCTAGGCGGGCCACGGGTTGGGACGGGTCGGCCCTTCAACAAAAAAATGAATAACATTGGTCACTTAGAAAGAGTATCAAATATAGATATCGAATTAATACGACATTAATACGTACAAAAAATGTTGATCATTCCACCATTCCTCCCACAAATAACTAACTGGTTTAAAAGATTTCCAGCAACACAAGGCAGCCCAAAAACTTAACAAATCTTTGTTGAACAAAACAAATCTAAATTGCTAAATATTACATGACCCATTAATTAAAGTTTTACAACTCCGCTTATGCTTCCACTTCCACTTCCACTTGTAATGTATTCCGAACCATAAATCACATTTGAATCAGCACGTGATATTGTTTCCTTAAGAAGTTCATCTTCATCTACAATTCACCATACAAGATGTTTGTTAGATAATAATTAACAAATACTTTCAGAAAAAGAGTGATGTATTAATAGATTAGATAGAAAAATATTACCCTCATTAGGTTGAGTAAATCCATGCAACCAATTTCTTGTAG
The DNA here is from genome assembly GCA_018342035.1 of Solanum appendiculatum. Taxonomy (NCBI): domain Eukaryota; kingdom Viridiplantae; phylum Streptophyta; class Magnoliopsida; order Solanales; family Solanaceae; genus Solanum; species Solanum appendiculatum. The sequence continues at coordinate 1,273,939 of JAGDQO010000439.1, read as the reverse complement.
TGACAAGAGTTTGGACATTTTCATGATGGATAAAATTTCTATATTTAGTAACAACACGACCCCCAATACTAAATGCCGATTCAAATGCTACGATGGTAATTGGAACACTGAGAACATCTCGTGCCATTACTGAAAGATTAGGACTTTTTTTCATTATCCTTCAAATACTTAATAACATCCATCTCATGAAAAGTCTGATAATCAAGCTTTTGTTCCTCCAAATAAAGGTCCAATTTTGACTATCCAGCCTTGCAAATAGATGTACCCTCAAACTCTTTAAATTCCTATTAATATGGAACATGAAATATAATTACGATAAGAAGACGAACCCTCTCATAGCAAGTAAAACTATAAACTGAACTTAACTTCAAATAAAATAGTGAAACGTAACTCATTATTTGTCTATCTACACATTAAACAAAACTACAAAAACTATTAAGTAAACAAAATTAGTTCTAAAATGTGTAAGGGCTTTTAATCACAACCCACCAAAGTAGAGAATAGAAGTGTTTTGAAGAAAAGATACGTAATGATTTAGAGAAAAAAATTAGATACTTACCGCAAACAAAGTAGACTTCTTTTGTTTGGATTGACTTCCTTCTTCAGTTTGTTCGGACCGAATAGAAGAAACAGTTGTCCCAATTTGATTGTTTGCGTACTGTTCATAGAGTTTGTATAATTTTAACTTTATAGTTGCAGCCTCTGCTTTTGCTGAAGAAGTGTTCACCTTTGAGAAACAATATTCTAAAAGTTGCATCTTGAAGCGAGGATCCAGAATTTCTCCAAATGAGAGTACCAAACTATATCTATTCCAATATTTCTGAAACTTTTTGAACATTTTTACAACCATTTCCTTAATAACTTCATCTAAATTACTTGAGTTCTCCTTCAGCAAGTATTCAATTTTCCAAACTTGCATAAAGTACAAATTGGAAGTTGGATAACTTGAACCAGAAATTAAGTTTGTTATTTCATAAAAAGGCTCCAAGATTACAAATATTTTTTCTGCCCTTCTCCAATGATCAAATGTAGGACAACTTGAGTAATTTCTATCAATTAACTGTAGACTAGAAAAAGCTTTTTCATATTGTAGTGCACTCTCAAGCATCAAGTACATTGAGTTCCATCTAGTTGCCACATCCAAACGTAAACCCAAATTTGTACTAATTCCAAATTGCTTAACACATTGCTCAAACTTTCTCATTCTACCATCTGATCCTTTAACATACTTCACACTTTCTGTAATTCTAAACAAGGAATCATTAGCTGCTTTTAAACCTTCTTGGACAATCAAATTTAGAATATGAGCAGAACAACGTACATGAAAGAACTCACCATCACATAATAAACTCTTTCATAAATCAAGATGACTTTTTAAAATAGCTTGCATGCTATCATTGTTAGTGGTATTATCTAAAGTGATCGAGAACACCTTCCTATCAATTCCCCATTCTTTCAAACAATCATATATAGTTGCAGCCAATTCAACTCCAGTATGAGGAGGAATCATATGACAAAAATTCAAAATTACTTACTACCTTCCAATTATCATCAATATATTGAGCAGTTAAACAAAGATATCCTTCAGAAGTTCCTGCTGTCCAGCAATCAGAAGTTAAGCAAACTCGATTAGGAATCTTAGCCAACACTTATTTTAATTTTTCTTTCTCTCTGAAATACACTTTCTGGACATCCACAACAGTAGTGTTTCTCGATGGCATTACCACTTCCGGATTTACATAATCTACCCAATCTCTAATTTTTTTATATTCAACAAAAGAATACGGCAAATCATGCTCAATAATAGATTCAGCAAGCTTTTCACGAGAAATCAATTGATCTATCTTTCTCGGCTGTATGTTACCTTGCTGATCCATATACATTTGACCCAAATCATAGTACTTAATCTTTTTACATTTAAGTAAATGACATTTCAAATGTGATGTTCCATAGTTCTTACCATTAGGTCCAGGAGTAGAACCAACCCTATATAAACCCTTACAACCTCTGCATATTTCTTTTTCCACTCCATCTTTATCTCTACCAATCTTCTTGAAATATCTCCAAACAGACGATTTTAACTACCTCAATTTCTTCTTTGGAAATTGTTTAGATTCATTCACCTCTGTACTAGTTTCATGTGCACTACATTCATCATCATTCTCCATTGATTTCCCTGTAATACGTTAAATATGTCAAAAGTTAGTTTCCGACTTCAAAATGAGTTTCCGACTTCAAAATGAAGACTTTCTTGTAGGGAATACAACTAATTAGAGATATTCATCAGAAGTAAGTAAGTAACTAATACATACATATAGTTTTGGTACTAAAAGTCAACAATTTTTTCATTCTGTCCCAAAAAAAAATCCATTTCTCACTAAGTTTTGTCATTGTGTTAGTTATTCAACTCGTTTTTGGAGAGGAAACAAATGAACAATGATAGATAGTTAGATACTTATCTAGTTACCTGTGTCAATACGAATCTGAAATTGAAAGAGAAACCCAAATTCCTAAAATGAAAGAGAAAAGCTGCTCTAAGGTAAAGAGTAAAGACAAAAAAGAATATACAATGTTATAAATGAATCAAAAGTGAAAACCCTAATCAAGTATTGGGTTTGGGCCAATTAGAAAATTTAGTGGGCTAATGGCCCTAAAATGTAAAAGATATGCAAAGGAGTTAGACTTGATTTAAAAAAAATATTTATGGACAAAATCTTTACAAATAAAACACTACTTAAAATTTATATAATAAATATTTTTTAACATTCATAGCCCACGGGCTGGCCTCTAAGGATCGTGGGTTGGGCCTACGAGTCCAGCGGGCTAAATGGGGCTGGCCTAAAAAGCATCGTTCCTAAATGGGCCAAATAAATTAGGCTCAACCCTACTAATTTCAAGGGTTGGGTTGGGCCGACTTAACGGGCCAACCCCATTTTGACGGCTCTATTCAAAATGATTTTGCTCTAAAGGAACATGATGGAGCTACAAAGACTAAAGAGATCACAAGTATTGACTCAATGCTCCTAATCCAAAATACCCCTCTTAATAATGTTATTGTTTGTATAGCGGTTGAAGTTGATGAAGTGGTGGATGGAGGGTTGAAGGAGAAAACCACCAACCTACAGGAAGGGGTTTCCAAAGGGGGTAATTTGACTCATGTTCTACATGAGGATATACACACTGACCCTAGGAATGACCTTAGAGACAGTGCAGCAACTTATCAAAATCAACACATGCATACAGATAACCAAAGGTAGTACATAGTTCAAGGAATGGATTCTGGACAGGTTCATGGTATCAAGCAACAGGTGTGGAATAATTTGAATAATCCAACCATCAATCAGACAGGACAGCAAGTGAATAAGGAACGGAACAATCAGGGTAATATTGACACAACACCTATGACAACTCCCAACAACAAATCACAAGGCAGACTTAGAAAACAGAAAAGAGACACTATCAAGAGGAAGCAAAAACAGGCCGCAGAGGCACAAGGAAATAATGTACAGGGTGACCAAAATCAAAATCATGGGAATGATTATGAAGTGCTCAATTCAGAGGATGAATATGATCAGGATACTCAGTCTTTAGAAGGAAATGAAGATGAAGAAAATGAAGTCAAGGCCTTGGGTTCCACTTTCAATAGTGAATTTCAAGGTGAAATACAGCAGATTGATGAGCAGCAAGGTTTATCTCCCAGGGGCAGAAAACAACACAAACAGCATATCAAACAAACCACTACCAGCACATCTGCTACTTCTAGCTGGCCCAACACTAGATCAAAAAGCAGAGGTTTATGATGATTAGTACACTCTCTTGGAATGCTAGAATCATCAATACCCTTGGATCTTTGGAAAGACTCCAAAATCTCAAGAAATTTCATAACTTGGCTATGATTGCTATTCTCGAACCATTTGCAAATAATTCACAACCCAACAGTTACAGGATCCAACTTAATATGGAGAATGCCTATTGAAATCCTAATGGTAAGATTTGGTTATTTTGGAATAATGAAATGACTTGTACCATTTTGGAAGCAGAAGAACAACATATCACCTGCAATGTACAAAATGAGGAAATCAAGGATAAATTTATGATTTATGTTATTTATGCAAAATGTAACGATCATCTTAGAAGACCTCTTTGGGATAGGCTCATTCCTTTCTCCAATATGAACATCCCTTGCTGTACTATAGGAGACTTTAATATAATTACCACCACTGAGGAGAAACAAGGGGGTGTGCCTTACAATATGAACAAAAGCTTTGAGTTTATTAGTGTTATTGAAGCCTGTGGCCTACTTGATCTGGGCTATAGTGGTCAACATTATACTTGGTGCAATCAAAAAGCTAATGAGGCTAGGATATGGAAGAGACTTGATAGAGCTATGGTGAATGATAACTGGTTGCAGGATATGCCTCAATCTACTATTTCACATCTTCCTTCTGTGGGGTCAGACCACTGCCCATTATTAATGGAAATGGTAGCCCATAATGAAAACAATATTAGATACTTCACGTTTTTACATTGCTGGACAGATCATCAGGATTTCGTAAATATTATTAAAGCTTGTTGGGATAAGGAGGTAGATGTTAATCCAATGTGGAAATTATAGAAAAAATGAAAAGGTTGACTATACTCTTAGGACCTGGTAAAAAAATGAATATGGAGATATATTAGTATAGTCAAGGACTATGAGGAAAGGGTCAGAATTGCATAAGAGGAAGTGATCACAAATAGCTCTGAAGAAAATAGAGCCAGTTTCATGAGATCAATGCACAATATATCAAGTATTTGAAGCTTGAAGCTTCAATTCTCAAGTAAAACACTCAGCTGCAGTGGTTTAAAGAGGGTGATGCAAATTCCAAGTATTTCCATACTATTATGAGGGGAAGGAGAAGAAAGCTTTTTATTCACAAGATATGTAATGATAATGATGAATGGATTGAAGGGGATGAAAATCTAGCTAATGCAGCCTGTGAGCACTTCCAGAAAATTTTTACTGGGCATGAAAACAAAATCAATGAAGACATTCTGCATCACATTCCCAGAATGGTCACTCAGGAACAAAACATGATTCTGCAAGAAATGCCTACTGTTGATGAATTGAAGGATGTGGTATTTTCTATGAATCCTAATTCAGCTCCTGGTCCTGATGGTTATGGAGGGAAGTTTTTTTAAATTTGCTGGGACAATATTAAAAAAGACCTTTTTGGCTGCTATTCAAGCTTTCTTTTGTGGTAAAGTTATGCAAAGGTTTATTTCTTATGCTTGTTTGGTTCTTCTTCCTAAAGTACAACATCCTAATCACTTTTCTGAGTTTAGACCTATAAGTCTCAGCAACTTCACCAATAAAATCATTTCCAAGCTCCTTTGTCTCAGATTAGCTCCTATCTTACCTAACCTCATTTCTAACAATAAATCAGGTTTTGTTAGAAGGTAGGAGCATTTCTGAAAACATCATGCTTGCACAGGAGATTATTCATGGTATTAAGAAACCTAAGGAAGGAGAAAATGTTGCTATCAACCTTGATATGGCTAAGGCATATGATAGAGTGTCTTGGTCCTTTATCAGTTTGGGACTAAGGAATATGGGTTTTGGATAAATGTTTATTGATCTTGCTTGGAGGATCATGAGCAATAATTGGTACTACATTATTATAAATGGGACCAGACATGGCTTTTTCCATTCTACAAAATGCCTTAAACAAGGTTACCAAGGTTTTCAAATGGAACCCCGAGGCCCTCAAATCAATCATTTAAACTTTGCTGGTGATGTTATTATTTTTACCTCTGGGACTAAAGAATCTTTACAGTTGATTATGGAGGCTTTTATAGGTATGAAAATACTTCTGCGCAGCTTATTAATAAAAGGAAAAGTCACTTTATGGTTCCTTCAAACACTCCTATTGCTATTACTAATCTCATCAAGGAGATCACTGGGTTCACTCAACGAGATAGTCCTATTACATATTGTCCTTTATACATTGGAGGGCAGAAAGTTATTTACTATACTGATTTGGTGAGTAAGGTTATTAAGAAAATCAATGGTTGGCAGTCTGGGATCCTTAGTTTTGTTGGTAAGGTCACATTGGTTAAACATGTTCTTCATTCAATTCCTATCCATATAATGACAGCTATATTACCTCCTAGAGCTACTCTTCAGTATATTAAGAAGGTGACAGTTGATTTCTTCTGGGGTCTGGATAGTGATAAGAATAAATATCATTGGACTTCATGGGAAACACTTAGTTTTCCTTATGAGGAAGGAGGCATTGGAGTAAGACACCTCAATGATGTATGCACCTCTTTACAAATTAAGCAATGGTGGAACTTTAGGACTAAGTAGGCCTTGTGGGGACAATTTCTCAAGGCCAAATACTGCCAGAGAGCCAATCCTGTTGCCAAAAAATGGGATACTGGTGAATCCTTTGTATGGAAATATTTGTTGAAAAATAGGACTGAAGTGGAAGCTCAAATCATCTGCAAAATTAATTCTGGGAATTGTTCCTTTTGGTGGAATAATTTGACAGAGGAGGGTCCTTTAGCTCACCGCTGCCATAAATCTCAAGTTTGAATAATATTTTTGTGTCTCATTTTTTAAGGAATGGAGTCTGGAATGAATCTCTTTTGTGAATGCATGCCCCACCTTTATTAATTCCTGAAATTTTAAACATTGTAGTTCATTATCAGGAAGGTGTTGCAGATGAGGCAATTTGGAAACTCAATGATAATGGGATGTTCACTTGTTTTCCTGCATGGGACCTTATTAGAAACAAGAAGCCCAAAACAAGAATCAACTCATTTACCTGGTTTAAAAATGTTCCTTTTAAGGCATGCTTTTTAGTCTGGAGGGATCTTAGAACTAAACTGCCTACCAATGAGAGATTAAGCAACTTTAGAGTGGAACATGTTGCTTGTTTTAGTTGTAACAGACCGGGGTGGGATGATATTGATCATATCTTTATCACTGGCAACTTTGCTAATCACATATGGAAGTTCTTCTCAGGGCTGTTTGGCAATGTTCACGATCACATTCCCCTGAGAAACATATTGATGAAATGGTGGAATTTTGAGTCCAATAATGAGGTGCACAAGCTTCTTATTCAAACCATCCCTATCTTCATTTCCTGGAATTTGTGGAAAAACAGATGCTCATCTAAATATGGAAACAAAATATCCAGTGTCACTAGAGTCAAACACTTAATCTTCATAGATATTTTCCAGATTCTCAGTTCTGTGTTCCCTCATATGCACTGGCCTTATAATTGGAGGGATTTAATCACTGTTGTGGAGAGGTGCAGGCATGATGTGAGAATTAGTGAAGTCAAGTTGCAAAGACCCCCTACTAATATTTTTAAGCTGAACACAGATGGTAGTGCTTTGCTTAATCCCGGGAAAATAGGAGGTAGAGGTATACTTAGGGATTCTAATGGAGAGATGGTTTATGCTTTCACAGTGTCCCTAGGTATAGGTACCAACAATAAAGCTGAAACACAGGCTGCCATTCATGGGATCCATTGGTGCATTCGGATACAAAAGAATTATACTAGAAGTGGATTCAGAGCTGCTTACCAAGTGGATAAGTAGCAACAGCAGACCTCCCTAGCAACTGCAACAGCATATTAATGAGCTTCAACAATTGATCAGTCACCTGGAGTACTTTCATTGTCAACATATCTACAGAGAAGCTAATTATACTGCTGACTTTCTATCCAAAAGGAGTCACAAATCAGATATCACCCAACAATTCTAAACCAAACATCAACTACCTACAACAGCTAAAGGAAGTTATTTAATAGAGAAAATGGAATGATCAACTTCAGGAGGAAAAAGTTGAAAATAATTAAACAATCTCCATGAGGTCACTTGGTTCTTTGTATAGAATTCTCTATACACTGTCTGCCTATCCGTTTCATTTTGGTTATCTCTAAGATGCAACCTTTTTCATTAGGTTTAGTCATTTTATTCCTTTCTTACTTATGTAAGGGAAGAGTCTCCCTATTTATGTTTCCTAGAATTATTATACTGAGAGGAGTCCTCTCTTTAGGTGAATAGTACTAGGCTTCATTTTTAGTACCGGAAATAAGTCAATTATCCTTAGTAGGATGATAGACTTATATACCGACCTTAAGATTGGAGGTAAGGTTTATGTCCCCCTCCTTGTACTTTTTTTTTTATTATTTATGATAAATCTTGGCGGTGTGTGGCTCAACCCCTGACCACCAAGAGGGGTGAAATCCTTGGGTTAGGTATGTTCTATTTTTAAAAAACCCTAAATCCTAAGGCCTAAGAAACAACAAAACTAAATGTTCAAAAGCTGAAGAAACCCTAAACCTTAAGAAACACTAAACCTTAAAACCTAAGAAACTCTAAACCCTAAAAAAACTTTAAAAATCCAAAATCTAAAAGACCCTAAAAACACTAAAATTAATTAAAAAAACCCTAAACCTTAAAAACCATAATTAAACTCTAGGCCCTAAATCCTAAACCCTAATAAACCCTAAACCCTAAGAAACTCTAAATCCTAGAAAACCTTAACAAAACCTAAAAAATTCTAAGCCCTAGAAAAATCCTAAAAAACCTTTAAAATTCCGAACAAAAAAACCCCTAAAAACTAAACCCTAAGCCCTTGAAAAACCCTAAATATAAAAACCCTAAACTCTAAGAAACTCTAAACCCTAAACCCTAAGAAACTCTAAACCCTAAATCCTAAAAAACTTAAAACCCCTAATTCTAAAAATCCCTAAAAAACCCTAAAAACCTTTAAAAACCCTAAGCCCTAAGCCCTAAACCCTAAACCTAAAAAAAACCCTAAACCTAAAATCTTAAATCATAACCTCTTAGAAACCCTAAGAAACCCTAAATCCTAAAAAATTCTAAGACCTAAACCTTTAGGAACCCTAAGCCCTAAGAAACCCTAAATCCTAAAGAAATCCTAAAATACCTTAAACCTTAAAAACCCTAAAAAAATTCCTAAAAAACCTTTAAAAACCCTAAACCTAAAAACCTCTACAAAAAATCTAAGCCATAAACAATTAAAAAAGCCCTAAACATAAAACCCTAAACTCTAAGAAATCCTAAACCCTAAGAAACCCCAAGAAACCCCAAGAAGCCTTAAACCCTAAGAAACCCTAAACCCTAAACCCTAAGAATTTCTAAATCCTAAAAAACTTTAAAAACCCAAATTCTAAAAATCCTTAAAAAATAATAAAAACCTTTTAAAATCCTAAACCTAAAAAATCCTAAGCCCTAAGCCCTAAAACCTAAAAACCCTAAAATATCTAGGTCAAGTTAGCTGCTAGGTGTAAATATACCCTAGTTGGTAAATTTAGTAATACCACGCCTAATTGGAGATGATCAGAAAGAATTTCATCCTTCAAACTCAATTGTCTGGTGGAGTTAAAATATCTCATTATAATGCTAGACATGTATATATTGATTTAGATAATAAGCTGGATTACATCACAGTTTGGACAAAGCAAAAAATGAATATAGAAGGGCAACTAATGAGGATACAAACTTGGACACCTACCTTTAGGCCAGAAGAGGAAACTACAATTGTTCCTATTTAGATTTCTCTCCCTGAATTGCCCTGGCATTGTTATAACAAGGAATTTTTAACTGCTCTTCTAGGGCCTATTGGGAAGGTACTATATCTGGATGCAGTCTCTATACAAAAAACTAGAGGTAGCTTGGCCAAAGTCAAAGTCCAAATTGATCTTACTAAAGAAAGACCTCCACATGTGTGGATGTTATTTAATAAGGAAGATCTCAACATTGGGAGGTGGCAAGCCATTCAGTATGAGAGTTTTCCTGATTACTGCATGTACACTTGGTACATGTATGCACTATCTAGAAAACAGATGTGGATTACAGGAAAAGAAAAGAAATGGAGGCTGAAAAGAAAAAGAAAAAGAAAAAGGACCAGGAGATACAAGATCACATACGAATCAAATACAGGATCACAATAGGGCTATTGATAAAAGTGGTCTGCAAATTGAACATGCTCCTAGTCAAGAACAAGAAAATCATGCAAAAGAGGAACAGTGGCAGGTTCAAAAGAGGAAACATCAACAATAGAATACAAATAGTATTGAAAGGCCTCACTCACCTTAGGAGAAGATGGAGAAAAACAGGCTTCCACAGACTAAACAATAAGGTAACCCCAATATATCTAATATATCTTCTCATAATAACTACATTGATCTAGAAATGCAGGATCAACCCAGCAAAAAAGAAGAAAAAGAAAACCAAGATAAGGATGAAGTGTCAGATCAGAGAGAACAAGGCCAGAAGATCACAGGCATGCAGGATCAATCCAACAAACAACAGGAGCAAGACACTCACCAATCAAATCAGACTCCTAAAATGGGGTAACAAACTGACCAAGAGACAGGAGTACAAGATCTTCCTAGCAGTCCAACCAAAAGAGGCAATCAAACCTATAACAATACAATCACAAAGGTGCAAAAAAGTATTCAAGGAACATGTATGGAATCCTCATCTCTACCTATTCACCAACTTAGTTCTACTCACATTGATAGGTACTCTAAAGATAAGACAACTCAGTCCAAAGCTATGAAGATCAAAGGTATTGACTCAATGCTCCCAATTCCCAAAACCCCCCACAATTCTATTATTATTTCTGATGCTGAGGAAGCTGTTGGAGGTATAGATGGAGGGGTAAAGGAGAAACATACTAACCTGCATGAAGGGGTAACCAAAGGGGGGAGTCTGCCTCATGTTTTGCATGAGAATATTCACACTGACCCTAGGTCTGACCATAGAGCTCCTGCTACCACTATATAGAATCACACAACTCAGCTGTCTTAAAAAGAGATGGAACCTAATGATACTGGTCAGCTGCAAGACATTCAACCTCCTCAATCAACCAACAAGGGCAGTCCTCTCATCAACCAAACCAAGGAAGAGATACAGGTAACAAAGGGAGATGTTGCACACAAAGAGGATGACACAACTCCAGTTAAACCCCAAACTACAAATCTTAGAACAGGTTAAGCAAGAAGAGAAGGGATGCTATTAAGAAAAGACTGCAGAAAACACCTAAGATACAAAGTACCAACACTATTCCTGCAGATATCACAAGAACTGCTGCACAAGAAAATACTAATTATGAAGGTTTAACAATCTGAGGATTAATTTGACCAAGATACTGAGTCTTTAGATGAAAATGAGGATAATGAAGATGAAACAAGTGCATATCTGATCAAAGCCTTTTGATCAACTTTCCACAGTGAATTCCCAGCTGAAATTCAGGAGGTTTCTGCTCAGCAAGGACTTTCCCCTTGGGGCAGGAAAACTCAGAAACAACAGGTCAAACAGGCCAACACCAGTAACTTTGCTACCTCTAGAAGACCCAACACTAGGTCCAAAAGCAGAGGTTTCTAATGATAAGAGCCCTTTGTTGGAATGCTAGGAGCATCAACACCAAAGGATCATTGGAAAGACTCCAAAATCTCAAGAAAATGCATAATCTAGTCATGATTGCTATCCTTGAACCTTTTGCAGACAACTCTCAGCTTCACAATTTTAAAACTCAGTTTGGAATGGACCATGCTAGTTGTAACCCTAATGGAAAAAATTGGATGTTTTGGACTAATGACATGGTCTGCAATATCATTGTTAATGAGGACCAACATATCGCTTGTATGGCTCAGCATGTAAGCATTTAGCAGGATTTTATGATTTCTGTTATTTATGCTAAATGCAAAGATCACCGCAAGAGGCCTCTATGGGAAAGCCTTATACAGTGTTCAGACAGTAATATACCCTGGTGTACCATAGGGGACTTCAATATTATCACCACCACAGAAGAAAAACATGGAGGGCTACCTTACAATATTAACAAAATCTTTGAGTTCATAAATACTATTGAAGCTTGTGGCCTGATGGATTTGGGATACAATGGTCAACATTTTACTTAGTTTAATCAGAGATCAGAGGAAGCTAGGGTTTGGAAAAGGCTTGATAGAGCTATGATTAATGATATTTGGTTACAAGTCATGCCCCAAACTACAATTACACATCTTCTATCTATAGGGTCTGATCATTGTCCTTTATTAATGGAAATGGGAGAAAGAGCTGAGCATATCATCAAATACTTCAAGTTCCTACATTGTTGGACTGATCAGGAAGGTTTTAGGAATACAATAAAATCATGCTCGGATAGAAATGCTACAGATAACCCTCTATGGAGATTTCAACAGAAGCTGAAAAGACTTGCAACTACTCTTAGTAACTGATCAAGAAAGAAGTTTGGAGACATTTATCAAAATATCAAGGATTATGAAGAAAGGGTCAAACTGGCAGAAGAAGAGATTATCACAAACAACACTGAAGAGAATCGGGCTAAACTTCATCAGATCAATGCTCAATACATTAAGTACATGAAGTTGGAGGCCTCTATATTAAAACAAAAGACTCAATTGCAATGATTTAAGGAAGGGGACACAAACAACAAATACTTCCACACTATCATGAGAGGTAGTAGAAGGAAACTCTTCATCCATAAGATATGCACTGAAAATGTTGAGTGGATTAAAGGGAATGAGAAAATTGCCAAAGCAGCTTGTGACTACTTTCAACTTATATTTTCTGGTCAAGATAATAGGATTAATGAGGACATTTTTCAACTTATCCCTAGAATGGTCACACCTGAGTAAAATGAACATTTACAAGCTATGCCAACCATTGAGGAACTGAAAACTGTTGTGTTCTCTATGAACCCCAACTCTGCCCCTGGTCCAGATGGATTTGGAGGAAAATTCTATCAAGTGTGTTGGGACATTATCAAAAAGGATCTCTTGGACACCATTCAAGCTTTCTTCTGTGGGTACATCATGCCTAGATTCTTCTCCTATGCCTCTCTGATTCTTCTTCCTAAAGTGGCTCATCCTAATAGGTTCAATGAATTTAGACCTATTAGCCTAAGAACCTTCCCAAACAAAATCATCTCCAAAATTTTATATCTCAGACTTGCCCCTATCCTTCCTAACCTCATCTCAAGCAATCAGGGTGGCTTTGTCAAGGGGAGGAGCATCTCTAAAAATATTATGCTTGCATAGGAGATCATTCATGGGATCAAAAAACCCAAGGAAGAAGAAAATGTAGTTATAAAGCAGGATATGGCCAAGGCATATGACATAGTGTCTTGGTCCTTCACCAACTTAGCTTTGAGAAAAACGGGTTTTGGTGAATGTTCATTGATTTGATATGGAGAATTATGAGCAACGACTGGTACTCTATCATTATCTATGGCACCGGACATTGATTATTTCACTCCTCTAGAGGCCTCAAATAAGGTGACCCCCTATCACTAGCCCTATTTATTTTAGGAGCTGAGGTCCTTCCAAGAATGTTGAACCACCTTTATCAGAATCAACATTATCAGGGCTTTCACATGGAAATTAATGGCCCCCAAATTAATCATCTAAGTTTTGCAAATGATATCATCATATTTACTGCTAGTACAAGGAGATCTTTACAGTTAACTATGGAGACCTTGTCCAGATATGAGAATGCTTCTGATCAACTTATCAAAAAGAATAAGAGCCACTTCATGGTTCCTGATAATACTCCTACTGAGATCATTGAGATGATAAAAGAAATTACTGGATTCAATCATAAGGAGAGCCCTATCACTTACCTTGGTTGTCCTTTGTACATAGGGGGACAAAGGATCATTTACTAATCTGAGTTGGTGGATAAAGTGATCAAGAAGATTAGTGGTTGGCACTCCAGAATCCTTAATTTTGGAGGAAAAGTGACCTTAGTGAAACATGTTCTCTAGTCCATCCCTATTCATACTATGGAAGTTATTTCACCTCTTTAAACTACCATGCAATACATTAAGAGAGTGATAGCTGACTTCTTTTGGGGTATAGTAAAAGAGAAAAGGAAATATCATTGGGCTTCCTGGGAAACTCTCTGCTATCCATATGAGGAAGAGGGCATTGGAGTAAGACAACTTACTGATGTGTGCACTTTTCTACAATTCAAGCAATGGTGGAACCTTAGGACCAAAAATTCCCTTTGGAGACAATTCCTAAGAGCCAAGTGCTACCAAAGAGCTAACCCTGTTGCTAAGAAATGGGATACTGGGCAATCCCTCATTTGGAAATATATGCTGAGGAACATACCTACTATTGAAGAAAATTGTTTTTGGAAAATCCATTCTGGGAGTAGCTTATTCTGGTGGGATGATTGGCTGGGAGAAGGCCCTTTAGCTCAGCATGGTCCCAACATTAATAGTCTTCATAATATGACTATTTCACAATTCTTAACTAATGGACAATGGAATGAGTCCATGGTAAGAATGTATGCTCCTCCTCTCAAAATTCCCAAGATCCTGAACACTGTGATTCATCACCAGAATATTCCTGATGAGGCTATTTGGAAACCTAACGCCAATGGTTTGTTCACTTGCTCTTCTGCTTGGGAGCTTATTAGAAAGAAAAGTGCCAAGAACAGACTCAATGCAGGTATCTTTCATAAACAGGTTCCTTTTAAGATTTCATTTCTCATATGGAGAGCCTTAAGAACCAAACTCCCTACCAATGAGAGGCTCACCATTTTTGGACTGGAACCAGCTTACTATAGTTGTCGTACTAGACCTGGCAGGGATAATATTGATCATATTTTTGCTGCTGGTAATTTTGCAAACTACATCTGGCAAATTTTTTTTGCACTTTTTGGTAATTCTCATAGACACATCCCCTTGAGTAACCTTTTAATGCAATGGTGGGATCATGATTCAAAGAAGAAGGTGCAGAAACTTATTGTTCAAATCTTACCTCTATTTATTTGCTGGAATTTATGGAAGAATAGGTGTTCAGCTAAGTATGGAGGGAAGCAATTCAGTGTGTCAAGAGTCAAATACCTGACTTTGAAGAACATCCTACAACTTCTCATCACAGTCTACCCCCACATTATTTGGCCTAACAACTGGGTTGACTTGATCATCATTACTGAAAGGTGCAAACATGAAGTTAAAATTTGTAGAGTGAATTGGGAGAGACCCCCAACCAACGCTCTCAAACTTAACACTTATGGCAGTACCCTACACAACCAAGGTAAGATAGGAGGGGGTGGCATTTTAAGGGACTCTCAAGGGGATATGATCTATGCCTTCACAGTTTCATTGGGAGAGGGTACCAATAATCAAGCAGAAACACAAGCAACTATCCATGGCATTCACTGGTATGTTCAACATGGTTACAAAAGTATTATCCTAGAGGTTGACTCTGAACTGCTTACAAAGTGGATAACTCACAACATCAAGTCTCCCTGGAAAATGCAGCAGTACATCAAAGAACTCCATAGACTCACTAGCCAATTAAACTACTTCTAATGCCAACACACATTCAGAGAGTCTAACTGTACAACAGACTTCTTATCCAAAGAAAGTCACAAAACTGAGGAGACACAACACTATTACATCTACCAGCAGCTTCCCACAACAGCCAAAGAAAGCTATATCTTGGAAAGGTTGGGGATGACCAATTTCAGGAGAAGAAAGATGAAGAGAATCAAACAACCCCCCTGAAGCTAAATTTGTTGTAGTATAGATATCTCTATACCTTTTGTTTCTTATCCTTTTGATTTTGGCTATTGCTTATTGTTTTATAGCCTCTTTTAATAGGTTTAAGTTGTTCTTCTTTTCTTACTTTTTTAAGGGGAGAGTCTCCCTTATTTATGATTCCTAGATCTTGTACTTAGAGGAGTCCTCTCCTTAGGTGTTTAGTTCTAGGTTTTTCTGCTAGTTATGGGCACAGGACAACCTTCCTTAGCAGGAAGGTCGGCCCTTGAACCACCTTAGGATGGAGGTAAGGTTTTATGTCCCCCTCTCTGTATTTTGTTTTTTGTTATTAATGTTAAGGCTTGGGGTGTTAGGTTTAACCCCTGACCGCCATGAGGGGTGAGATCCTTGGGTAAGGTATGTTTAATAGAAAAAACCCTAAAGAAACCCTAAACGCTAAATAACCTTAAAAACTCCTAAACCTAAGAAATCCTAAAAAAGTCTAAAACACTGTAAAAACCCTAAAACAACCTTTAGAAACCCTAAACCTAAAATATCCTAAAAATACCTAAGCCCTAAACCCTAAATCCTAGAAAAAATCCTGTCAAAAAACCCCAAACCCTAAGAAATCCTAAATACCTTTAAAAGCCCTAAACCTAAAATAGCCAAAAAGAAAACTCTAAGCCCAAAAATCCCTTAAAACCCTAAACCCTAAACAATACCCTAAACCTAAAATCCTAAACCCTAAGAAACCCTAAACCCTAAAACTTAAGAAATCCAAAACCCTAAACTTTAGGGACTAAACCCTAAACCCTAAGCCCTAAGACACCCTAAACCATACACCTTAAGAAACCCTAAACCCTAAAAATCTTAAGAAACCCTAAACCCTAAAAATCTTAAGAAACCCTAAACCCTATAAAGCATTTAAAATCCTATACCTAAAAACCCTAAAAAAATCTATTTTTTTTATAAAAATCGTAAACCTAAAAAACCCTAAGACCTAAACCCTAAACCTTAAGAAACTCTAACAAACTTTAAACCCTAAACCCTAAGAAATTCTACATCCCAAAAAACCTTTAAAAATCCTAAACCTAAAAAATCCTAAAACACCTTAAATATCTTTTAAAACTCTAATCCTAAAAAACTCTAAAAAAATCCTAAACATAAAAAACCTAAAAAAACCTAAAATCATTTAAAACCCCTAAACCTAAAAACTCTAAAAATAACTAAAGCCTAAAAACCCTAAACCCTAAACCCTAATATCTAAGCCCTAAAAAACCCTAAACCCTAAACTCTAAGAAATCCTAAATCTTAAACCCTAAGAAACTTAAATCCTGAACCTAAAACCCCAAACCTTACGAAATTGTAAATCCTAAACCCTAAAAAATCCTAACCCTTAAGAAACCCTAAACTCCAAACCCTAGGAAACCCTAAATCCTAAGAAAACCCAAACCTCAAAAAACCTAAAAACATTAAAAAAAAATACCTAAAATCCTTAAAGAACGCTCTAAACCTAAAAAACCCTAAATAAACTTTAAAAAATATTTTAAAAACCTCATAAATTTTTTTAAAAACCCTTAAAACCCATAAGCCCTAAACCTTAAAAATCCCTAAACTCTAAGAAACCCTAAACCCTAAACTAGAGGTGTCAAAATAAGCCCAATAATATGTAACCCGCCCAATCCGTCAAGGATTTTAAGGGTTGGGCTCAAGATAATTTAAATTGGGTTCAATCTCAACCCATTCAAGCCTTAGCCCATTTTAAGAGAATCCTCAATTGAGCCTAATTTAATCTCCAATTTCAACCCATTATTAAGAATCTTTATTTGCATTAATGTAATGTATTTTCCTATATTGAAGGTATGAATTACTATGTATTTTATATCATTTAGGATTTATCTATCCATTTGTAACTTTTTTTTTAAAATTTAAATTGTGATTATGAAACTTAAAATAAAATATATCAAAATTATTGAGATTGTAACACCCCAAGCTTCCAAGGGATTTTAAAATGCAGAACTCACCTGAAGATAGTGACCTACGGAGGCCACCTACGGGCCGTTGATTCATGGACGGGCCGTAGGTGGGGACCGTCAATGACACTATGAAATTTCAGGATTTCCAAGTTTTTGAACTTTGACCTACGGAATAGCAGGACGGTTCGTAGTTCAATTGACGGGCCGTAGATGCCTTCCAGACTTAGATAAACTTTCAGCCCAAAATGAACTTTCTGAATCAATTGACGGAAGAGCAGGACGGACCGTCAATTGATGTACGGACCGTAGATCCTGTTGGTGTTTTCCCTAATTATTTACCTATTAAGCTAAGTTGGTTATACCCTTAATCTAAGACCTATAAATACTTTCTAAGCCTAATTCCTTTCATTCTAATTCATTCCAAAACTCTCCTCTCTCAAATATTTCTCTCTCTAAAAAGAAACTCTCTCAACTCTCAAGGAAGAAGAAGAAGCTTCAATCCTCCATTGAAGACCTTCAATCTTCCCCAATTTCTTGTGGATAGCTTTGAGGTATGATAATGTTCACCATTAGGAGTGTTTTCCTCCAATGGGCCCTTCCTCTTCTTAATGATTTTCAAAGGTTTACTCTAACCCAATTGAATTAGGGTTTGTGATCAATCATTGTGGGTTCTTCAATTATGATTCCAATTATTGATTGTATGATTCCTAGTGCACAATCTAGCGTGATAAAGTAACTTAGTACACGGTTTAGCGTGAATTACATGATTTGATGTAAAGATTGCATGAACCCCCATAATCTCAAACTAATTCTCCCCAATTTGATAATGTATGCTTTGATTGTTGGGTTGAGCTATGATTTAATGAATTTTATGAATTTTCTATGAAATCAAGCATGAATTATGAATGAATTGAGGATAATCTTATGAATTTACCATGATCAAGTTAAAAGCATGATTTTCCTCTATTATGTGAGTTCCTTCAAGTATGGGTAAATTGTCCTAATTATGGCTTTCTAAGTGTGAGCTGACATTGAATTGCATGATATGAGTTGAACTTGCATGAACCCATATGAACTCTATGAACTATGAAATATGAGCATGATCAATTAAGGGTGCTTTGAGAGTAAAGTTCCAAAGTTATGATATGATGATGCTATGGTTAAGTTGTGAAAGGTTTTCTCACATAATACTCCCAATATGACTTAAAAGAACAAAGAGGCGATTACCCATGTTCTTAAGGAGCTATTCTAATGACGTAAACTTTGACAAGGTCTATAGAAGATGAAACGTCTATAAGCATGATTTTAGCTTGAATTGGTAACCCTAGCTGTACCTTTTCATGTTTAATGATATAAATATGTTAATGACTAATCCATGGGAATTATGCTTAGCATAGAGTGGATATTTAGATGGAAGCCCTCCCATTAGTAGAGGTCGGGTCTTCTAGTGAAAGCTCTCCCGTTAGTAGAGGCCGGGTTTTCTAGATGTAGCTCTCCCGTTAGTTGAGTCCGAGTCTCCTAAAGCAATCTCTATCCCATAAACTATGTTGCCACCTTAGGATATTGTCTTTAAGTAGACATTAGCTAGTTGATCCGCATAAGTTAAGAAGTTCATGGTCTTACCTTGGAAAGTAGGACACATCTTTTCGGTGTGGGGTAGACACTGGATTCCATGTTGATAGCTCACATGGTCTTACATGTCGGTTAAGGCTTTTCCCCAAAAGTTAATGAACAAGTGTTCTCATGATGAAGTAAAGAAAAGAAGGAAAGATGATTTAGCTTGCTTTGGACTTGATATATGCTTTATGTTTCATGTTTCTCATGTCTATCATATTTTTAGCTTGGCCATCGCATGTCATGATTATGTCTCTCTCTCTAGCATGATTTATGTGTTTGTGTGCATTTCTATCACACTTAGTACTTAATTGTGCTAACACATACTTTTGCCTACATTAACTTCTTTGGTGTAGGACGTGGCGATTCACCTTCCACTCGTGGCTAGAGCTTGATCAGAGAGTTGATAGAAGACTTGGTGAGTCCTCATCCATCCAAGGACATAGCCTAGTTATTCTTATTTTCATGTCATTTGTTTTCAGTTTTTGGATTGTATTGGGTTACGTCCCAACTTTACTTTCTATGATAGATTGGTTTTGAGACATGAGATGTAGACTTCCGCTATTTCTTTTAAAAGCTTTGATATGAAATTCTCTTTCAAACTTTTATTCTCTATTATCTTGTATATAATGTATGCTAAGGGCTTGTATGAGGCCTCTCGGGGTCTTGTACGCCATGTCACATCTATGGGGTACCTTGGGTCGTGACAGAGATGAAGCCCGTTTTTGAGCCCATTTGAGCCCAAAGTAAACTTGGGCGGGTCAAGACCCAACCCAATATCTATTTCAACCCAACCCAATATCTCCAATTTCCACCCAGCCTGCCCATTTGACATCCCTACCCTAAACCTTAAGCCCTAAAAAACAATAAACCCTTAATCTTACAAAATCCTAAGAAACCTAATACCCTAAGAAACACAAAACCTTAAACCCTAAGAAACACTGAACCTTAAAAACCCTAAATCCTAAAAAAAACCTAAAAGACCGTTAAAAACCCTTAAACACCCTAAAAATAATTTTTAAAAACCTTAAAAAGTCTAAAATAACCCTAAGCCCTAAATCTTAAACCATAAAAACTCTAAATCCTAATCCCTAAACCCTAAGAAATTCTAAAAAACTCTAAACCCAAAGGAAACCTAAACTCTAAAAACCCTAAACCCTAAGAAATTCTAAACCCTAAAAAAACCCTTAAAAATCCTAAAAATCCTTAAAACCTTAAAAACCCCGAAAAGGCCCTAAGCTCTAAATCCTACCAAACCCTAAACCTGAAACCCTAAACCCTAAGAAATCCAAAACCCTAAGAAACCCAAAATGCTAAGACACCCTAAACCCTAAAACCCCAAGAAACCCTAAACCATAAAAAATCCTAAACCTTAAACCCTAAAAAACCCTAAATCCTAAAAAATATTTAAAACCCAAAACAAAAAAGACCCTACAAATGCTATTTAACCTTGAAAAACCCTAAAACTAAAAAACCTAAGACCTAAACCCTAAAACCTAAAAAAACCAAAAAAATCCTAAACCCTAAGCCCTAAACTCTAAACCCAAAAGAAACCCTAAATCTAAAATCCTAAGCCCTTAGAAATTCCAAAAAAACCCTAAACCCCAAGAAACCCTAAACCCTAAGAAATTCGAAGCCCTAAACCCTAAACCCTAAGAAACCCTAAATTCTAAAAACCCTAAGATAACTTAACCCTAAAAAAATTCTAAAAACCCAAAAAACCTTTAAAACTTGAAGCCTAAAAAATTCTAAAAAATCCTAAGCCTTAAATTTTAAACCCTAAAAACACTAAACCTAAAACCCTAAATCCTAAATTCTAAGCCCTAAAACCAGTAAGACCTTAGGGCTGCCATGGGAGAGGACCCGCCTCCCGATGTCAAAAAACTTTGTTCAAAAGATCACTCTTTAGATCTAGTCGATGCGAACGATTTACAAAAAGAATCACCGAAAAATTTCATGTATAACTCCGGTAATTTGCAAAATACCTTAGCGATTAAAGCTGCCAATTCCCAAGAAAAACTAAGGCAGATCACAAAAATATTACCCATATCAAATCTACAGTGAATTTTGGAGAACCACGAATTGGAGATCATTCATCTATTATGGATCTACAACATATCAAAAATTCAGATTTTTCTACCTTGCCAAATGAGAGAAAATCGACGGAGAAATTTCAGCAAAATTCCGGCAAGTCGCCGCAGCTGCTGCCCCAAAATTGGCAGTTTTCCCGTGAGATTCAAGGCGGCGCAACCACTGGGGTTTTTAACCCTCACCATGAGCTTGCTACACAAAATAACCCAGCCAATTTTGACGGTCCAATCGCCAGCGAACCACTGATTTGCTCCGGCAAAGATGGCGCTGCCCAACGAACGCCAGAATGTTCCCCAGGCAAAGGCGCACACATGGGTGCAAAAACCTTACCGGTGAGAAATCGTCGAATTTCAGTTCAAATACTACGGCAGGTGCTGAATTTTCCGGCAGCGGTGGCCAAAATTCAAATTTGTTACATGGTTCTGATAGGAATTTCCCTACGAACACATTGACATCAAAAGCCCCATCAAATTCCACTCCAATCACAATGAATTTCGAATTTAGGGTTTCAACAGGGTTACCGAACAGCGGCGGCGACGTGATGTTGCTCTAATTAAAAAATTAGCAACGTCATTCTACTCTAAATGTCATGGAGAACACTAATTTGAGAAAAGCCCCATCAAGTAAGCCTCCTACCTCCTCGAATTTGATAATTAGGGTTTCCCCCTTGTCTTCCTCTACCGGCGCCGGAGCTCCGGCCGCCGGAAAAATCAAATTGAATCCCATTCAATCCCTTCTAGTTCAAGGAACCCCCATGGCCAAATAGCTCCCTCCCAAACACCTCCTAGCTTGTCAAAGTTTCAATTTAGGGCTACTACAAATGCTTATTTAGCCGGAATTAATGATCCGGTGACCGGAAAACTCACCGGCCAATGTCAGAATGCTCCCCAATATTGCAGCAACGCCTACAACCAAAAAACTAACTTTTTAGACCCCTCTTACTCAAATTTCAAAATTTTAGCCTCCTCCGGTAGTCCCGAAAACAAAGACCGAATTCAGCCCACTTCGGCTACTGTTTTACCCTCTTCGAACAACAATATTGATCCCAAACTTACCAATAACCCCCTTGGTAATGGTTTCCCGGTTGTCTCTTCCAATTTCGACAAGTATAACACAAATGATCCTCAAAAAATGTCTTTTCCTCTTACTAAAAGTGCCTTACCTACCATTATAAAACCCCAATCTCCTTAAAATACCATCACTACTGCCCATCCACCTCCTCCTACCACCTTACGTTCATGGGGGAGTAAGCTTAGAGCTAGGAAAGTTGGAAATGAACCAAAGATTGATCTCACCCTCCCAGAAGAGCCACCAAACAAGGCTGCCCGGCAGTTATGTTTAATCCAAATGATTTCATGGTAAAGATGGCAGAATCATGCAAATACACCCTTGTTGGCAAGTTCTATGGCCCTATGCCAA
Organism: Solanum appendiculatum; assembly: GCA_018342035.1. NCBI lineage: Eukaryota > Viridiplantae > Streptophyta > Magnoliopsida > Solanales > Solanaceae > Solanum > Solanum appendiculatum. The sequence goes on along the minus strand of JAGDQO010000439.1, from coordinate 1,251,298 downwards.
AAATGGAGATAATTCGAAAGAAGTTTTTCACTCAAGTTGAACTCTCGGGCTTAGTCAAGATCACTCATTTTAACTGAAGGCACATCTATATTGATTTGGACAACGAGCATGATAGGGCTACTGTGTTGGATAGCCAAAGACTATGTATTAATGGTAAGTTCATGAGGATCCAAGTTTGGACCCCCACTTTCACTCCTAATCAAGAAACTCCTATTGTTCCGGTTTGGGTTGTTCTCCCGGAACTTCCATGTCATTGCTACTATAAAGATTTTGTGACTCATCTCCTTGCCGATGTTGGACATGTCCTCTACTTGGATGCGGCTTTCTTATAAAAAGCTAGAGGTAGTGTGGTCAAGGCCAAAGTTCAAATGGATGTCACAAAGCCCTGCATACAAAGTGTATGGATTGGCTTTGACCCTGATGATGACATTAACGGAGAAGGTTGCTGGCAAGATATAAAATATGAAGACATCCTGATCTATTGTACTTATTGCAAGCATCAAGGTCATACTCCCTTAGCTTGTGACACAAAGAAAAGAGATGAAGAAACAAAAAAACGAAAGGAGCTTGAAGAGGTAGCAAAAAAATGAAAGGGTCCTTTAGCCCCACCACCAGAACAAATTGATAACTCAGGTATGACTTCCACCTCTCTTCCTCAAATTGATTATGCTAACCTATAGCTTGCCCAAAGTCTACAGGAGCATGCTTTGCAAAATTCTGAAAAGCAAGTCACAACAAATCCAGAAAAGCAAGTCTCGCAAAATCCAAATGAGCAAGTCCTGCAAAATCAAAATGATCAAGTCCCGCCAAATCCAAAAAAGCAAGTCCCGCTAAATCCAAATGTGCAAGATATGCCACCTTCAAAACAACATAATAATGCTAATAAAGGTATAGATACAAATCAAAAGCATATGAAAAGAGCTTCTTCGTCTGAGGACCAGGTAGTTGTTATTACTCCTTCTCCCATTCCCCATGGCTACCCCATTATGCGTGCTGCCACTTCCTCTCTCCATGGCTAACTTAATATGTGTGCTGCCACTTCCCCTCCCCATGGCTACCCCAATATGTGTGCTGCCAGTCCCCCTCCCCATTGCTACCCCAATATGTGTGTTGCCACTTCCCCTCCCCATGGCTACCTGCCACTCCCACTCCCCACGGCAACCCCAATATATGTGCTGCCAATTATGACTTGTTGGTTGAAGGAGGTGAGGTTAATGGTCTAGGATGTTTGTGGAGGTTCGGATGGTTGTCAGGAGAAGCCCATAGAACCTACTAGTACAAGTCCTTCCCACCTGGTTACATCAAGAGTTACTACCCCTACCCATAAGGGTCAGCCTCAGAATATTGCTACCTGTCCTACAAAGAAAACAAAGACAAATGCTCAAAAGAGAAAAGCGGCCCAGAATAAGAAAGAAGAATTACATGAGCAGAAGATTGGTAGTTTCTATGCTAAGGACTATCCAAAGATTGGTAGACATGGAGAGACTAGTGATCAGACTACTCGGTCTTCAGATGATCACATCTCTACGGCTATTGCTACAGTTGAGACTGAGAATCAGAGTGCTACTGAAGGGGATGATCATTTTATTTATGGCAATCCCAACAATCCTATTGATCTCACTCCAATTCAGGCTAGAGATCATGATTCACAAGATACAGAACCTCCAGATCCTTTTTTTGAGGTGTGTAATTTGAACACTTCCGGTAGTAAGAGTTTTATGGAAGATGACTACATGCAGGTTGTTTCAAAAGAGGATAATGATGATATTTCTGAAGATGAGAAAGACTCACCAGAACTCACAGATGATGCACATGCCCTTCAGCTTATTCAGACATTTGGTTCTACTTCTTAGATACAAAAGCTTGCAGATGAGCAGGGACTTTCACCCATAGGTCCTCCTATGTTTTCATCAGGTTCTGGGATCGGCCTCCCAGCAACCAGGACCAGAGAGAAGAAGAAACTCAAACTTCCTCATGATTTGTCCACTTATATGGAATGCAAGGGGCATCAGGACCCTTATTGCTTTGGAGAGAATTAAAGCTCTCAAACAGATTCATAAACTTTCAGTTATTGCCATTCTTGAGCCTTTCTCAAATAACACTCATATTCATCTCTTCACAAACTACTTGACTATGCGCAAATCTATCTGTAATGGCAACGAAAAAATATGGTTTTTTTGGAACAATGATATTGATGGTGTCCTTCTTAGCTCGGATGACCAGTTGATGACTTGTGAGTTAAGACATGTAGAGTGTGCAGAGAGCTTCATTATTTCTTTCATTTATGCTAAATGTAGAGATAACCTCCGAGCTCCTCTTTGGGATACCCTTAGGTATAGATCAGCTACTACTAGTCCTTGGTGTACAGTTTGTGACTTCAATGTTATCACTACCCCGGAGGAGAAGCTTGGGGGTGTTCCGTGTAGAATGAGAAAGAGCTATGAGTTTCTTCACATGATTGAGCAGTTTGGGTTGATTGACTTGGGTTATCTCGGTATTTCTTTTACTTGGTCCAATAGGAGGGGTCTGAATGATGTGCTTTGGAAAAGGCTTGACAGAGCTATGATAAATTACGATTGGCTCAGTCAAATACCTCTCACTACAGTGACACACTTGCCATTTGTTGGTTCAGATCACTGCCCTTCTCTCTTGGAGATGACTGATCGGCAGCATACTTCAACAAAATATTTCAAATTTCTTCATTTTTGGGCTGATAATCATAATTTTATGGATACAGTGAGACTTTACTGGGACCGAGATAATCAGGGCCATCCAATGTGGGTTTTTCACCAGAAAATGAAGTGAGTCAGTTCTAGTCTTAACAATTGGTCTAAAATTGAGTTTGGAGATATTTTTGCTCGGGTTAAAGAGTTTGAAGAAGCTGTTAGGCTTGCGGAGGAAAAGTACATCCAAACCAATAGTGAGTAGGATATAGCTTCTTTGTATGCTCTTAATGCAGAATACATCAGATTTCTTACGCTAGAAGAGTCTATCTTGAAGAAAAAGACTCAGTTGCTGTGGTTCAAAGAAGGAGATGCCAACACCAGTTACTTTCATGCTCTTATGAGGGGACGAAGAATAAAATTGTTCATTCACAAAGTTAGAGACGACACTGGCAACTGGATTCAGAGTGATGATTATATTGCTAAGGCTGCTTGTGATCATTTCCAAGAGTTGTTTACAGAGCAGAATCACTTTGCCAGAGAGGACCTTTTGGCTTGTATTCCTGCACTTGTCACGAATGAGCAAAATGATAATTTGATAGTTTTGCCGGATCTGGAAGAGCTTAAAAATGTGGTTTTCTCCATGAATCCTAACTCTGCTGCATGGCCGGATGGCATGAATTGAAATTTTTTTCTAGTTTGGTGGGACATCATTAAGTTGGACCTCCTTGCAATGGTTCTATCTTTCTTCTGTGGTTCTTCCCTTTCAAAAAACTTCGCTCATGCATGCCTTATCTTGATTCCTAAGGTGGAGTTCCCAAACCACCTTTTTGAGTTTAGACCGATCAGCTTGAGTAACTTCACCAACAAAATTAATTCAAAGATTATTTCCCTCCGACTTGCTCCTATACTTCCTAGACTTATTTCTGCAAACCAATCCGGTTTTGCTAAAAGGAGGAGTATCTCAGAGAATATCATGCTTGCACAAGAAATCGTTCAGGGCATCAAGCAAAAGAATCCAGGGGGAAATGTGGTTATAAAACTAGACATGGCCAAAGCTTATGACAGTTTCTTGGGCTTTCACTTGCCTTTTTCTCCGGAGAATGGGCTTCTGTGAAGTTATTATTGATATGCTTTGGAGGACTATGGCTGACAATTGGTACTCTGTCATTGTGAATGGCGTTAGACATGGTTTCTTCCACTCCACCAGAGGCTTAAAACAGGGTGATCCTCTTGCACCTGCCCGTATTTATTTTAGGAGCAGAGGTTCTATCCAGAATGATGAACAACCTTCATCTTAACCAGTTCTTTAGAGGTTTCTACATGGAAAAAAGAGGTCCACAAGTTAACCACCTAAGTTTTGCAGACGATGTTATCATTTTTACCTCGGGTGGCAAACGATCTATTGAGTTGATAATGCAAACACTTACTGATTATGAAAATTGCTCTGGTCAGCTTATCAACAGGAACAAAAGTCACTTTATGGTCTCCACCAATGAACATCCCCCTACTGTTGCCTCAATAAAAGAGATCACGGGCTTCGCACAGAAAGATTCCCCGATGACTTATCTTGGATGCCCGCTCTACATTAGGAGACAGAGGATCTTTCACTTTTCTGGCATTATCTCTAAAGTGGTGGGCAGGATCTCTGGATGGCAGACTAAAATGCTTAGTTACGGTGGAAAGCTACCCTTATTAAGTATGTTCTTCATTCACTCCCTATTCATCTTCTTAGCTCAGTTTCTCCTCTTCCTACGGTCCTGAAAGAGATTGAAAAGTTGACTGCGGACTTCTTTTGGGGCATGAAAAATGGGAAGAAAAGATATCATTGGTCATCTTGGGAAACTTTATGTCATCCTTGCGATGAAGGTGGGGTCGATTTCAGGAAAATTCATGATGTTTGCAAATCTCTTCAACTCAAACAGTGGTGGAACTTTAGGACTAAATAATCACTTTGGAGAGAGTTTCTCTTGGCTAAATATTGTCAACGCTCTCACCCGGTCTCTAAAAAGTATGATTCTGCTGAATCTTTAACTTGGAAGAATCTCATGACTAACAAACACATGGCGTAAAACAATATCCTTTGGAAGATAAACTCGGGTAACTCTAGTTTTTGGTGGGACAATTGGCTTGGCATCGACTCTCTTGCTACTAACAGAACCTTGCCAGGAAGACCTGGCAGGGAGACTATCGCTGATTTTCTTTGTCATGGCCAACGGAGGATTAGTCGATTAAATCAACAGCTCCCGCAAAACTTGGTTGCTCAAATCCTTAACCATCAGATCCATTTCCAACTGGACATACCTGATCAGCCTTACTTGAAAGCCACTACCTCAGGCATATTCTCTTGTTCTTCATCTTGGGGAGTGGTTAGAGATACCAAAAAAATTACTTTGCTTGATAGGAGGACTTTGCAGAAGCATGTTCCTTCACCTTATGGAGAGCCTTGCGGAATAAGCTTCCTACTGCAGCTAGGGTTCTATCTTTCGATCCAGAAGTGACCACAGACTGTGTTTGTTGCCGTATTCATGGTTTTGAAAATGTCCAATTAGTCTCTAGAAACTTTTCTAATGCTATTTGGACTTCTTTCTCTATATCGATGGGCTTCAGGCATGTTTTGGAACCTCTTAAGGACCACCTTGTGTATTGGTGGAATCATACTTCTACTAATGACCTTCTCAAGTTTATTATTAGATCCCTTCCTATCTTTATTTGCTGGAACCCGTGGAAGAACAGTTGTGCTGCAAAGTATGTGTCTAAACAACCAAATCTGCTAAGGGTGAAGTTTGGTATTACCAGTGACACCTACAAGCTATTAAGGACAACCTATCCATACTTTCACTGGCCTTCTGAGTGGGGACAATTGTGTGATAGAGCGGAGTTGTGCATCCATGAGATCAGAGTCACTAGAGTTTGCTGGTCTAGACCGCCATCTTGAATAGTAAACCTCAACACCGACGGTAGTGCTCTTGGTAATCCTGGCAGAATTGGTGCAGGAGGTATACTTAGGGATTATTATGGAGACCACATACATGCTTTTGTTACCCCTCTTGGAGTCGGGACTAATAATCAGGCTGAGCTTGAAGCGGCTTGTATTGGACTAGATGGTGTCTTGATAATGGTTATTCAGGGGTCATTCTTGAGGTAGATTCGGAGCTTCTAGTCAGCTGGATAAGAGGCAGGATAGCGTCCCCTTGGCATCTCCATCATGCTTTTATCAGACTTCAGGACACCATTCGCCGGCTTCACACCTTTTCTTGTCGCCACATTTACAGAAAGGGCAATGCAATTGTTGATACATTGTCAAAACATAGCCACACCACACTTGTTGCTGTTCACTTTACTTGGATTCATCACTTTCCTATTCATATTAGGGGGCTTCTCAAAACAGACAAAGTTGGTTAGGCTAACCTCAGAAGAAAGAAGACTAAGAGATTTAAAGAACCACCTTGATCTCTTCTATGATCTGTTTTGACTATAGTGTGGGGGCCACACCACACTAGCATGGAGCTTTCATCCCCCCTCTTTTGGTGTTACCAAGATTTTCTTCATCATGGCTCTATCTTGCTATGCAAGTTATAGCTATAGTAAAGAAAGATCTTATAGGGCATAGGTTTTCTCTTTTCTTGCTTTCTTTGGTAAAGGGAGAGTCTCCCTTATTTATGCTTTCCTAGTCTCATTCTATTTAGAGGAGTCCTCTCCTCTAGGTGCATAGATATTAGGTTTCTTTTTATAGTATCGGGGATGAGTTAGCTAGCCTTAGTAGGTTTGCTAATTTATGAACCACCATAGGCCCAGAGGTATGGTTTATGCCCTCCTCCTTGTATTTATTTTTTCTTTTATTTATGTTAAGGCTTGGGGGTGTGTGGCTCAACCCTTGACCACCACGAGGGGTGAGATCCTTGGGTATGGTCGGTTATTAAAAAAATAAAAATATAAAAAAAATTAAAAAAGCCGTAGACCCTAAACACTAAGAAACCCTAAACCCTAAGAAATCCTAAATCCTAAGAAACCCTAAACCCTAAAAACATTTAAAAATCCTAAACCTAAAAAATCCTAAAAAAACCTAAGCCCTAAATCCTAAACCCTAAACCCTTAAAAACCCTAGAAACCCTAAACCTTGAGAAACCCTTAACCCTAAAAAAATTTTAAAATCCTACACCTAAAAAATTCTAAAAACCCTTAAAATCTTTAAAAAATCGTAAGCCCTAAAACCTAAATCCTAAAAAACACTAAAAAACCCTAAAACTAAAACCCTAAGCCCCAAACCCAAAATTCTAAACCTGAAAGCGACCCAGATTGGAATGGTGATACGCAAAGGAGCACAAAACCAAAGGCTGCACGTGTTTTGGAAGTGGATCAATTGACTGCACTGAATGCAAAATTTGATACGCTAGCAACTAACTTCACCACTCAGCTCAAGAAATTATCTATCGGGCAGCAAGAAGCACAGGTAAATGTTGTACACCAACCACAAGGATGGTGTGAAGTTTGTGGAAGTGGAGACCATATGGCTGATTTTTGCGGTGAAAGCCCAGACTCTGTGAACTATCTGGGGAATTCCCAAAGAGGTGGAGGTACGCATAATTATGGGAACACGTATAACTCAAGTTGAAGGAACCACCCCAACTTCTCATGGGGTGGAAATCAAAATCAACAACAACATCAAGCTCAAGGGCAGAACCAATACCGAGCACAAGGTAATGGACAACAATTTCAACAGCCAAATAATCAAGGTGCGAAGCAAGGGGGCATGACTAATGAGGAGATGTTCCAAAAGCAAAGTACAGAAATCAACAACAAAAATGAAGAACACTATAGAAAACTGGGAGAAGAGTTGAGAAGCACCTAGTTAGCGCAGAAGAATCTGGAAAGGCAGTTCGCAGAATTGGCTAATGTAGTCAATGTGCGTCCTCCTGGAGGTCTTCCGGGTGACACGGATCCTAACCCAAGGCAACTGAATGCGGTGTGAAGAAGAAGTGGATTACAACTGGAGGAACTAGCTCCAAAGAAGAGAAGTTCTGAGGTGGTGAGAGAAGAAAAGAAATTCAAAGAAGTGGTTCAAGATACGAATGTGGAGAGGTTGTTCCTCAAATAAAACCACCCCCTCCATTTCTACAAAATTTCAAAAATCATAACGAGGATGAATGCTTCGGTAAGTTTCTATCTCTTCTTAAACAAAATCACATTAATCTCCCTTTGGTTGATATTTTACAGTGAATTCCTAAGTACGCCAAGTATGTGAAGGAGATAGTGGCAAATAAGAGGAGATTGACTGAGTATTAAATAGTAGCGCTCACAGAGGAGTGCAGTTCCTGAATTAAGAATAGATTACCTAAAAAGTTGAAAGATCCGGGTAGCTTTACGGTCAAAATCACCATTGGCCAAAGTGTTCATGCTCGAGGTTTGTGTGATTTTGGTGTTAGTATAAACCTTATGCCAACATCTTTGTACAATAAAATTTTGTTGGGTAGTCCAAAACAATCCACAATTGTCCTCCAATTGGCTGATAGGTCTGTGGCAAGGCTTGAAGGAGTAGTAGAATATGTCTTGGTGCAAGTGGGGTCGCTGATCTTTCCTGTAGACTTTGTTGTCCTCAATTTTGAGCCCGACCCTGAAGTTCCATTTATTTTGGGATGACCATCCCTAGCCACGGGGTGAGCATTGATTGATGTAGCAGCTGGGCGATTGACTATGAGAGCTCATGATAAAGTGGAGGTGTTTGATGTCTATCGCGCCTTGATGTTGCCTTCTGTCTATGAAGAGTTGTCTGCCATTACGGTAGTAGATCTTGCCATAGAATCACATTGTATTACTCCCAAAGATCCCTTGGAGAGAGTTTTGGTGGGGCATGACATAGATGGAGATACAGACGCGCAAGAACGGGCTACTTGTCTTAATGTAGCGCTACTTGGTTCACGAAATGGTGTAGTGGAACCATTAGATCGAGTGTTGGGTCCTCCTCCCAAACACTCAATAGGAGATGCACCTAAGCTGGAATTAAAATGTCTTCCGGCGCACTTGAGGTATGCATATCTTGGTGGTAATGAAACTTTACCGATTATACTTTCTGCGGAATTATCTGAAGCACAGGTTGAAGCGACTTTGGAGATATTGAAGTAATGGAAGAAAGCAATAGGCTGGAAACTGTCGGATATTCATGGAATTAGTCTGACATTGTGCATGCACCGAATCTACATGGAGGAAGACCATAAACCAAGTGCACAACACAAATGTCGGCTAAATCCTTTGATGAAGGAGGTTGTGAAGAAAGAAGTGATTAAGTGGTTAGATGCAGGAATTGTGTATCCTATCTCTGATAGCAAATGGGTAAGTCCGGTGCAGTGTGTACCAAAGAAAGGAGGGATGACAGTAGTGATGAATGACAAGAATTAGTTGCTCCCAACAAGAACTTTCACCGAATGGAGAATCTGCATGGATTACCGGAAATTGAACGATGCCAGAAGGAAGGATCACTACCTTGTCCCTTTTATTGATAAAATGCTTGACTGTTTAGCAGGGAAGGAGTATTATTACTTTTTAGATGGGTATTCTGGGTATAATCAGATCTTGATTGCACCTGAGGATCAAGAGAAGACTACTTTCACATGTCCCTATGGCATGCATGCGTTTAAGCGCATGCCATTTTGGCTTTGCAGTGCTCCTGCCACATTCCAGAGGTGCATGATGGCCATTTTCCATGATATGGTGGAGGACTTTGTAGAAGTATTGATGGGTGACTTCTCCGTATTTTGGAAGTCTTTTGAGGTATGTCTTTGAAACCTTGATAGAGTACTTGCTCATTTGAAGACACTAACCTAGTGCTTAATTTGGAGAAGTGTAACTTCTTGGTTCGAGAAGGTATAGTGTTGGGACATAAAGTATCTAAGCAAGGACTTGAGGTAGATAAAGCCAAGGTGGAGGTTATTGAAAAATTGCCCTCTCCTATTTCTGTCAAAGGGGTGAGAAGCTTCTTAGGGCATGCTAGTTTTTACCGAAGATTCATCAAGGAATTTTGCAGGATTGCTAGATCCATGTGCAGTCTTTTGGAAAAGGAGGCGAAATTCGAGTTCGATGAAAGTTGTTTAAAGGCGTTTGAGGAGCTGAAGCGGAACTTAATTGAAGCTCCCATCTTGATTGCTCCTAATTTGGAGCTGCCATTTGAACTCATGTGTGATGCAAGCGATGTAGAAGTGGGTGCAGTATTGGGATAGAGGCAAGGCAAAGTGTTCCATTCAATTTATTATGTGAGCAAGACCCTCGATACTGCTCAAGCTAATTACACAGTGACTGAGAAGGAGATGCTTGCTCTCGTGTTCTCCTTTGACAAGTTCAAATCATATTTTGTAGGTACCAAAGTTATTGTTTATACTGACCATGTAGCTATTAGGTACCTATTCAACAAGAAGGATGCTAAACCGAGATTAATTCGGTGGATATTGCTTCTCCAAGAGTTTGACCTTGAGATCAAAGACCGAAAGGGTACTGAAAATCATATCACTGATCAATTTTCAAGGTTAGAAGATTTTTCGCATGTGCATGAAGGGGAACAAATACACGAATATTTTCCGAATGAGCAGTTGATTGCTTTGGATATCTCCCAAGTGCCTTGGTATGCAGACATTGTGAATTTCTTAGTTAGTGGAGTGTTTTCAACTTACGCAATAACCCAACAAATAAACAAGCTGATGTATGATGCTAAATTCAATTTATGGGACGAGCCATTCTTGTTCAAACAAGGTGTGGACCAAGTGGTGAGGCGATGCATTCCGGAGAATGAGGTCAAGCAAGTGCTCAAGAGTTGTCATGCAACTCCTTATGGAGGGCACCATGGAGAATAGTGCACAACTCACAGGGTATTGCAATCCGGCTTCTTTTGGGCATTTCTTCTTAAAGATTCTGTAGCTTATGTGAAGGGGTGTGATAAGTCTCAAAGGTTGGGCACAGTATCGAGAAGACATGAAATACCCTTAAATAATATTCTTCAGGTTGAAATCTTTGATGTGTGGGGTTTTGACTTCATGGGTCCCTTCCCACCATCAAGTGGAAACAAATATATTCTTGTGGCCGTTTATTATGTGTCTAAATGGGTCGACGCTATCGCTCTTCCAACGAATTACTCAAGAGTGGTGATTAAATTCATCAAGAATCACATTTTCAAGCGTTTTGGTACTACAAGGGCAATCATAAGTTATGGAGGTAAGCACTTCATTAATCATCTAGTGAAGAATCTTCTGGCTAGGTATGGTATACGACATAAAGTAGCTACAGCTTATCACCCACAAACTAGTGGTCAAGTTGAAGTTTCGAATCGTGAGGTGAAGCAGATACTACAGAAAATGGTGAATGCACAGCACAAAGATTGGTCTGAGAAGCTTGATGATGCATTATGGGCATATCAAACTGCATACGAAACACCTATAAGGACTTCTCCCTATCACATGATGTTCAGCAAAACATGTCAACTTCCGGCAGAGCTAGAGCACTAAGAATATTGGGTTATAAAGAAGTTGAATCTTGATCCTGAGCTAGCTGGTAGAAAAAGAATTGGTCAATTGCATGAACTAGAGGAGTTCAGGCTCCATTCTTATGTGAATGCAAGGATTTACAAGGAGAAGACCAAGAAAAGGCATGACAAGGACATAATCCCTCGCACTTTCACTCCGGGGCAAAAGGTATTACTCTTTAACTCTAGACTTAGGTAGTTCCTCGGAAAACTAAGATCTAAATGGAGTGGACCCTTTGACGTGGTGAGGATGACTCAACATGGCATTGCAGAACACAAGGATAAAAATGGCCTGTCGTTCTTGGTGAATGGGCAAAGGGTCAAACATTACTTTGGAGAGGATACGGATCAAGATCGAGAGGCTCTTGAGCTCAATGCTGAATAATCCAAGTTGAGTCGAGCTGCGACATTAAACCAGGTGCTACACAGGAGGCAACACGTGAAATTATGTAATATCTAGTTAGTTTTTCTTTAGACTTAACTTTTAAATTTATTTTTTAGGGTAGGTGAGTTTTCTTTGAACTTAGGTGAATTTTTTTACTTTGGTAGGATTTTGGATTAATTTTGATTTATTTGTAATAGCTAGGAACAATAAAAAATCAAGAAAAGTACAAAAAGAGGAGTCGTGCCACGACCAAAACTAAGGCGTTGGGTAGGAGGCAACCCACCATTTTCATAGTTTTGTTAATGCGCAGGATTTAAAAGGCATACCATAAAGGCCAAAAATTCAGAGCCCCAAAACGGGCACACTGCAGGGGCAGCGCCCCCCGAATGCGCTAGACCAAGAAATGACGTCGATTTGGGCGCACTTCGGGCGCATCGCGCCTTTTATTCTTCCACCCACCCAAATTTCCTTCACTTTCCTTAACTCTTTCTCTCTCTAACCGACCCAACCCCCAAATTTCTCTCAACTTTCAATTTTTTTCTTTTCTTCTCCACCGACTTCTTCTCAAAATCCCATATTTCACCATTAAAAATCCCAAAAAACTTTCTTCCCAACTCTTTTCCTCCGCACCCAACTACTAAAACCACTAAATTTCGCAAGAAAATCAAAACCCACTTCATCCCAAATTTTTTTCTTCATCTTCTTCTACCAAGTTCTTGCCCAAAACCTCAAATTCCTCCATTAATCCTTCACAAAACCTTCTCCTACTCCCTTTTCCTTCACCCCCACCACCAATTACCACTAATTTTCAATAAAAAACATCAAAACACATTTGACCCCTCACTACCCACCTGACCCAACCCCCACCCAACCCCAAAAATTTTTTCTTTCTCTATGTTCTTCTTCTTGGGCAAGGTTCATGGCTCCTAAAGGTAAGCAAAGTGAGGGTGGTGCCGGAAGTAAACGTAATCGCCAAGGGTCCTCCACCAAAAGTTCTAGTCGAGCTAATGCCGGCTTGCCACCACAAAAAATTTGTAAGCAAGCGGTAGAACATTATGGGGAAGAGTTGTTTGATTGTCAACAAGAGGCAAAGTATTTGGGTGATGAGCATGTTAATGAAATGTGGCTACTAGCCGAATTTCCTTGAATTCACGCTAAAGTTCAAGCCTTGGGTCTTCAATACATCTTTGTTGATCAAGGTGAGTGTAATTTGAGCCTTGTGCGAGAATTTTATGCTAATTGAGATACTTACCATTTGAATCGTAATCGGGGTGTTTTTCGGGGAAGTCGTGTGGGATTTTCTGTGGAAGCTTTGAATGGCTTCTTAGGTACACCTAATTGTGATCACACTGAGTTCCAAGATATGATAGAACGGCCTCCGTATCATGATATTTGATATACTTTGTGTAGGGTGAACTCTATTGCTAGGTGGGACATGACTAATGATTCGTGTCGGCATTTGACTCTTCACTATTCCCAGTTGATTCAAGAAGCAAGAATTTTGTTGAAAATTGTGTGTAGCACCCTATTACCATGCAAGCACACTTTGGATGTCACTCCCGAGAGAGTTGTGCTTAGTTATCATCTTTTGAAGGGGTTGCCGGTGAATGTGGGCGCGATTTTGTGTCATCATATGCTGAAATTTCGGAGTAATAAGAGATGGCATTTTTGTTATGGGAGCTTGCTCACTCGCTACCTCCGGGAGTTTGAAATTGAGGAGGAGGTCCATGATGTGTGTCCACCCCATGCCCCGCATTTGGTTTGTTGCGTTGTTTATGTTACTAAAACTAAGGAGCATGATACGTCCCATGGGCAAGTGCTATCTCTGGCTGATAGGCAAGCGCGCGATAAGAGTTGGATGTGTAGAATGTATGGAATGGCCGAGCTCCAATTGCGGAATGGTGGTCGTTCGGTGACTGAGGACGAACTGGCAACATTAGCTAAGCGTTACCTTTTGACGGATAGCGTAATGTATATGTGTCGGATGGGTCCGGCATTCCAAGAGCCTATCGATGATGACGATGCCACGGTGGATGAGGAGGATGACTCTGAGAACAATGAATCTAAGGATGCTGCTAATGCGGGAGATGATGACTCCGATGCTGGTGATGGTGATACAGCCTTAATGGCTGTGGATTTTGCCACCCATGTGCCAACTGCGGATTGAGAGCACGCGGCCTAGAGGCCATACAGGAAGTGGTCTTTCACTCTTACCTTGTTTGAAATTGTGCACTGGGGACAGTACAATCTTTCTGTGTGGGGTGGGGGATGAACTCCCTTGTACATATGTTATCGCTTTATTGAGTCTTTTTGTATTTTTTTAGGCAGGTTCCTCGGTTTTTATTTTCGGTACTTTTCCTGAGGATAGTCCCATTGAACCGACTAGGACTAGTGTTTGCTTAGTTTTTTTCTTTCGAGTTTTAGAGTCGTCATAGAAGTGGCAGCTCCCAATGATGGATGGATGACGATAGTCTTAAGGGAAAATTCGTCACTAGGAGTAGTAGAGTAAGAAGCTGACCCTTTGGTGCTTTGATACCATGTCTTAAAAGTTAGCCAGACGTCATGGGTAGTCACACTTGTATGCAACTTGAAATGAAGTATGAAGTAGTAACCTTGAAATAAACATAGGCTCTTTGTTTTGACTCTAAACAATTAAAGTTGAGCTTAATTGTGTGGAAACACCGCAATGTGAGGTGTACAAGCATGCTAAGTTGAATATGTCCTTATGTATGTTGTGATGCTAGGTGTGGTAAGTAATTGCTTAGTTCTTGCATTGATTGACATCTAGAACTTGCCTCGTGTGTGCTTAAGTAGTAACTTGTATGAATTATGGAACATGATTGAGGCACTTCTTTGAATAGCAACTTCGCACCCTTTTGTATGCTCCAAAATGAATGATCCTTAGTTAAGCCCCTTTGAGACTTCTGGCCTATAATTTTTTTTGGTACCCACATAGTAAACCGAATCCCGTTTTATTGATACCATGACCTTGCTTGATCCAAAATTGATCCTTAATGCACTATGTTAAGAAGCAAAAAATGCAAAGAATGGTAGAAGTAAGGTAGGGTGAAAAAGTTTGTTGTGTTGTGAACTTTAAGAAAAGAGGTAAAAAAAAAAGGGAATGGCCCATGATCTTCAACTGAAAAAAACACTTGTGAAAAAAAAAAATGAATAAGAAGCAAGTGCATAAATAGGAAAAAAGGGCCAAGCTGGAAACAATTGAAACATGAAGGATTTTAGTGAGGGGTGTTCTCCACAAAAGAAGAAGGAGTGGATGAAGAAGTATGTTGTAACAATAAAACATGTGCATTAGAGGGAATAGTCACTAATTATATCTTAAATATATGCTCCCTTACCCTAAGCCGACATTATAAACAAATGCATGTCCTCTTGATTCCATGATGAATACTTTGTGAAAATTGATGTACACTAAGGGCAAGCTTATGACATGTTAGGATATGTAGGAATTTCATTTGTGAGAGTGAGCATTCAATGTTGAAAAAAGGGCCTTGTTTTGAAATACAATGTGCAAACATGACGTTTGTAAGAGTGAAAGGCTATACTAAAATTCTGTGAGGGCATTCATGATATATGTTTGGATGTATTATTGTTGGTGTGTTTGTATGATTACATTGGCTTAGAAATAATTGTGAAAGAGTCATTCATAGAGGCTATGTGTTGTTGATTGGTGAACTAACTTGTGAGCAAAAATGTTACCTTGTTGCATACAGCTTGAATTACAAAAGCATGATTAAATGTGTGTGGTTAATCTAAAGGTAGACAAGTCCAAAGGTAGTCATGATGGGTTGATAGTTTTAGAATTGTTCGAGGACGAACAAAATTTTAAGCGTTGGGTGGTGATCTTGGGCATATTTATATGCTAAAGTACGACAAAGTACCCATCTTTAGCTTAGTTTTGAGTGCATGTTCTAATCTATTTGTTGCGGGTTGAGTGAGTATTGCGATGATTGCACACTAATATACATGATTAGCCATTTTTCACGGTTCCTAAGAGATATGTGCGCATAATGAGAGTAAATGAAACAAGGACAACAAAGTATGCCAAAGGATTAGCCGGGCGCAAGGCCCCAGCCTTCCTGGAGCGATGGGGGCGCAAGGACCCAAAACCAAAACTTCAGAGATGCATTTCTGGCGCATTGCCCCAGCCTTGGGCCGATTTTCTGGACAAAATTGAGTTAATTTAGGATTTCTACTTGGGCCAGAATTAGCATTTTATTTCTAAAAATCTATAAATAGGACCCTAGGGTTATTTGACAAAGGGTTAGCTATTTTTTTGTGTGCAAGAGCAAGGGATTACAATTCATCTTTGGTTTTCAATTCTCTACTCCACTCCAGTGTTGACTTTACCAGAAGGCTCTGATGGGTTTGTTATTTATTGTGATGCTTCACGAATTAGATTGGGGTGTGTTCTTATGCAAAATGGGAAAGTCATTGCTTATGCTTCAAGGCAGTTTAAGATTCATGAAAAGAACTATCCTACCCATGATTTGGAATTAGCAGCGGTTGTTTTTGCCTTAAAAATTTGGAGGCATTATTTGTATGGTGTCCATATTGATCTCTTTACCGACCACAAAAGTTTACCATATGTATTCAAGCAAAAAGATCTAAATCTTCGCCAAAGAAGGTGGCTTGAGTTGTTGAAAGATTACGACATGAGTGTCCTCTATCAACCCGATAAGGCTAATGTAGTGGCGGATGCTCTTAGTCGACTATCAATGGGTAGTATTGCTCATATTGAGGATGAAACGTAAGAATTGGTCCGTGATGTTCAGAGATTGGACCAATTGGGTGTTCTCTTGGTTTCTTCTAATGAAGGTGGCGTAGTTGTGTACAATGGTTCGGAATCGTCTTTTGTGTCGGACGTAAAGGCTAAGGAAGATCTTAATCCGATATTGGTTGACTTGAAGAAGTCGGTCTTCGAAAAAGCCATTGAAGCTTTCTCCCAAGGGGGAGATGGTGTTCTTTGATATCTAGGTCGGTTATGTGTTCCAAATGTTAATGATTTGAGGGAACAAATTTTATTGGAAGCCCATAGTTCTAGGTATTCCATTCACCGAGGAACCACCAAGATGTACCTTGACTAGCGGAAGGTCTATTGGTGGAATGGATGAAGAAGGATATTGCGGAATTTGTGGCTAAGAGTCCTACTTGTCAACAAGTGAAAGTTGAGCATCAAAGGGCAGGAGGCTTGTCCCAAGATATTAGTATTCCTACTAGGAAATGAAAATATTTGAATATGGACTTTATTATTGGTTTACCCCGCACCCAGCGGCATCATGACTCGATTTGGGTTATTGTGGATGGTATGACGAAGTCAGCTCATTTTCTTCCCGTCAAGGTCTCTTATTCGGTGGAAGATTATGCTAAGTTGTATCTAAAGAAGATGGTTAGGCTGCATGGAGTGCCTCTATCAACTATCACCGATCGTGGTACCTAATTTACTTCAAAATTTTGGAAGTCTTTCAAAAAGGTCTTGTTACCCGTATCAAGCTTAGTACGGCCTTTCATCTCGAAACTGATGGGCAAGCGAAACGTACTATCCAAACTTTAGAGGATATGTTGAGAGCTTGTGTGATTGACTTTAAGAGTAATTGGGATAATCATTTGCCTTTGATTGAGTTTGCATATAATAATAGCTATCATTCAAGCATTGGTATGGCTCCCTTTGAGGCTATTTATGGTAGGAGGTGTAGATCTCCTATAGGTTGGTTTGAAGTTGGTGAGGTTGCCTTGATAAGTCCCGAATTGGTATATGAGGCTATGGAGAAAGTTCGGCTTATTAGAGAAAGGTTGAAAATGGCTCAAAGTCAACAAAAGTCTTATGCCGATGTTAGAAGAAGAGATCTTGAGTTTGGGTTGATGATTGGGTTTACTTGAAACTTTCACCTATGAAGGGTGTAATGAGGTTTGGTAAGAAAGGGAAGCTTAGTCCCCGTTATGTTGGTCCTTATCAAGTATTGAGGCGTATTGGCAAGGTTGCTTATGAACTTGATTTGCCTAATGATTTAGCACCAGTACAACTGATTTTCCATATGTCTTTATTGAAGAAGTGTATCGGTGATCCGACATCTGTTGTACCATTGGAAAATCTTGGTATAAAAGAAAGCCTTTCTTACGAAGAGGTTCCGGTTGAGATTTTAGACCGGCAAGTTTGAAAGTTGAGGAACAAGGAAATTGCATCCGTAAAGGTATTGTGGAGGAATCAATTGGTTGACGTGCTACTTGGGAGGCCGAGGCGATATGATGTCCCGATATCTTCATCTTTTCCCCTCCAATCTTACTCTAGCTTGAGGTATTTAGCTACTCAAGGTTCACTCTTACGGATTCATGTGTCTTAGTCATTCTCATGTTTCCATAAGCATGTATGTTTTATAAAATGATGCTTTAAAGTGAATGTTAGGTTAGATTCGATTTTTCACTTTGATTATGTGCATTTATGTGATTACATTCGTGTTAGGCTGTTAAATCTCTCCCCTACCCTCTTTATGTTGCCTTGAGTTCGATTCGAGGAAAAATGTTCCCAAGGGGAGATATTGTAACACCTCAGATTTCAAAAAGGGAAAAGGTTGCAGGGATTTCTGTCTACTGGCTCAGGTCTACGAGACCAGCCTACGATTCATAGAACTTTCTACGGGTCATAGCCCAGTCTCGTAGAAAAGGGGGAAATAATTTTTGAAAAGCAAGTTGCAATATCTTTTCTACGGTTGAACAGGACGGCTCATCAAATGATCTACGAGTCGTAGATGGGTCTCGCAGGTAGGTCCCAGACTTAGTGAAATTTTAAGGCCAAAGTTGAGTTCTACAGTTAAAGTCTACGGACCGTAGGAAGTCCTACAGACCGTAGAAGGGTTCCGTCAAAAGTTGGATAATTCTAAGGTTCCAGTACGTGGTCTATGGTTGACTAGTACTGAGCGTAGGAAGTTCTACGGTCCATAGTTCTGGCCTGTAGACTAGTCGGGCAATTAAATTTCAGGGGCTTTTGGGTCTTTTTCTAAATGTTTTAACCCTATGCTATGTCGTTTTGGCCTTCATCCTAAGCCCTATATAAATCCTTTAAGTCCTAAATCTACCCATTTTACACCCATTCTCCTATTTCCCCAAAACCTAACCAAATTCATTCTCCCAAATTCCCTCTCAACCTAAGGAAGAAGAAGAAGCTAGAGTTCACTCCAAGCTCTTCAATTCACCATGCATCTTGAGCATTGAGAAGCAAGGTATGTGGGTATTCACTCATGGAGTCCATTCCTCCATGGGGTCCCCAAGGTTTTAAATTTCTTAATTCAGTTTCAATTGATCAAGTTAGGGTTTTGTTCAATCTTTATGGGTTCTCTTCAATTTATGATTTTATTGATTAATTCCTATTTTCTCATGCATGAATTGAAGTAATTACATGATTTTGAGTTGAATTCACATGAACCCATGCATGATCCATGATTTTAAATTATGAACCCAGGATGAAGCTTATGAACTATGAAATATGAATTTATGAAGATATGCATGTTTTTTTTTATGAAATTGATGTAAATGATTTAAGGATGCTTTGAGAGGAAATTATCAATGTCATTGTGAAAGGTTTCTCACATGCTATTATGATCATGATTGTGAAAGGTATTTCTCACATATGGACTCACATTGATGAAAGGTTTTCTCATCCATGTTGAGTTATGTTTTTTGGAGCTATTCTATGTTTTAAATCTTAGGATGTGGATTTGGCTGCCTTTCCTATGTTACGATGATATTTGACTTTTATCTATTCCGTTGGGATTTAGACTTAGCACCGAGAGGGCTTTGAGGTGGAGGCTCAAATAGGGTAGTCTCTAGTAGCAATCTATAGTCCCTAACTACGTGCCCCCGTAGGATTGTCTTAAATGACCTAGCTAGTGGATCCATTTTAGCAAAAGATGATGTGTACGGATTCTACCTAGGCAAATAGACTCCTCTTCTTTTGGTATGAGGGATATACCGTATTTCATGATATAGCTCTCATGGTCTTATTGTCAGTTAAAGCTAATATCCCACAAAATGAATATGTATCTTCAAAGCTTACTTATGTCTCTTATTTTCAATGCATTGACCATATCCTATTATTTATACATTGTTGCTTCTTTAAGCCTCTAAATATTTCAAATGTTGGTCATACCGTACATGTTTATAATCATCATGCTATCATGTCTATTTATGTATATTGCACCATACTTAGTACATTCCATGTACTAAAGCATATTTGTGCCTACATTGTTTCATTAATGTAGGGTCCGACGCTCCCACCTCTCACACTCGTGGCTAGTTGATCACTCTATTGGATTCAAGAGTTGGTGAGTCCTTTACCAATGTATAAAGGGTATCAAAAGTGATTTAGAGTCATAAGGAACCTCTAACACCAAGCCAAATTCAAAGCATTTCTATCGGCTAAGTTTTCGTATGAGTCTACATAAGGGTCAACTTCAAACAATCATATCTCTTATAATATGAAGATTTAGGTGACTCATAACCCATCTAATCAAAGGTCTATGAGTTTTCTTTCCAACTTCGTCAAGTTTGCGTCCAACTGAGTTTGGAGTAAAAAGTTATGACTGATTTACTAAAGAATCTTTAACCTGACAAAAACTTTTACGACGGCTCCTCGACACGGAGTGAATACGGACCTCACTGTCGCTAAATAAAATTCTGAATTCCAGCTCTTATTATTTATTTTTAAGGGTATTTTTATCCTAAAACCTTTAGAGAGTTATCTAAATGACCCTAAACGTGTAGAAAATTAGTTTTACATAAATAAAACCCTGTCATTCACTTCTAAATTCCTACGCACAAGAACTTCAAGAAATACCAAGGCTAGGATTCATCTTCCAGGATTCGTCACTAAGGTATGTAAGGCTTCAATAAGAGTATTTTTTTTCGCTCTCATACCAAAAGTGTTTTGATTCTCAAGAATTTCACAAGATTATTAGTAGTAAAGCTAGGACTTTTATGAAATTATGATATTTCTTCAATAAGCTATGTTTTTCATTGTTTCGCTTTGGTTTTAAAATATCATGGTACTGATTTAGCATGATCATTATGGTCATTCAAACCCTTCTGGATTTTAAGCATGAAAACAAGCATTATATAAATTACAACCTAAATAAATGTTTATTTTAAGATATAACTTTGAGTTTAGTCTCATATATGATTCAAGATGATAAGTGGTTTTCATACCGTAGGTGCCGGTGAATTTTCGTTGTGTTTCTCCTCTCACCAGAGTTAGAGGGTGAAGGGGTGCTTTCATCAATGAGGGCCCTCTTCCTCCTAACATCTGCCTCTACAGCCTTTTTGCTCTTCTCAATCACACATGTAGAAGTGCATAGAGTGACATATTGCTGCCCTATAGGCTCATTTATAACAACCTCTTTTTGCCTTTTTAGAGGGGTGGAGGAGTGGAAGCTGAGTCGGACTCAGATGAAACCACCCTTGAAGAACCTGGACCTTTGGTATTGGCCATTTCCTTTAAACCACAATATTTCAAACAAATATTAAGTGAAGGTTAGTTGAAACTTACACAAAAAAAACACAGTTGAAACAAGTTTATTGAGGCTCGCCGAATGGGAAGGTGATTTGACTAACAGGTTAGGAAAGATCTAACAAGCTCTCCGAAGTTGACAAGACCAAAATTAATTTTACTCAAGCATGAAGAGCGGTGTCAACTCCAACTCGGTGATTCACCGAAATGGTTCTGCAAGCTAAGACAAGTCCGCTGAAAGTGACAGTGCAAAACAATTCAAGGTCAGGTATAAAGGGTGATGCCAGCTCTAACTCGATAATTCACGGAGATGGTTCGGCAAACTAATAAAAGCCCACCAAAAGTGACAGTACCCAGCTCACAATTTCAAAATCAAAAGGCGATGTGGGAGTTACTCGGTGATTTACCTAATTACCTTTGCGAGCTAAGACAAGCTCACCGAACAGGTAATTTAAGCCCAATGCCAACTTTTCAAAATCAAGCATCAAAATGCAACACTACCCAACACCTAAACATTTTAACAATCTATCCATATGCCAATTTTACCCCTAGGTACTCAGACTTCCCCCAAACTTAACAAAGTGGTTCCAAATCGACGATTTGCTCTTAAGAAAGACGCCATCTATCTATCATTGGGCAAATACAAGCCAATTGGACAACAATGGGCTAATCAAACTTAATTCAAGCAGCTATCATACAAGACCCATACAATTTATCAGTCTATTTTCAACTAACAACACACAATAATTTTTTGTAATTTTAGGCACAAAATCAACTATTCTAAGTCATAGGCAATATGTAATCGAATAAATTAAAGAAACCCATATGATTCACTCACCAAATAAGAAATATAAACGGTTAATATAACCATATGCACCAAATTCAAGCAACAACAAGAAGAGTAATCTCGAAAACCAACCTCAATAAGTCAAGATCTACGAACAAAGAGGGAGGAAGGGTTTGGGTCGAGGATCACAAGAAAGAAAAAACTCCACGCAAGCAAATCAAAGCAAAAAAGGACTCACAATAGTATTTAGGCTAAAAGTATAGAGTGTAGGAAGTGAAAAGTTTTAAAAAGATCAAAGAATGCCTTTTAAAAAACGAAAAGACCCTTGGCCTTTTTCAATTAGGCGCATTTGGCGGTCTGCGACTAACGTCGCCGAATGTGTTCGGTGAATCGTCGAAGCAAATTAAGCTCATCAATGATACATGTACAAATACCAAACCTAAAGTTCAACTAAATGACCCTGATATTGTTCGCCCATTATCATTTGGTGGATCGCCGAATAGGTACCTGTACGCCGAAGTTGACAGTACTATTTTTCAAAATTCTAGACTAAAAAGGTGAACATGAAGATCTCCGCCCAACCAACTCGGTGGATCGCCGAATTGATATTTGCATCACCCATTGTGTCCTTTTCAACTTTTTGACTTCATTTCAACTGCACTCACAACACATGTTATTGAAAGCAATAAAGTAAACTTCGGTTGACTCAGAAGAGGCACCTTATTTAGCGTCATGGCACGACACAATTCTTACTCATCAAACGACATTCTTGGGGTTGGGGATGGTGTCATTAGGCAAAATTCCTTTTTGCCTTAGATTTAAATGAGTGGAGATTTGACACATTTGATTTTTCAGCTGCTTAATTGACATGGAGTGGGAAGTAACCGTTTGATTCAAAGTGAAGAAATCATTTTTTTAAGTCTTTCAACACTTTGTCGGACCCTTCAATCTTATTGAAGATCCTAGTCAACATATCGTCAGTTCAATTTCCTTCCGGTCCAGCCTGCTCTTTTGCTTTGGGACGATCTTAGGTGGTATGTATCTATCTTTGTCAGCTTCACGACTTCTCCAATTACCTTGTCTATCTCGTCAATCTCTCTGGCCATTATCTATTTCCTTAGTCCAACCTTGGTTCCCACTTGGTCTAGGATAGTTCGAATGAAAACCTCTCATTTGGTTCCCCATGTATTACACTTTTTCATTGTATAATGCCTCAAACTTGGCATCTTCCGGGCAATGCCCACTCCTCATACCCACTGTGTTTACCAATTTGAATCCACCCTCATGACATGTTTTGATAACAAATCAAGTTGAGTCATAATCTTGGCCATGTTCTCATCACGCTCTTGGTTCTTCTCCAGCTGTTCCTTGGTCAGATCCAAATGTAGAGAAAATACTTGATCCTCCCTAGTATGCTATTCTCAGTTTCTCTTGGTCATATCATCAAGCAACATTTTTGCCACATCAAACAGTTGTCACATTAGCCCTCCTTGAATGAGTTGATCAGCCAACCTTTGTTTACTGTATCAAGGTTACGATAGAAATATTACAGTAACAAGTTGTCCAAAACATCATGTGTCAGGCATTGCAACACTAACTTTTGAAATTGCAACCAAGTTTCATGGAAAGGCTCACCCTCCACTCTCTTGAAATTCTAGATGTTATCTCTAGGTTTCACCATCTTCGAAGGAGGGAAAATTCTTTCAAGGAATGCTTTTGTTAGTTCCTCCCACGAAGTTATGGAATCTTGTGGTAGTTCGGCCAACCACCTGGTTTCTTCTCCCGACAAGGAGAAAGAAAGCAACCTCAAACGTATGGATTCTTGTGAGATGTTCTTAAAAGTGAAAGGCCCGCAAATGTCCACAAAATTTTGGAGATGTTCATGGGGTCGTCATGAGCAAAACCTCCAAATATCGCTCTCATTTGGAGCAATTGTAACATAGTCCTGGTTACATGAAACATAGCTTTCGTAATAGTAGGAGGCAACCGGATTGCTCCTGTACTCTTAACGACGTTAACATGCATGTCATTCATATCTCCCATGTTATCATTATGCCCATAGTGACTAGCATCCTCACTTTCATCCTCTCTCATATTTCCACCTACAAGTGGGGCACAACTAGGGTTGGGCATAAATACCGAAAAATTGAAATATCGAACCAAACTGAATTTTTTGATATTTTGGTGGGTTTTCAATATGTATTTTCATATTTTCGATATTTCGGTTCGGTTTATGGTATGTGTTTTCATATTTTTTGGTATTTCGATTTAACCGAAATATACTATATTATAGTATATATTATGTAATTATTAATATTAAATATTATATTAATTTGCCTTTTAAGTTTTATTTCTTTTTTACCCTTAGCAAATACATAGCAATTGCCAACTAGCATTTTAGGTTTCCAACTTTCCGCCACACCATTCAAGTTCCAACTTTTAGCCGCACCATTCAACTTTCCATTTGGACCAGCGACCGCTGCGAGCCCATGACCAGCAAGTCAGCATCCAGCGATTTTCAGCAAGTCAGCAACTAGCGACCCAAGGTATTCGTTGCCTCCAGGTATTTGAATTTTGATCTTTATTTGATTATTTTATGTTTTCTTCTTCCATTTTTTTTTTCTGATTTTCGCTTTAGTGTGTGAATTGTGAAATTTATTTTTTTTACATAAATGGCTGATCAAAGTCGAATAAGTATGGATGGTTCTACGGATAATATACCTACTAGTAATAATGAGGCGTCAATTGGCACAAAGGAACCAAAAAAAGGAAAAGAAATGGATCCTAGTTCTACTGTTTAGCAACACTTTGAAATTCTTTTTGAAAATGATGTATTATTAAAGCAAAGTGTTTACATTGTAAACAAAACTATGTTGTTAATACATCTAGAAATGGAACAAGTGGACTGAGACAACATTTGGCTAACCGATGTAAAGTGTATAATCCTCCGCCTATTGCACCTAGTATTCAAACATTGTTGAATATTCAAAGTAACAGTTCTTCGATAGAAAATTGAAAATTTGAGCAAGAGGTGGTTAGGAGAACTTTAGTTGAGATGATAATTTTGGATGAACTACCTTTTAGCTTTGTTGAAAAGGAAGGCCTTAAGAAGTTTATGAGTAAAGCCCAACCTTTGTTTCGGATTCCTTATCGTAGAACCTTAACAAGGGATTCTTATGAAGTCTATGGTGAATTGAGAATGAATTTGAAAAAGTTTTTAGAGAAATACAATCAAGAATTTGTCTTACAACAGACATAGGACCTCCGTGCAAAGAATTAATTATATGTGTTTGACTGTTCACTTTATTGATAGGGATTGGGTGCTTCATAAAAGAATATTGATTTTTTGTCCTATCACTAGTCATAAATGTGAGCATTTGGCAGAGTCTATTAGTAATTGTTTACTTGATTGGAACTTGGACAATGTCTTCACTATTACGGTTGATAATGCTTCTTCAAATAGTGTGGTAGTTTCAGAGTTGTCCAAAAATTTAGATATGTGGGAACTAATATGATGGATGGTAAGCATATCTAAGTGAGATGTATGTCTCACATACTTAATCTAATTGTGCAAGATGGTTTGAAAGAAATTGGTCCTTCTATCAAAGGGGTGAGACAATGGTGAAATATGTTAGATCATCTTCTGCAAGGACGGGAAACTTCTTGAAATGTGTTGAAATGCAAAAAATAGAATGTGATAAAATGTTGTCTTTAGATGTGCCTACTAGGTGGAATTTCACCTATTTGATATTGGACACGGCAGAAAAGTTTGAGAAGGCTTTTGAGAGGCTTGATCTTTATGATGGTAACTTTAATTCTTTTCTTGCTAATGATGTTTGTGAAGATGGAAGTATTACAGGTTCAATTCAAAATAAGGATTGGATTAATGTGAGGAATATCACACTGTTTCTTGAAAAAAAAATTGAGCTCACATTGAAAGTTTCAGATTCACGATATGTTACTTGTAATGTTCATTTTGAGGATATATATGAGCTTGATACATATTTGAAAGCATGTATGACAAGTGATGATGTTGATTTGCATAAAATGGCTTTGGGGATGAAAGAAAAGTTCAAGAATTATTAGGGTACTCCTAAAAAAGATGAACAAAATACTTTTTATTGCTTCTGTTTTGGATCCTTGCAATAAGTTTGTGTGTGTTAGTTTTGCTCTTGAAGAATTACTTGGGGAAGAAAAGGGAAAGATAGTAAATAATGAAGCAGATGCTTACTTGAAAAAATTATTTGCGGTCTATGCAAGTAAGTATTCAAAAGGTTCTAAAAATCAATCATCTTCATCTAGATACACTTCATCTGACTCATTTGATTCATCTACTTGCGGTCGTTCTCAAAATGTGAAAACAAATTCTTTGAGAACTAAGTTTTACATGAAGAAACAGAAGGAAGATTCTGGAAGTTTAGGTGTTAAATCTGAGTTGGATATATATCTTCTTGAAGACCAAGAGCCTGAAGCTGAGGATTTTGATATTTTAATTTGATGGAAAGTTAATTCTCCTAGGTTTCATATACATTCACAATTGGCTCGAGATGTATTGGTTGCTCCTATGTAAAGTGTGGCATCAGAATGTGCATTTAGCATCAGTGGCCGTATTCTTGATCCATTTAGAAGTTAATTGATTCCCAAATGTGTGCAATGCCTTATTTGTGTCCAAGATTGGCTTAGACAAGAAACTAATCCTATTTGTGTTGAAGAAAATTTGGAGTTTCTTGAGAAAATTGAACTTGGTAAGACTTTATATTTTTTATTTGTTTTCGCAAGAAATAAAATACTTATTGTATTGTGTGAAATATTTGATTTTATTATTTTTAGAGATGGCAAATAGTGGAAAAAATTCTTGCATTGTTGATCTATGATTGCAAGTTTCAAGTATTTAGTAGTGGTGAGTTCAATACGTTATTTATTTAATTATATCATTTTTTTAATCTTAAAAGTAGTATTCTAATGTTTGATTTTATCTTAAAGGTTCAAGTTCAAATGGTCAAGACTCAAAACAATGAAGAAGGGTGTAAAGTTCTAAAGTTTTGTTATTGTTTTTGTTGGCACTTGAAAGTGGTCGCATGGAAGATGATGAATTGTTGCTCAATTGCTCATTATTGTTATTCACTTATTTGTTATTGTTGGCACTTGAAAGTGGTCTCATGGAAGAAACTATAATGGTGCATTATTGCTACTTGTTAGATTGTTATTATGTTGTTGTGTAATTGTATTTGTGAAGTGTTGTGAAGTGATGGTTATTGACTCATTGTATTTGTGAAGTGTTGTGAAGTGATGGCCATTGACTCATTGTATTTGTGAAGTGTTGTGAAGTGATGGCCATTAACTCATTGTATTTGTGAAGTATTGTGAAGTGATGGTCATTGACTCATTGTAATTGTGAAGTGATGTTCATTGACTCATTGTATTTGTGAAGTGATGGTCATGTATTTGTGAAGTCTTGTGAAGTGATGGTCATTGACTCATTGTATTTGTAAAGTGTTGTGAAGTGATGGTCATTGACTCATTGTATTTGTGAAGTGTGGTGAAGTGATG
The DNA here is from genome assembly GCA_018342035.1 of Solanum appendiculatum. Classification (NCBI taxonomy): domain Eukaryota; kingdom Viridiplantae; phylum Streptophyta; class Magnoliopsida; order Solanales; family Solanaceae; genus Solanum; species Solanum appendiculatum. The sequence continues at coordinate 1,223,890 of JAGDQO010000439.1, read as the reverse complement.
GTCATTGACTCATTGTATTTGTGAAGTGTAGTGAAGTGATGGTCATTGACTCATTGTATTAGTGCCTTTTTGGCTTTATTTTTTTTACTTGTTAAATGCTAGAAACGTGAAACACTGAACAACGAAGAATTCTTTAATACTCATGCTAGTCATTACTAAATAATAATAGCTTTAAGACCACTAAAGCATAGTAGCATGCCACAAAAGTCAAAACTAAAGCACCAAAAAAAATTCCTCACTTTATATTTCATAGAGTAATAGCCTTCAACACGTTAGGACCACTTATTTTAGCCCATTTAAGCCGTAAAATCAAACAAAAAATTGTAGAATTTGAAAATTTAAAAAGCCCACTAAGCAGGCCCATAACAAAAAATCGAGTTACAAAAACCCGAATCAAATTTAAAAAAATGAACCGAACCGATTTAATTCGGTTCGGTGTTCGGTACAACAATTTCAAAAACCAAAAGAATCGAAGAAAAAAAATCAAAACCGAACCAAATTACCGAATGTCCAGCCCTAGGCACAACAACAACACTAAACAAAAATGTATTCTACTACAAACAAACGAGTTCACAATTTAACTTCACAAACTGAATTCTTAGCCAACACTCTCCGACAACGGCGTCATTTTTGATAATGCTCAAATTACTCACAAAAACAATTAGATGAGTAAGCGGTCGCTAGCAATAAAAATACCTAACAAGAGAGTCGAGATCGAATACCACAATAAGTGATATAATTGTAAGAATTCAATTAGGAAATTAAAATTCAAATCAATTCATTGTAGCAATTATGACAAATGGGTGAATGATTCCACCAAATTTAAGAAAAGGGTTTTGGAATCGATTATCACAATTCAACTAAAAATAGGGATTTAAACAAGTTAAGACGATCTAGGGGCGTGGGAGTTGGTATCAACATCAAATAAGGGTACAAGTGCTTGCTCAATAATGCAAAATAATCATGGATAGGCTGGGTAATCGTCAATGCCACAAATGTTCTTTCGATCTCAATGCATCATATCATAGAATCTCCTTTCGATTTCATCCATGTAAATCAACCCAATACCTTACTAAAATCTCTCTTTCGAGTAGATTTGGCAATTAGAATCAAAACTACAATTTCTCTTTCGAGTAAACTACAACAATCAAACCCAATTTGCAAGTATTAAGCTATTTACCCACTTTAATTAATCTCTTTCAAGCATAAATCGAAGATCTAAGCTAGAGTTAAGTTTGCAACCCTAATCCATAAATTAACCCAATGCTAAATAGCTCAAATCCATGAATAAACAGCAGAAAAACACAGTAGGACACTAGACCCACTAAATTAAATCAACACCTAACTCCATAATCACACCCCTAGAATTGAGGTTTTAGCCAAGAATCATAAAAAAGAAATAAATTATACCAATTATGCTTTCAGCCATTAAAGTGTTGATAATCAACAATAATCTTCAACACCAACTTTGAATTGAACCCTCAATTGTCAATTACTCCCTCCGTCCAACAATAGTTGTCCACTATACTAAAAATAGATGTCCAACAATACTTGTCCAATTTAGAAAATCAAGAGATAATTTACCTTTTGTGTCTATTTTACCATTGCTACTAAATGTTATTTATCATCTAACACATTTCTCAAAGCATTAAATTTAATAAAGTCAAAGGATAAAATAGTAATATTATCCCTATTATTTATTGTTTCTTAAGGGGTGTGCCAAGTCAATAGTGGACAACTATTATTGGACAGAGAAAGTACAAGATTGTTTAAAACCCCAAAACTAAGAGAAAAGTAGAAAATATCTATTTCTCAGTATGAAAAAGTTAGAATGCTCTCCAAAGATTCAAAGATACATACAAAATAAAAAGATACAATTTCTCTCTCCTTTGGGTTATTTATAATTTTCTCAAAAATTAGTCTGAAATTCCATACGCGACCTGATCGGCGACATTAATCGGGCTCGCCTACTTGATTCAGCAGATCTTCCTAAGGTTCTCAGCTTTCCCTTTCTTGGCTTCAGGCTTCAGGTGTTTGAACCTCAGTTGGCAAACTCAATTGAGTTAGCCTTTCACGTTCGGCAAATCGCCGATTACCACCTTGTTCGCCCATTCAACCTTCATTTTAATTCAGAAGTTTGTTACCTTCTGCGACGGAACTCTTAGCTCACCCAACTATTTCGGCGAATCACCGTTTGTTCTTTGCTTCGCTAACCTACCTTGAATATTTTAGAAGTGAACACTGCCACTTTAGGTGAAGTCCAAACTTATTGGGTGATCCGCCCATAGTGTTAGGCGATCCTCAGCTGGGAGCTTACACTCTTTTCAATGTTTTTGGCTTCTTTTCATAGATTTATCCTTGCCTTGTCTTTCAGTCTTCATAGCTGCAAAATATCAAAATATCATCACATATATAGACATTGAGGACATTATTTGTTGAACTAAAAAGGCCTTAAATGAGTCAAAATCTCAGACTCATCAACTAATGATAATAATACTTTCTTGAAATACTTCTTGAAAATAATGCACTTGAAGTAAAAAATATACTTTCTTGAAACTCTTCTAAAACAATTCACTTGAAATTAAAGATAATAATACTTTCTTGAAATATTTCTTAAAAATCTCGAACTTACTTTTTTCTTGAAAACAATGCATATGAAATACTAGGACTAGATTTTCAAATAACATTAGCTAAAAAGTAATTCATGTGGTATAATAAACATGAACCATGAATCAATAATCATTAATGACATGAAGTACTACAATTTTGATGATAAAATCAAGAATCAGTGATAGAGGGTAAAGTGAATTCGAAATCATAGACTTTTGGGTAAAAACCCATGCTTTGATCTTACTAAAGGAAATTGTAAATGTAGGGTGTGAAAAAGAACAAAGTAACTCATTTTGATCTTACATATCTTAAATGCTCCATGAATCTTGAAGAAAAATCCTAACTTGAAGAAGAACGATCAAGAAGTCCTTTCTTGAGATTCTTGAATTTGTTTCTTGAAAATCCTATGGCCAAGGGTTAAGATTTCTATTAATGATCATGATTATATGAAGAAATTTGAGTTGGAAGAATTGAATTCTTCGAGAAGCACTTACCTTGAAGAAGAATCTTGAAAAATATTTGAAAGAATATAATCTTGCTTTTGGAAGTCTTATGCTTTGATTTTCCTTAGAATTTTGTCTTGTGGTTTGAGAGAGAGGCAAAAAGGGGAATTAAAATATGGAAATGTGATTGTTTAGGGCTTTATAGGAGTTATGAAATTCATTTTAAGGTTTTTTTTAGGGGTATAAGGACAAGAAAATTACCCTTTTTCAGAATTTTCCCGCTAGCCAAAACGGAACTGCATTTCATCATTTAGTAAAATGATCATATCTCTCTACACGATGCAAACTTGGTGGCATTGGAAAGAAGACTCGTAGACCTTTAATTTGATAGGTCATGGGCCACCTAACTCTTCATATTCTAAGAGATATGGTTGTTTGAAGTTAACCAAAGTAAAATCTTATATCGAAACTCAATTGGTAAGGAAACTTTCAACTCAACTTTGTGTTAGAGGATTCTTATGACCTTAATTCATCTCCAAATCTCTTCCCACACTAAAGAATTGAACTTAACATCTATGCACAATTAAGAATCATCCGGTATGAACCTATACACATATAAAGAATGCTTCGGATCTTAGCTTAGGGATTTTTGGGTATTACATATCAACAAAATGAGAATCATCCCCAATCAACTTAAAACTCGGAGGATCCCACATGCCTGAACTAGTAGACTCTGCTTCACCTGCATCCTCATCCAATGAAAAATTAGTGATAGGAGCATGACCCCACCAACGATTCTCTGCATGCTGCTTACGACCATAGTACAAAATCAACAAATACATAGATTATTGATGCATAAAATTAAAAAAAAAAGCTTTGATATTTGTATTATTAACAATGTATATGCAATAAAAGCTTAAAAACAAGTAAGAAAGGATGAAGAATGCATATACCCGCTAATGGAGGTTAATAGATTTAGAGGGGAAGTTGTAGTGATTTTACAGTTTATTTTGGAGCTCAGAAAATCTCGTAAAAAGAGCAATTGAATAGGGTAAATGTATTTTAATGGGTCCAAGGGGTAGGCACGTAAATAGTTTGGACCATGGGTCCAACAAGAGTAAATATATTGGTATGAGTCCAATTTGGGTAAATACTTTCACTAATGGGTCCAATTTATGTAGTTTTCCCAATAAAAACATATAGGAAAAATTACATGGAAAAGCAAACATATACTAATTAATTATTTAAAATAGCTACAGTTAATTACGTTTGTCAGATTTGTATAAGAATGCCTCTTTATACCTATTTTCACACCCTACGGTCTGTCTCTGTATATTTCCCCTTTTAGCTTTTTCACCTTAAATTCAAAATTTCACTCTCTCCCTCTCAATTCGTCTTCCCAGATTTTTCAGGTAATTCTTTTGGCACTTTAAGACTTATTCTATTATTTTGTATTTGTATCTAACTTCGATTTTTTGTGACTTTTCAGTTTTTTCGTTTGATACATCCAAAATCATGGATGAAGAAACACCTTCTACCAAAATCACTAGAGGTATACAACGAATCAACAAATTTTGGATGATTTTCCATCCTTTTCTTTGGGTTTAACTCAGGAATTTCAAGAAATTTCAGGATCCATTGCTAAATCTCGAATTAATCAAGAAGAGGTTATATTGAAGTCCCATAAGACCCCATTGAAGATGCAAGAAGTCATGCATGTTGCAAATTCAAAAGGAAAGAACAAAAAAGTGGATGAACATAAAGAAGACAAATCAGTTGATGTTTTGATTTCAAAAAAGAGGCGTAAAGTAAAAGAGATTGCATCAACAAGGAACAAAGAAGATACCCAATCTGATTCAACTGAACAACTAAATTTTGAAAGAACTGAGGTAATTTGTATAATATATGATTGTATAAATGTTTGAAGTTCAGATCTAAAATTGTATCCATATCTGTAAATGTTTGTATATATTTGTACCTGTATATACAAATTGAAATTGTATATTTCAATAGGTGTTGTCATCATATTTGAATTTGTGTTGTATACTTATTTTCAAATTGTATAATTCTTTTTGTTTCATAGTTGTATCCATATTTGTATAACTCCCTAGTTGTATATAGATATTCAATTTGTATGGTTCTATATTTTTGTCACTGTCTTGCGATATTTGTTGTATAATTATACATTTTCAAATTGTATATTTCTTTTTATTTCACAGCTGTATCCATATTTGTATAACTCCGTATTTGTATATAGATATTCAATTTGTATAGTTCTATATTTTTGTCACTGTCTTGCGATCTGTATTGTATAATTATACATTTTCAAATTGTATAATTCTTTTTGTTTCACAGTTGTATCCGTATTTGTATATAGATATTCAATTTGTATAGTTCTATATTTTTGTCACTGTCTTGCGATCTGTGTTGTATAATTATACATTTGAAATTGTATAATCCATTTATATGATTTGTCAGGGAGTACAATTTATCCTCAAAGAAGATCCACTTTACACCCCACGCATGCAATGCTATACCAATATTGATGTAATGGATAAGTTACGTTCCAAATTGCCCGAAGTTGCGTTCAATCAATTTTGTGCATCATCTTGTTTTTCATAAATATCAAGCATGCATCGTTGTCATGTTCAAGCACAACTATTTAGATGTTTTATGTTGCGAGAGGTAGAGGGTAGTTGTACTGATGCCTTTATGATTTACAAAAATGGTAACACTCTACGTTTCACCCGTAGGGATTTCTCTCTTGTTTCTGGGCTTAAATGCAGTGATGATCTGTCAGAATTTGTGTTCAACACTGAAGAACCAAATAGAATTCTTCAGATGTATTATGAAGGAAGAAACAGTGTATCCAAAGCAGAACTTGTTCTAAGTTTTAATAGCAAGGTATGGGGTGACAACGCAGATGATGCATTGAAGTTTGGAATTCTGTATTTCATACATTCTATCCGAAGAGTCGAACTCTACAATAATTGGGCGAATCGACTTTGACTTGGTAGAATCTGGCATGTATATGGATTATCTGTGGGGTAACAAAGCATTTGCGGATTTAACAAAACATTTACATAGAAAAATGACAAGAAAGGGGAAGTACTACAGAATTCATGGGTTTCCTATTGCTATGCAAGTTTGGTTCTATGGGTGTTGTTCAAAGGTAGATAAGGATATTGCTACTAAGAAATCAGACCACATTCCTTGAATTCTCAACTGGGTTACCAAAACGGATTATCCTCGTATCGAGTCCTTCATGAAAGGAATGTTCAGTGATGTCAATAATCCGGTATGTTTTTTGCCTATTTTTTATGTGTATTGTTCTTTATTTTATATACAAATATTGTTTATCATTTTCATACATATACAATCCATGGAACTTCCATTTTTATACATATACAAATATTGAGTTACAAGTGTTTATACATATACAAATTATGTGTTTTTATAAATAGTGTATATATTTACTGACTAATTATATACATATACACATATACAATCATTTTGTTATACATTTCAGATTACTTTTCAGAACATAACTCCCCATTGGAAATTGCAATCATTCCATTACCACCGGAGTATGTCCAATCTGATACATCTCCACCATCAATACCATCTTCAGATGATGTTATACAATCCCTTGATTCAGATGATGACTTTCAAGACCCACCAAAATCAATTAACATTAAGCGAAAAGAAAAAAGTTGTATCTGATTCTGGTTCCTCACCTACCAAGAAGAGGCTTCGGCAATCTGTCCTGGTTATACCAAAGAAGACCCCACCCAAAGTTGTTCAAGATCAAGGTACATAAAGGCCACAAACACGCAATGCCCCAGCCTCTCCATCAGTGAAGATTCAACGTGTGAGGCAGACAAAGCAACCTGTTGTTGCTGTAAGAAAGCCAGTCATCAACCAAACTGTCAAACGTAAAATATCGAATGATATCGGTGTTAAAGCATCAACCAGCGAGTCATCTCAAATCAACATTTCGCGTGTTGAATTTGATTCATTCAAATTGTCTATAAGTATAATTCTGTTGCACATATTGTTGTATATTTATTTAAACATTTTTAAAATTTATACCTTCATGTATTTCTAGGTAAAGGAAGAGTTTACAGATTTAAGAATGTTTATACAAGACAACTTAAATGTTGTGTTGAATGCCATTAACACCAAAAAATCAATTGCCAAGGTATTTTATTCAAACATATACTTACATTTGTTATATAAATTCAATTTTGTATGTTGAATTTGTAAGAATTCGTTTCAGGTTTCTGGTTAGAAATTCCACCGAACTCTCCAATTGGGTGCATGCACTAGTCACCTATACAGTCTCCATGTTCACTTTCCGGACTACAACGTCCAGATCAAACGAGTAACTTAGAGAACAATGAGGTAATTAAATATTATCTGAACGTATATGTGCAACTTTCTACTTTTTATTTTTATAATTACTTATATACAAATTAAAATATATATTTATTACACAGTACCTCTTTGTATAATTGTTATACAATATATGTTCATATGTTAATTTATGGACGTTTTATTTATTGAAGGTTCCCATAATAGATGAGTTGTCACTAGGTCAGAAAAAAAAAAGAGATTTGATTATGTTCTTCACTGATGTTTTTGTATATGTATTTATGCTTTGAACTTTTATGTATAAAGTCTTTGTTTACATACACATTTATTAAGAGTTTGTTTTTTAAGCCTGTTGGTCAGTCTTTGAAGCTTCCTATCTTTGATGAGTTATCACCGGATGAAAAGATTTCAGAGGTTTGTTTTTACTTTTCCGTTGTCTTTGTTTACTTCTGTTTGTATTTGATATTTTATTATAAATTAATTAAATCCAAGACTGTGGTCATTCTTTGAAGGCTCCCATCACTGACGAGTTATCACCGGATGATACAATTGTAGAGGTTTAATTATGACTTATATGATGTTTTTGTATACGTCTGTATATATTGATAATGAACATTAATTTATGGACGTTCTTATTTATTGAAGGTCCCCATAATAGATGAGTTGTCACTAGGTCAGAAAAAAGAAGAGATTTGATTATGTTCTTAACTGATGTTTTTGTATATGTATTTATGCTTTGAACTTTTATGTATAAAGTCTTTGTTTACATACACATTTATTAAGAGTTTGTTTTTTAAGCATGTTGGTCAGTCTTTGAAGCTTCCTATCATTGATGTGTTATCACCGAATGAAAAGATTTCAAAGGTTTGTTTTTACTTTTCTGTTGTCTTTGTATACCTCTGTTTGTATTTGATATTTTTTTATAAATTAATTAAATCCAAGACTGTTGGTCAGTCTTTGAAGGTTTCCATCACTGACGAGTTATCACCGGATGATACAATTGTAGAGGTTTGATTATGACTTATATGATGTTTTTGTATATGTCTGTATATATTGATAATTTTGTATTAATTGATTGTTCATATTTGTATTTATTAAGAGTTTGGTTAAGGCTTATCTGCCTTTCTTTCATGGTGGATATTCCCCATTCTTCAATGGTTATAACCTATTTAATAATAATCTTTGAAAAGTTATAAACATTTTCAGTCGAGCTATAACCCGAAAAGTGCTGGAAATCTGCACTACCAGTTTCTTTAAGAATGGTTTCATAGTAAGACCGAGTTTTGTATGACTCACCCGGGTAATATGAACCATTAATTAAATACCTCTAGAATATCTTCCAAGGTTCTTCCTTCCTCTGAATCTCAGAATTTTCAACAAGAAATATCATTTCTTGCTTATTCACTTTCTCGTAAGATTTGATATCATCGTTATCTTCTTGAGCAATTGATGCAAAGGTATCTTTTGCTTTTGTTTCCCTAAGTATGCTTGTAATTGAGCATATAAGGGATTATCTTCTGGAATATCTTCTAGATGTATTGAAGAAGTAGGTTGAGAAATCTTCTCATTAACCAAGCTCTTTTTCCCCATTTGTATCACTGGAGAGCTATACGATGACGATCCATATGAGGACGCCTGAGCATATGATCTTTGTTACGAGGACGATCTTCCCCCTCTTCCTCTTCCTTTTCCTCTGTAATTAGAGGATTCCATCCTGCACACATAACAATTTTTACTCGGATAAGTATTCATAAATTGCTAAATCTCGTTCATTGTCGTTAGATATTTCTAACTCGTTTTCTGATTCACATGAAGGAGTCCTTCTACCATATATTGGTAAATGATTTCCTCAAGAATTTCTGTAAGAATATCTTGATTAAATGGAAGAACCCGAAAAATGGTTATCAACACATCTTCTCCTAGCCAACGAGTGAAGAAAGTCATGTATGAATATATTCTCGAGTTAAGAAATCTGGCAAGGAGTTTTCACTTCCTTTCTTATAAAGAATTTCAAAATCAAAAGGGGCCAGCTGTGCCTGCCACCTAGCAAATATAAGTTTAGAAGCATCATATTTAAAATCTTTATTAAACATAAATTTTACTGCTTGAGCATCAGTTTTTATTAAAAACTTTTGATTGTATAAATCGTCCTGAAATTTTAAAACACATTTAACAATTGTAAGCATTTCATGTGCCACAATAGCATATTTTTTCTGGGCTTTAGTCCATTTTCCAGAATGAAATCTAATCAGAAATTCAGAATTATCATTTTCACAAACACAATTATCATCTTGACAAGTATTACAAGTATTATCACAAACCTTATCATCATCTGAGAAATCAAGTAAATCAACTTCTTCTTCTGACTCACTTACCGAACCATAATCTGATTCAGACCCAGAAGTGTATAACAAACCATGAATTGTGTCTGAATCAGATTATGGTTCGGTAAGTGAGTCAGAAGAAGAAGTTGATTTACTTGATTTCTCAGATGATGATAAGGTTTGTGATAATACTTGTAATACTTGTCAAGATGATAATTGTGTTTGTGAAAATGATGAATTTTACAAATTGCAGGCTCAATTTCAAGATTTAAATGTCAATACTATCACTTCTGATAATGTGATAGAACTTTTGAAAGAGGTAACTGATAGCAAACTTCGGGAAAAGATTATTGGTCTGGCAGACACGTCTGGATCAAGTTCTTCAAAATTTTTTTAAAAACCCAGAAGCTTTGAGTATCAGGCTCCTTATTCGATAAATGAAGTTAATAACCGGTTAAATAATAAATTAGCTATTCCGGTAAGAAATTCTTCTTTTGATGATTTAAAATATGAGATTGAAAATCTTAAAAGAGAAATTAAATCTTTAAAACAAAATCAAATGATTTGTGATCATATAATATCTCAGGTAGAGAAATTTAATTCTTTAACTGAAGTATCTAATGACAAAGGAAAAAATATTCTGGTAGAGGAGGAAGAACCACAAGAAGATTTTGAAAAAAACAATTCAAAAAATAATTCTTTTCTTGGAATGATGCAAGTTATTACTGCTCATAAATGGTATGTTAAATGTACTATTTTAATTGATAATAGTTTTTCCATAACTGGTATTGCTATGATTGATAGTGGTGCAGATGTTAGTTGCATTCAAGAAGGATTGATTCCTTCAAAATATTTTCAAAAAACTACTCATACAGTTAAATCTGCATCTGGACATGCTTTAGATATAAAATATAAATTGTCAAATGTAAGTATTTGTCAAAATAAAGTGTGTATTCCGCATTTCTTCTTTTTGGTAAAAAATCAGTTATATCCTCTAATTATACTTGGAACTCCGTTTATAAATGCTATATATCCTTTTACTCATATTGATTCTAGAGGATTTTCTGCAGGAACAGATGATAAGAAAGTTTGTTATACTTTTATTACTAATCCGATTTCTAAAGAAATTAGTGCTTTAATTGATATGAAGCAAAAGCATGTTGATACTTTGCAATTAGAATGTTATAGCATGAATATATTTGAAACTTTAAAATCTGTGAAAGTTCAAGAAAAGATTAGATTAATCTCTGAGCAGCTTTCTGTTGATATTTGTGCTGATCATCCGAGTGTTTTTTGGGATAGAAAAAAGCATATAGTTACTCTTCCATATGAAGAAGATTTTGTGGAGGAAAATATTCCTACTAAATCTAGACCTTGTCAAATGAATGCAGAATTAGTGGAATTTTGCAAAAAAGAAATTGATAATTTGTTACAAAAAGGTTTGATAAAGCCTTCTAAGTCTCCTTGGTCTTGTACAGCTTTTTATGTTAATAATGCAGCTGAAAAAGAAAGAGGTGTCCCAAGATTGGTAATAAATTACAAACCTCTTAATAAATATTTAAAATGGATTCGTTATCTCATTCCTAATAAAAGGGATTTATTATCTAGATTATATGATGCTAATATCTTTTCAAAGTTTGATTTAAAATCAGGTTATTGGCAAATTCAGATATTTAAAGAGCATTCTTATAGAACTGCCTTTAATGTGCCTTTTGGTCAATATGAATGGAATGTGATGCCATTTGGTTTGAAAAATGCGCCTTCTGAATTTCAGAAAATTATGAATGATATTTTTAATCCTTATATGGATTTAATTATTGTTTATATTGATGATATTCTTGTTTATTCTAAAACATTTGAAATGCATATTAAGCATTTAGACATATTTAAAAAGGTTGTGATTCAAAATGGTTTAGTTATATCAAAACCAAAAATGAATTTATTTCAAACCAAAGAAAGATTTTTAGGGCATCTTATTTGTCAAGGTAAGATAACGCCTATTCAGAGATCTATAGACTTTGCATCAAAATTTCCTGATATTATTTCTGATAGAACTCAATTACAAAGATTTTTAGAGACTTGGCTCCTTTATTTGATAGATTAAAAAAAGGTTATAAAGAACCTTGGACTGATAGTCATACTAATTTAGTTAAATTTGTTAAACAAAAAATTAATGATTTGCCTTGTTTAACACTTGCTAATCCTTGATGGCAAAAGATTATAGAAACTGATGCGTCTAATATTGGTTATGGTGGAATTTTAAAACAAGTTAATCCCCATGACAAAACTGAATATTTAATTCGCTTTCATTCTGGGAAATAGACTGATGCTCGGAAGAAATATGCTACGGTAGCACATGAAATGCTTACTATTGTTAAATGTGTATTAAAATTTCAAGATGATTTATATAATCAAAAGTTTTTAATAAAAACTGATGCTCAAGCAGTTAAATTCATGTTTAATAAAGATTTTAAATATGATGCTTCAAAATTGATATTTGCTAGGTGGCAAGCACAGTTGGCACCTTTTGATTTTGAAATTCTTTATAAGAAAGAAAGTGAAAATTATTTACCAGATTTCTTATCAAGAGAATTTTTACAATGAATTCTTCTTACATAAATGCTTTTATAGATGATCCTTGTTTGATAACAATTTTGCAGGTGATAAATCTTCCTAGAGATTTAAAGGAAGTAATTATTGATAAAATAATTAATGATATTGTTAGAGAAGATTTCTCTATCTTTAACTATGATGATAGATCAGATGAATCAGATGATTATGTCTATGATAGATTTATTTATGAAGACTTATCAAATGATTAATGATTGTAGGATGGAATCCTCTAATTCTAGAGGAAGAGGTAGAGGAAGAGGGGGAAGATTTCCTCCGTCTCAACAGAGATCATATTCTCAGGCGTCCTCATATGGATCGTCCTCTCAGACTTCTCCAGTTATACAAATGGGGAAAAAGACTTTGGTGAATGAGAAAATTTCTCAAACAACATCATCAATACATCTGGAAGATATTCCAGAAAATGATCCTTTATATGCTCAAATACAAGCATATTTGGGAAAACAAAAGCAAAAAGATACTTTTGCTTCAATTGCACAAGAGGACAATGATGATATCAAGTCCTATGAAAGAGCTAGCAAACGAGAAATGATATTTCTTGTGGAAAATTCTGAAATTCAGAGGAAAGATGAGCCGTGGAAGATATTCCAAAGGTAATTGATTAATAACTTATATTATTCGGGTGAATCATATAAAACCCGATCGTATTATGAAATGATTCTAAAGGAAACAGGTAGTGCAAATTTTCAGCACTTTTCGGGTTATAACTCGAGTGAAAATGTTTATAACTTTTCCAAAATAATTATTAAGCAGGTGATAACAATTGAAGAATGTGGAATATCCACCATGAAAGAAAGGCAGATAAGCCTTGGTAACGCTAAAATGAATTTCACTTATTGGGATTATATTCAAGCGTTTGATAAAGTTCTTTATTATAATAATGAAAGACACAAACATACTTGGTTTGTGAAGATTTGTGCGAAGATATTCGGACAAACTCTTCCCAACTGGTTTCTACAATGGTGGTCATACCACGGTCCTACAGTCAAGATACTGCCTGAACCATTTCTTAAGTTATACAAAGAATGGGTAAAAGTATCTCCAAAATTATCAGAGATTTACCAAACAGATCATATCTGTTATTTGGATTATATTGACCAAATTTATTTCTTTATTGAATTTTCTATTCCTTGGATCCATAAATGGACCCCTGAACTGGACTTTACTTCAGAACAAATCCCTTGCTTATACAGGGTATTTTATAACAATTTCTGGGATAAACTCATTAAAAGAGACCCAAAAACAAAGGCTTTATATGGCCAAGAATTAATTGATGAAATTGAAACAAGAATTCAGGAGTACTCAAAGACTCCTATGAAAGAAATAATTGATGACAGTTCAGTACGACATATGGCTAGTCGTATTTCAGTGCAAGAAGGAAACAAAGATGAAATGATCGAGAGATATCTTGAAGAAGTAAAAAGAAATTTACTTCAAACAATTAATCAATTTGATAAATCTGACACTTCAATGCGAAGTGAGACCAGTAATGATGATACAGTGGCCATAGATGCTCAACCACTAGAATCAGAAGATATAATAACAGAAGACTCCTTGAAAAGGGCAGAGAACCTGATTAATGAAATCAGAGGAAAAAACAAAGAGTAAATAGCCGCCGGGGACTCAATGAAATAGTAGATTTACTGTAACAAGGCACTAGAAACAGTGCAAGGACCCAGATGTGGGACCAGTACTGTACATAAAGTAGATTTTAGTTTTTGCTATTTATAGGACTTCACCTTCAGTAGAGAAGGCAAGTCTTTTTTAGTTTAAATTTTATTTCTCTCTCTAAATTGTAAATCTTCTTGTAATATACATCTAAAATTATAAAATCTTCAAGATTTTGGAGGCAACCGGCGGAGTCTAAGCCGAAGGTACTTATTTTATTTTTTTAGTAATATTATTTCTGTTCTGAGACCGGACCGATGTCCGGCTAAGTTAATTCATATCTATGTTAAATATCTAATCTTTGAGCTATGTTAACTATGAAAATATACTAGACTCAATTTAGGTATGAAATAAACTTTTGTTCCGATCATTTTGACTTGGTTTCGAGATGGTGGTACAGTCAGATTTAAAGCACTGTTTTTAGTGGTTCCGACTAGCAAAGCTGGGAGGTGTAAGTCCCCGTTAAAGTTGAGAAGAAAAAGGGGCAGAAATATTCCGGTCAGAACCTGCTGGTTAATGAACTACTCTAAATAGTATTTAAAACTTGACAGACCCTTTGCTCGGGTAAAAGAGGTTTAGCCTCAAACCATACAGTCATTATGATTAGACAAAAATTTATTTTATATTTCGATTGTATGTCCCTTGTACGAGTATTTCAATTACTAGATCTAAGGTTTGTTATGGCGGATTACCGCCCGACAGCCTCGATCTACGTCTATGGTAACTAGTGTTTATAAATCAGAATAATTAATAATTTTAAATATCTAAAAAAGCATATAAAAAATTAATTGATTCTCCAAATTTATATGTGGAAAAAAATAACATACGTCTATGGTAACTATTGTTTATTTAAATTATTAAAATTAATAGAAATTATATATTTTGAGGGTTTGGGTGATTTGCAAATGACAAAGTAGGAGCCGAAAAGATCGGTTAAACAGCGAGCCCAGAGAATACCTTGAACAGAGATTGTGAGAGAGTATAGAAAGCACAACGTACTAATCTCTCTCTCCACTTGAAAACAATGGCGGTCGGCGGCCGTACGTTTACAGCGGATGACATAGTAGAAAAGTCTCCGAACGACAAGCGTTTGTACAGATACATTCAACTCCCTAATGGCCTCTGTGCTCTTCTGGTTCACGATCCTGATATCTACCCCGATGGACTTCCAGAACATTCCGGAAACTCGGAAGCCGAAGAAGAAGATGAAGGAAGTGAAGACGAAGATGATGAGGAATCAGAAAACAGCGAAGAAGGAGAAGAAGAAAGTGATGACGCTGATGAAGAAGAAAGTGAAGTTAGAGACAAAGGGAGTAAAGGTGCTTCACAGAAAAAGGTCAGTTTAATTCAATTATTTTATTATAATAATCAACAAATGTTTTTAGGTTATTTTTTTCATCCTTGGTTTATTTGTTGCCATTTTGCAGGCAGCCGCTGCAATGTGTGTAAAAACCGGCAGTTTCTCTGATCCTTATGATGCTCAGGGTCTTGCACATTTTCTTGGTTAGTTTTCTATATATTATTACTATTATTATTATTATTATTATTAGTAAAATACTTTCTTCTTCACAAATCTTGTTGTGGTTGTGCAAATTGGCATTGATGGAGAACCCCAAGACAAGATGATTGATCATATTCTTCATCAAGAGTACAAGTTGTTGACTCTTGCTTGGACATCTACTTAATTGCTTCATAGATTAGGGAGTACAGTTTCTCTATCCATTAATGGGTGAGGAGTGGGGGTTTGAATGGATTAGCAAAACATAGTAAGTCTTGTAACTGATAAAGGAAAGGGAAAACTGACTGCTACTTACTATCATGGTCTCATGGGTAAAGACGAAACAGACATAATGGATTAGCCAGGTATATAATTTTCTCGTATTAGTTTGTTTCTCTGTTGTTTTGACTTGTGGGAATAGTGGAAAATGGCATGCCTAGTTCTTTGTTGGTCAAAACATGTGGAGACCTTATTGCATTGTTAAGTGAAAGGGGTTAAGTAGACTTTATTGGGAAATTGAAGATTCAAAAGGTGGAGACTATCTAATTTTTATGGACAGATTGTAACAAACAAAATAAAGAACTGAGAGCTGCCTGATTATTTATCTTATAAAAAAAGGAATCAAGAGTTGCCTGGCCAGCTATTATGCAGTGAGAATAGTAGGGGGAGGAGAGACTAGGAAAAGTAAAGGACAGTATAAATTAAGCCTAGTTTTATGATGAAGAGAAAGGTAATTGTTGTGGAATTATTTAGATACTAGTTTTGATAAGTCAAACATGTAGTATAATATTTTTTGAAATAACGTCAATATTATTAAACTAATAATTTAAGTAAACGAATAAAATTGAATAATAAAGTATAAGTTTCTATAAATAATGGATGTAAACTTTCTTATGATTACTAATGGTGTGCATACTTAGTTGTGAAATCAATATTTCAAAATATTTATATATATTTGTAATATAAAGTTTAGATTTAGATAAGATGATGTAATACCTCTCTATAACTCCAGTTACATTTATCTTTTTTTTTTTTTTTTTCACCCTTTAAAATCAATTGGGATTTCTAAAAATAAAAAAGTCATTCTTAATAGGGTATTATAGTAATTTAATACTCAAGTTAATGGGGTATTTCAATTCAACTGAACTTCGAACTCACTCAACAACTGCAAATCACACTTGAGTTTTTTATGAATCGAAGAATAGAAAACTAAGAAAATTTGTAGTTTAAAAATGTGATGAAACCTTTTCATTAATAGCCAACAAAGGGTAGAATGAACATGTACTTATTGTGCCTTATCAAAAAAGTCAACCCTTCAAAAAAGTCGTACTCCTTTGAAAAGGTTACAACTGATCAGAAAAGTCACAACCCTTTAGAAAAGTCACAACCCTTCAATATAAAAAGGTGTTTGCTTTTAATGTAATAATTTAAATAAATAAAGAATAAATAAATATAATATGAAATATAAAATATGTACTAAATTGAGTGCTTTAAGAAGAAGAAGAGGAATAGAAAGCTTAGAAAATTCATAGTTTAAAAATGTGAGGGAACCCCTCTATTTATTATGGCCAAAAAAGAGTAGTATGAACGTATGCTTATTGTGCCTTATCAAGAAGTCACAACCCTTCGGGAAAGTTACAATCCCTCGGATAGGTCACAACTCATCGAAAAAGTGAACTCTTTAGAAAAGTCATAATCCTTCGAAAAGTCACAAGCCTTCGATGTGAAAGGGTGTTTGCTTTTAATATAATATAATATAAATAAATAAATAAGTATAATATGAAATATAAAAGATACACTAAATTGGATGTTTTAAGAAGAAGAATAGAAAACTTAGAAAATTTACCGTTTAAAAATGTAAGGGAGCCCTTTTATTTATAGTCAAAAAAAGGTAGTGTGAATATGTTCTTATTTTGCCTTATTAGGAAGGTCATAACTCTTTAAAAAAGTCACAACCGTTTGGAAAGGTCACAACTCATTGCAACTCTTTTGAAAAGTCACAACCTTTTAAAAAGAAACAACCCTTCAATGTCTCCTGCTTTTAGTATAATAATATAATATAAATAAATATAATATGAAATTTAGAAGATGTACCTTCGAAAAAGTCACGATCCTTCAATAAAGTCACAATTCTTCAATGTGAAAATGTCTGCTTTTAATATATTTTATAATATAAATAAATATAGTATGAAATTTAGAATATGTACTATATTTGGTGTTTTAAGAAGAAGAAAAAACGTAAAAAATTCGTAGTTAAAAAATGTGAGAAAACGTTCTATTTATAGCCTACAAAGAGAAGTATGAATAGGATATTATTGTGCCTTATCAGAAAAGTTACAAATCTTCATAAAAGTCACAACCCTTCATTAAGGTCACAATTTTTTAGAATAGTCACAATCCTTCGGAAAAGTCATAAATCTTTGAAAAAGTTACAACATTTCATAAAAGTCACAAACCTTCAATGTGAAAGTGTCTGCTGCTAATATAATATTAATATAAATAAATAAATATAATATGAAATATAGAAGATGTACTAAATTGAGTGTTTTAAGAAGAAAAAGAAGAAGAAGAAGAAGAAGAACAGTAAACTTAGGAAATTCTTAGTTTAAAAATGTGAGGGAGCCCCTTTATTTGTGGACAACCAAGGGTAGTATGAATAAGTGTTTATTATGCCTTATCAGAAAAGGCACAACCCTTCAAAGTAGTCGCAATCCTTTGGAAATGTCACAACTCATAGGAAAAGTCACAACTCTTTGGAAAAGTCACAACTCATCGGAAAAGTCACAACCCTTTGAAAAAGTCACAACTTTTTGGAAAAGTCACAACTCATCGAAAAAGTCACAGCACTTTGAAAAAGTTACAACCCTGCGAAAAAGTCAATAACTCTTTAGAAAATTTACAACCCTTTAATGTGAAAAGGTGTTTGCTTTTAATATACTTTATAATATAAAGAAATTGGATTTTTTCGGTTGGGGATATTATAGTAATTTAACATTCAAGTTAGGGAGTTCATGCTTTTAAGGTAGTATAGAAGATAGATAGATATAGATAGTTAGATAGATAGATATAGATTATGGGAAGAAATACCTTCTCTGTTTCTGGGATAAACCCTTCTAAGTTCCCTTCTCTGTTTCTGGGATAAATCCTTCTAAGCCACAGAACGGGGGAAAAATTGGTGTGAGATTATTGAATGAAGGATGGAATTTGTTTACATAATAATAGCATTTGACAAGTTATAATATCTTGGGTGTTAGAAGAGCGAGCTTATTTATCCACTGGATTTTGGATTGTGTGCCATTCACTTTCTGGGATAGGAGTTTTCATCATGTCGCTACTTCGGAGGCTTGAAAGGAGCTGGGTAAGAAGGCTTGAAGTCCAAGAACATGCTAAAATAGAAGTACAAGGCTCCATTTAGAAGAATACTTGGAGCAGGAAGAAGAATGTAGCGCATACTCCACATACGGTTTGCAAATGCAACTTCTGAACGGTATGTTGATCATTAATCGCATATGGCTGGAGCATAACATATGGTCTGCAGCCCGTGCTTTGAATTGTATGTCGAGTATGGATTGCCAAATTGTGTCTTGATGCTATGGAGCCACCTATGGACCATGAATGGCTGATACGGTCCGTAAGAGCATTGTGAGCCCGCACTATGTCAACTAATAGTACAATCTTGGGCTACTTTTGCAATTTATGGAATGCCACTTTTGGGCATGTATGTAATAGCTAGCTTACACTATACATAGGTGAGAATAATCCATCTAGACTTAGCTAATTTTGATTTGATATGACTTTGATGAGTGAACCTCTTGAGAGAGTAGGACTATGGCAAAAAATATTTCAAAAAATTTGTCCAAATTCGAGAACTTGTTTCAACCCGATTTTTTTGTTGTTTTGGCACTAGATTTGCATTTCCTAGTGTTAGTCGAGTCTAAATATGAAATTTCAAGTGATTTGGATTTGATTTGAAGATTCTACCATTGTTGGAAATAGCCTTTGGCAGAAATGCAAGGTAGAGCTGCATACAATAGGCCCTTGCGGTCGGGCCCTTCCTCGGACCCTGTGCATAGTAGGAGCTTTAGTGCACCGAGTGTCCTTTTTTTGGGTTTGAAGAAATTGAAGAACAAGCTTTGGACATTGAAGATTGAGTAGGATTTTGAGCTTCAAAGTTATTGGGCTTTGTTTGCATAGTGAAAAAGATCCAAGAATTTGAAGTTTGAGAGAATTCCAAGAAGATGTGAAGAAGTTGCAAAATTTGAAGTTCGTAAGTGTTTTTGAAGAAGGAGAGGCAAAAAGTACAAGTTTGATCTAAAACCCCAATTGGAACTCTTGGATAATGTGTTTTTAGATTCAAAAGGGGTAAATACTAATTGAAGTGGGTCCAAGAAAATTAAGGAATCAGAAAAGTTCGAGGAAGAAAATTTAGAGTTTCAACTACTCGCATGTGCGACATATGTTTCGTAAAATCCATCTATAGAACGTACATTGTATTACAAGTTGAAGGCCAGACATACTTGAAGTACGGTTGCCATATACAGACTGTGAATTCGACATACGATCCATAGGTCCATCATACTTGTGAGTCGGGTATTTCGAGGTCATTGGATAAGCTGCGTGACCTCCTACCTATGGCACAACTTACGGTTCGTACATTCCACATATGGGCCATGAGTCAGAAGCTTTGCCTTAACTGCAATCTATGACCGTACTTCTGTCTTGATGCTATGGAGCCACTTACAGACTGTGAATGGCACATATGGTCTATAAGACCACCATGAGCGCACCATATGTCAATAGCTAGTGCACTCTTGCGCTGCCTTGGCAATTTCTGGAGTGTCACTTTTGGGCATTTATGTAATAGCTACCTTAGACTATAAATAGCTGAGAATAGCTCATTTAGACTTAGCTAATTTTGATATGGTATGACTTTGATGAGTGAAACTCTTGAGAGAGTAGGACTATGACTTTTGTTGCTAAACAATGTTGTTGAGATTGCTTGCTTGAGGGATCATTCCCGTTGAGGGTTATCGAGAGAAATTACTTGCTTGAGGAATTCTTCCTCTTGAGGGTATCTCTAAGAGATTAGGGCATTGTTTTGGATTCCTTAATTGTGGGTTTTTGGCTATCAACTAGTGTTATCAATTATTTCCGTTCTTGTATCAATCAATCTATATTTTCTATCTTTTATTGTTGTTCCTAGAATTATGGTTTCTTTTCTGCTATTGATATTGCATCATTTTGCAACTACATAAATGTTGGCTTCTAAGGAAAAAGGAAGTATTTATAGAAAATGGAAGAATATTAGTCAAACTTTTATTGTTATCATTCTAGATATTGGTGGAAGTTTGTGGGTGGCTGGATTATGCTAGTAAAATCATCAAATTGGTAGAGAAAGGTTGGTGTCTTAAGGAGGTGTCTATGTCTGATAAAGTGGAGTTATGCCCAAGTTACTCAGTAATAAGCTGGCCAAAAGAACTCTAAATCTTTAAAAAAGGAAAATGTGGTAATATATTCTTGGTTGACAAAAACACCCTCAAATTAAGAATAGAGTACGTGTATCTTTGTTTAGTTGGTTGTTTTGGTGATTCCGGATGTTGCTCGTAGTCGTTGGGAAATTAAAAAAATAGGTGGATAGAAATTAAAATTCCAGTTGGAGTTAAAGAATTGGATGGAATTTTCTTCATGTTTGAATTTCCTTGAATTTCTAAAAATTAGCAAAACCGCCCTACTTGACTAATTTACCTGGAACAAACAACCAAATCTGCTCTTAAAGAGTAATATTACATAATGGATGATCATATATTGTCATAGATTGGATCCCATATACGAGCTACTGCTTGCTCTTACACTTCATCAATTTTTAATACTATTACAAAGATCATTAGTATAGAAAATCAACGACACTACCAACTAGCTGTTCTGTAAGATATTTCTTCCACATTGTGTGAACAATCTCTTCTCGTTGAGCATGCATTTTCCCATCACCTGAAAAGAAGAAGAAGCAACACGGTTAGTCCCATCACTGGTTGGTGGCTGAAATAAAAGATGGGTTATTCATATAAAACCAAAAATTTAGGGTAAAATTGAAATATAAAAATAATTCCAAACAGGTTATAAGTTGTTTCCGTAATTTGAAATACAACTTCAAGTTGGATTTGAAATTTTCATGTCCAAACACTGATTTTCATATAAAGTGAAATTATTTCGGAAAAAAGTGAATAATATTTATGGCCAAAACGGGTCCTAAATAACTTGGAGTTAGACAAACCAATTTAAAGTGAGCTTCTTGATTTGCTGTTATGAATTGAAATATAGTCTACAAAATGGAGTCCTTTTCTAAAAGCTCTATGCCAAAAAAGAACAGTGAGAGGGAGTTGAAACTACTTGAGTTAAATGTCTATCATGGTATTCTTTATAGCTAGAGGGAAGACACTAGAGCTCTATTGTAAATATGGTCTCAGTACTACCCAAGTACTGTTTTGATCCCTGATATGATACAAACTTACTGATTTCAAAAAAAAAATGTCTATTATGGTAGAGGTAGAAAGGTGAAGTGAGAAGCATGAGCTTGAAGATAAGCCGTTGCAACGTAAGGGGTTCAATGATAAAGAGAAACAAAAATGGTCAGAATGGAATGCATATATCAATTGTTTGTTGGAGAAAAGTGAAGAGTGTTTATTATTCTTTTATGAGGTAAATAAGGGTCGATAGATGGTGGACATCATGGAATTTTGATGCAATGGTGAGGGTATCATAGTTTTCTTGGATAAGAGGTGGAAATGTTATGATAAATTGTAGATTCATTTCGCTAATGCAAGAACTGAACTCGAAACTTATTTTATGTTTATTGATATCTATGAACTCTGGGATTGGAAAAAAAGTAGCTTTAGCATGAATTGAGCTGCTATAGGGGGTTGGAAGCGTTGTTGTGTGTTGTTGGAGGGGATTCAAATGTCACAAGTTTTAGAGGAAAGAAATGCAAGAGTCAACAATGTTAGATCTATGGTAGATTTCTCAAAAACCATGGAAGTTCTCTAATACATTGTCCTTTACATGGTGTGCAATTTGCTTACGGAAAAAGGTCATATTTACCCCCATACTTTCAGAAAAAGGTTATATTTACCCCTCGTCATACTTTTTAAACATATTTGCCCTTACCATCCAAGTTTGGGTTCATATTTGCCCTTACCATCCAAGTTTGGGTTCATATTTGCCCTTGGGCAGTTAATTCTCATTTTCCACCATTATTATCCTACGTGGCGCTTACGTGGATATATTTCTTTTTTTTTCTTCTATCAATTATTACATTTAAACGATTGATCCCGGTAATCAGATCATCTCATCTTCAACAGATCAGCAGACCCAAAATTCAGAATTCTCCCCAAAGCGAAAAAGATCAGAACTTTTTAACATAAAATATGAAATTATACCGTATAAACCAAAAATCAACAGACCCACAAGCTAAAATCCTCAAAAAAGTCCAAAAAATTAAAACTTTCAACGTGAAACATGAATAAACAGATTAAAGATTGAAATTTTACCCATAGATAAAGTCTAAGAAAATAAATGGGCGGGATTTATAAGAGAAAAAGAGTGTGTGGTGTAAGAAAGATAGATTTACATTTGAAATGGTTAACACTGTCTAATCTTCCTAGTACTACTTTGTATGATTTATTTGTTGGGGTGTTAACACAAGAACAAGATATAATTAAATCTGCTAAAGCTAATTTGAGAGCTGTGAAGGAAGGGGATCAAGCTTGTACTTAGTTTTGTACACTATTTCTTGAATTCAGAAGTTTCTTAGCTTGTCCATCTTATAGAATTGCACATAAATTATGCTCAAATGGAGGCAAATTATGACTCTGTTGATACATAACAGGGTCTCTTAACATTTTTGTTGTTGACATTCATCCTGGTGCTAAAATAGATAAATGAATTTTGCTTGATCATGTTATTTGTGTGAGAAAATCATAGAAGCAGAGACGAGAAGAATTATATTATAAGGAAATATTAATTAGAATAAAAATAAATCCACATGAGCGCCACGTAGGATAATAATGGTGGAAAATGAGAATTAACTGCTCAAGGGAAAATATGAACCCAAACTTGGATGGTAAGGGTAAATATGTTTAAAAAGTATGACGAGGGGTAAATATAACCTTTTTCTGAAAGTACAGGGGTAAATATGACCCTTTTCCGATTTGCTTATTTCAAGGGTGAAGTTGACTATTTCACTTCTAGGATTGATAGGTTCCTTTTATCCAATAATTGAAACCAGTGTTGTCAAAGGCTCGCT
This sequence comes from Solanum appendiculatum, assembly GCA_018342035.1. NCBI lineage: Eukaryota > Viridiplantae > Streptophyta > Magnoliopsida > Solanales > Solanaceae > Solanum > Solanum appendiculatum. The sequence goes on along the minus strand of JAGDQO010000439.1, from coordinate 1,200,043 downwards.
TAAAGCGCGCTTAAGCCTTAAAAGCGAGGTTCAAAATATGTTG